>QVRM01006766.1:0-385631 GCA_003439945.1 Dermanyssus gallinae
AATGGCATCCATACGTGACAGCAATAAGTCCACTTTGGTACCACTAAGGTTTATACAGCTTTAGGTACACATTATGGTCCTGTATAATGAAATATGAATAATGATGACATATTTGTTAAAGACATTTTTTCTCTCCCCCCCCCCTCTCTCTCTCTCTCTTGACAACAACAAAAATTAAGTGCTTGATCTGACCAGTAGCGTGAGATAGCTAACTTCCAGGGCTCTGTTCGCTCAGCAGAGGATTAACTCGAGCCGCGAGTCGTCAGTGTAGAGTGCCGAACTAAGACGTATCCCTAATAACACGACACACGATGAGATAGCCGATAGATCGCACGTAGCTTCCCTGTCCGCCCGCTGCGGAAATCGTCCGATTTATCGAATCGTTCGAAGGCGGAAGTGGGAAGCGCCTGCATACTCGTAATTGTCGTTAGATTAATGTTCAGCGGTTAGCAAAACAGCTTAGCATGGCATCGTATAGCCGGCGGCCTACAGTCGCCGTAGGAGCATGGCTGCCACGCAAGTCGTAATTAAGTCTGACGGTTGCATAGCGCGCATTTTAGTGTATATATATATATATATATATATATATATATATGTATATACACCAAAAAAAAAATATATATATGCAGTATGTTTTATTCAATTCTAAGTCTACAGAGATGTATGATTAACTCACTACCCAAAGGCTTGCGAGAAGCGCTACAAATCGAGCGTATGCTCGAGGCAGCGCCTCATTGTGCCCGTTATTGCTGTCGCATTGCCGCGCTGAACCGCCAGTGATAGCCGTTGAAATAGATAGTCGAGAGCTCTTTTCTCTCCTGTGCTGCACCACAAATTCGATTCGTCTGCCAATCCTCTGGAGGGCGAGCATGCCTTGGGGTCTAAGTGCCTCGAGCACGAAAATGAACTCGCCCGCGAGCTGGGCAGATTTGTTAATTGTTAGCCGTTCATTTTTGCGTGCTGCGGAGTTGGCGTCGGATGTGTTGGCCTCCGGGTTGAGGGGCGAGGGTATCGGTGGTCGTCTCATTCCAAACAAGCGCATTCCTCTTTTATATCTATTTATATATACACTAAGAAAGCTGCCACACAAACCAGCCCTCCAGCGCATATCCCCTTTTTACACAATCCTACCGATTTATTTGTAGTTCTACAATCGGGATTCGCAGATGGCCAAGAAGCAGTCAATTATTGCGGCCTATTTGGTTCTTGAAGACTGGTATTCAATCCATCGTTGTTAGCAGCTTCTATGATGTGTCACCCTAAGACGATTTTACAAGTGCCCCCTTATACGCATACGGTATGTTGTATTAGATGGAGTAGAATACGTACAATACGTATTCTACTTGTTCGTACGTACAATGCCTGGTTTCATTGGCCTGAGGAGACGGTGCCTCATACCTATTGGTTCACAATAACATTTGTGGACGATGCCCTAATCCCTAATTATTGTGCTTGAACAATAACCAATGAAGTTTTTGTTTTTATTGCAATCGCAGGCAGACATGTTCGCTTGCGGTACGCAAACTCGTTTTATACACAAGGTACACTTTATTTCGGACAAATCGCTAGTTTTGATACGTAATGAGGTTAACTCGGTCGATTATAGTCGACAAGTTGGTCACACCTGTCGTATATTGTATGCTTACGCAGTACTACATTTAGCTAAACGGGAATGTCTAAATACCGTGGCAAATAAGTGACCGTTTTTACCGTTTTAAGTGACCGAAGAGCTTTATTAAACGTGAACTGAGGAAATATGAGTTATCGTGTGTATGTCCTACTTTAGCGTTAGCCAAACGCGTCTCTATTGGTTCGAACAAATGTAGGTATGTGTATCTAACTAGTATGCATGCATACATATCATGCATATATACAACATACTAATATGCATGTATATTCATTAACATAGCTGACCATTGTGACTAAGTGAACGTGTTTACCTTCACCTAAAAGTAATTCTGGTTTGTACTTATTGATAAGCGATCTTAAAGTTTAGACCACGTTGTCCCGCTGGGCGCCAATGAAAAGTCTCTGTGGAAAGAAGAAATATGCGCTTTCTCTCTAAAAAAAACAATTGTGCGGTTCTTATTATCTTTAAACATTTGCCCAACTTAGTTTCTCTGTCAGGGGCCCCGACTGTCCCAAGGACTCAAAGGCCACTGGACTAAAAATATGGGCTCTGGTCAGTTTGACGTAATGTGTTCGCTTTGTTGTTCTTTGCTGAGGTCACGGCGTGACCAACTCTGAGTACACCAAACCTTACTATTGAGAGAAAACGGAGTCGGTCACGGTGGCGTCATAAACAAGGGTTTAGCCCCGTTTAAACGGGATAAGTGTCATCCCGTCGGGACGCTTATTGTCGTTCCTGGCTAATCCTGCAGGTTCTAACGTACTTGGGTAGTCTGCCGTTTTCAGGGCCCTTGCTAGTGTATCATTAATAGCCGTGTGGCATGTCGACGGCCTTTACTATAACCGCATGATAGAGCGTGGTGAGCTTTACCCATGCCCACCGGCTCCCTGCACGAGAATATGCGAGGATGAATGAGCGGCGTACCGTGTGTGAGGCCAACATTTGTTCTTGTAGTGGAATCATCCATTAAGGTTTCTAATGATTCGCAGAGTAGGGCGTGTATCATCCCTTGCATGTTTCGCAGACGTTGTCTTAAGCAGAAGGGTCATTATTAGCTCGATCGATAAGCAAACAAGCATGTTAATCGGTTATCAAGGACGACCATCTATTGCGAGATGTGATGTCCTTTGGTGAAGTTTGCAGAGCATGAACCAGGCTGCTCGTGAGTTGCTCTCGCATGAAGGCGAATTTGAACTGACTATTGCAGGGAGTGCTCATATCGCCAGGTTTGGTAAGCAAAGGCCCTTTTGACAAACAAAATCTGTCATTTAGCTGCACCGTCCAGTTAAGGGTTGAGTACGTTGATTATCGTATCGGCCGTGAGATTATTGAAGCGCCGCAGTTTTCCCGTTTTATTAGTAATGTCGATACCCCACAGAATGCGAATCAGGTGGGTGGCTGGGTAAGAGCACCTTAGCAGTTAAGTTAGTTAAAACATCGTTTAAACTATCCTCCGTCTCCGTTAAGTTTGGAATCGCCGTGAGGCATATCTTCAATGCGCCGACATGTTAAGATGTCTAGGGTTTTTCCAACTTTTATTGTGGCAGCATGGCCGGTGGCTCCCCGCGGTATGGTTTATCATCTATTCGCAAAGAGCATCGCCCTAAATAAAATTCAATCAACAGTAGGGATTAAACCGGCAACACTCCGGTAGATGACATCAATGACTTACGTATTAACCCCCTAGACAAGCAGCTCTATTACGTTCGTAAAAAAAATATGTATTCACATGAAATACTTAAATATATTTAAATATTTAGATACTCATACAATACCCATAGCCGCCACTCTTGTCGTCTATAGCTATATACGTGTATATATATACACATGAAGTACATAATGAAATTCAATTATTTATAAACTTATTCAATACCCAAATTCGCTACTCTTGTTGATATTATATATATATATATATATATATATATATATATATACATAAAGTACTTAATGAATTCAAATATTTATTATTATGATCTAAACTCATGCAATACTCATAACAGCCAATCTTTTGACTATGGCTATACATACAGACTATATATACTGTCTTAGTTATTTTCGGCTGACGTATACGCATATATGTAGATAGATGCGCGCCGCTCTACAAAACACGTACAACGATCAACCTTTGGCACTTGCCAGCCAGCGCACATACAACACGCGAAAACGAATGTTACGTACATTGAAATGCAACAAAATAACCTTACGAGCAATTATTGAATGATCGGCTAGTTGAACTAACAGGAAGCACTCAAGCTTTGCGTTAAAAAATTCCAAGGGCAAATGACTAGAAGGGGCGGCTTTCGCGTCGTACACCCCTAACTGTGTGGGGCACAACGCAACCGTCGTTAAAGTTTGGGTTGAGCTCTTATGCCATGATAATGCCATGGTGATGTCGATGCTGATTATGACCATAACAACGGTGTTCTCTCAGTGGTAGCTTGTGTTGTTAGTTGTTGTTTGTGGCGGTTGTGTTGCCGATATTGGCGATTGGATAGCAACTGTGTAGCTTGTTCACTCGAGCCATCGATTCGAACGGAAATTAACGCGATCTCACTGACCTAGCTCTTCTGCACCCGCTGGGAGGCCACCCCCAACCAATCTGTCCAACCCCCTGAAAAAAACTACGAACGAACGGCAAGAGCCCAGAGATGACCAGATGGTAAGAAGGTGACACCCCCTCGAACAGACCACCAGCGCTTCAACTTTCTTCTTCTTCTTTATCTATTACTCTACATTGGGAATAGAGCTGGCTAAGTGGGCCCTGTTGGACTGTACGACCCAGCCACTGTTACGCTCGCCTGCCGGAACGCCGACGGGCTTGCCCCTTGTTGTTGTTGATGAGGATGTTGTTGTTGATGTTGTTGTTGTTGATGTTGTTGTTGTTGATGTTGTTGTTGTTGTTGTTGTTGTTGTCGTTGTTGTCGTTGTTGTTGCTGCTGTTGTTGTTGTTGTGGCTGTTGTTGCTGCTGCTTTTATCGGTATTATTGTCACTGCTGTTGGTATCGTTATTATTATCATCGTTGGTTTTATTGTTGTGGTTGCTCGTATGCTTGATGTAGCCTATATTTAAAATTACTGTCTCTGCTATTGTTGTAAGCGCTGCTGTAGCTGGTGTCACGGCTGTGGGGCGGGGGGGGGGGGGGGGACTGTGGCCGGTAGAGGGACTAAAGATGAGCAATGCGATGAACGACAGGTGGCGGGGGCGGCCGCCGCCTCCAGCACCGCCGCGCCCACAAGCTATTTTAATATCGATAGCCGCTGCTCGGTGCCGGCGATCGTGACAGCCAACAGCCAATTCGAGCCGGCGGTCGTAGTCAGTGGTAACACGACACAGTGGCACACAGAGGTCGTTCAGAGAGCACGATGGGATCTGATCGCATATTTGAGTGTCTGTCCCTCTGTCGAGCTGTCTATGTATCTGTGTTTCTCTCTACATGCGGCCTGTTTTGACCCCTCCCTTTCTCTCTCTCTCTCTCTATATATATATATATGACAACGAGGATTCTAACTAAAGCTAATTTCCCCATTCCCTTACCCGTTCCGATGGCTAGCATCAACCACACACACACACACACCAGGCCGCGCCGCACTAGAGGAGAAACATCCGGTGGTTCTGTCCTACATCTCAAACTGTCTCTCCTCCCGTACGTAAGGCTGACAGAAATGCCGGGAAAAGGGGAGGCGGGAGCCGGTGGGAGGGGATTGGCGGAAACCAGATCCTGGTATACTACTGCGGTACGTGGGTAATATGAGAGAGAGAGATCTCTGGGGTACGATTAGATTCGACGAGCCATTTCGGCCGGGCCAAGCCGGCTTGCAATTCCAAATATAAATTTCATGTTCATTTCATCGTCACCGCCGAGTGTGTGCCAGCAACTGGCCTCGTCTGCGTCGACGACTCGGTCAGCTCGTAACAGTCGTCGTACAGAATCATGGCTTGCCGCATGCCTTCCTCCTACAAATGCCATTTAAAGGCAACCGGAATAGATGCGATGTAGGATAATGGCCATAATATGCGTTGTACATGAAATAACGGCGAAACACAGTACAATCGTTTATTGCTAGAGTACTATCCAGCATGGGTTGCGGAGAAAGTAACGATGTGACTTTAGGTACGAGGCTAAGTTGCGATCATTATTATTATTATTTTTATTATTATTATTATTATTATTATTATTATTATTATTATTATTATTATTTATTACATGTTAAACAATGTTATAGTTGTGAGGTCTAAACGTATTATTGCAATGTTTTGTTAAATGATTAGTTCACTCCATGACGCCTAAAATAGATGCCGCGTTCCCTCTGCAAACGGCCAAGGACAACGCTTGCCTCAAGAATTGACCCTCTCTTCGGTCGTTCGTGACCTCCTGAATTCGCTATTATTATTATTATTATTATTATTATTATTATTATTATTATTATTATTATTATATTATTATTATATTATTATTATTATTATTATTATTATTATTATTATTATTATTATTATTATCTTGTTATACCGCATGATCCTTTATTTTCTCTTTACTTTTTCAATTAAATGGGAAGTAGCGCAATCATATAAATGCGTATGCCAAGGCTGCGCATTCTCCTGGAAATTGGCACACCTCTGCAAAAGGGACCGGCTGGTGCACAACTTAGACTTTTCGTGAAGGCGATCTTTGAACATCATATCAAGTAGTAATCGTCATACACTATGTACCTGGTGTAGAATCAGTTTCGCATCCACAATTGCCAAACCCTTTGATAGACACAAATCGCGTGCTCGGTATGTTATGGCTCTGGATACGAGGCAGGTTACCCTTGATGTAGTTTGTTTGTATTTTAAATTCAAATAAAGCTAGTATAAGAGTGAATCAGACTGGTTCATACGCTTATTGTCATTTTCTTGTTTAAAGATGTGTTGATTTTGCATCATTATATGTTACAACAAGTATTCTGCATATGCTGCTAATGCATAATAAATAAATAAGCCTAGAGCATCAGAAGCATCGGTGCATGGGAGCTATAATATAAGGCCCAAAAGGTAGTATTATATTATGATAAAATCTTGCTGCATAGCCAAGTGAGTTTGTGACAGTATATGCCGTCGACTTTTACATTGTCCTGTCAATTTAGCGCAACGCAATACACTTTCAGACTACTTGGAAATATAACTCACATATATTATGATTTACACGACGCGTTATCAAAACTCATTGCGCAGGGCATTGACATTAGTCTGTATTCTGGATTATGGCTTACACGCCCAGTGACCAGATCAGTGTTAGTTCCTCCAATGTAACCATTACAGCGTTTTACGATTAGATAGGGTACGCACTTTTGTAGTAAATGTAAGAGTCAAAAGTTCAAGCAACGTTCATTAATAAAGTTAAAACTCATTGAAAATAAGACGTTTGTGTCTAAAGAATGGCGCCTTAACATTAGCAGCCTTATTCATAAAGAAACGTAATAAAGACATGGCTTAGTGGCAGAGCCTTGCATTCGGGAGGCCTGGGTTCGAGACCCAGGCCGGCCACTCTTAAATTGGTTAGCATGGTTTCCAATTTAGACAAGGTAAATGCCGGAGTGGATTAAAAATCAGCCCTGACATGAAAAAACCGTACACGGGCATTAGCATTACGGGAAAACTTAAAAAACGTCTTGCGGAGATTCGTGTGGATTTATCCAACTGAGTGAGTATATTTGTTCACATTGAAGACAAAGGTAACGTACACAACGACGAGGTAGGTGCCTCGTGTGGCCTTCTTCAAGATTGCATAAGGGGCTCAAGGGTTATCTCAAGCAGCCATTGGCAGAGCTTGTAAAGGAAACACAGCATCTATATAAGAGGCAATAAAATGCGTTTAAATAATCGGTGATACCAAGGCTATGCACATGAAACTGGATTCCGTGGACAGAGGGTGCTGCTATCGGTGTCTGACTCATCGTTCCACAAGCAAAGCCTCGCCTACGTACTTCCTAGGAAATTTCCCGAAACGTTTACCATGTCAAGCACGCGGAAAACCGCCAAAAAGTTTGAGGACACCAAAATGCAAGCTTAGTTGGACCTAAATGACACGCAAACGCAGAAAGAACTCGCTGCTCAGATAAACGTGTTTCAAGCAACCGTTTACAGACGCTTGAAGACCACGGGGAAAATCCTTAAGGTCTCCAAGTGGGTCCCACATGAGCTTAATGAAATACAGCAACAGAACCGACAAACTACCTGTCAGATTCTGCTTGCCAGATTTGAACAGAAGTCATTGTTGCAGCGGATCGTGCGCGGAGATGAAAAGTGGACCTTCCTCGACAATCCCAAGCGCCAAGTGTCATGGTTAGATCCTGCAGCGCCATCGACGGTGAGGCCGAATCGCTTCGGGAAAATGAATGCTCTGTATTTGGTAGGATTTAAAAGGTGTGGTCTATTCGGAGCTGCTAAAACCTGATGAAACCGTCGATCCTACTCGCTACAGTCAACCAATAATTATTGATTTAAAACAGGCATTGTGCAAAAAACGACCAGAATAAAAAAGATGACACAACAAACTGATTTTGCTCCACGCGTCATTGCACAAAGCGGAGTCGGTGAAAAACTTATAAATAATTTTTTGTGGGAAACCCTTTTCCACCCTACTAATTTGTCAGACTTGGCTCCATCCGACTACCACCTCTTCGCATCGGTAGGTCATCCTCTGGCTAACCAAACATTTTTTCGTACGAAAACGTCTGAAAATGGGTAGGTGATTGGTTTGCCTCTAAAGATACGGACTTCTTCTAGCGAGAAGCACACAAGTTGCCGAAAATATGAGCACAATGTATAGCTAGCGAGAATCGTTACTTTGAATAATGATTTTTACTTGCGCATAGTATATCTTTAAAAATCCCAATTTTGATTATAAAAGTTACTAGTACTACTATGATTATTGTTAAATTATCTGGTTAATAATGAAATCTTATTGATTGGTACTCTTCTAACATGTATGTCATTCTAACTTCTTAACGTTGTACGCTTTCCGTTTCATAAAGTATATTATTATTTTCGAAAGTCGTTATTCGAATTATTCAGTAGCTCATTAGAGTAAGTTGTCGTTGAAATTGTGTGCCCTATTGCAGTACAACTGCCGAATAATGCATCCGTTGATAAACATCACCCTACATTGATTCCCGAACCGTTGCAGTTTTATGTTTGTGAATTACTATTTATCATGGCGACCCTTGTTTCTTACGTCTTATTATTATTATCCTGTATAAGCGTTGTCGTTCCATTGGCCCTTACCTTCAGAGAACAAATAGATAGATACTGCTTTATTCATGGGCTACCCTATAGCCGATTGCAGCCGATTTGGCAGCCAAATGTAATATAACTGCAGCCGTGATAGAAGCTGCTTTAAAAGCAGCTAAGCAGTATGGTTAACAGAGTGTGCATACACACATAAGCGTTTCTGGCAAAACCGGCAAAGTTTCCGCGATTAGCGCAGACCAGATGAAATTTTACTGCTGCCACCAAACGGCATTACATCACCTGTCGAGAGTAAGCTATTTCGTGGCCTCTGCTGAGCTCTCCGAGCAGCGCACCTTAAACGGAAGCAAATTCTATGAAACGACGAAGATGACCACCCAACTCATGACAGGTTATAGTTAGACTAAAGAGTGGGTCCTCGGCAGACCTATCCCCTCCGCCTCCCTCCGAACCCTCCGAGCCTATCCTGCCTTTCACCCCTTGACCCCTCGTCTCTCTTCGAGGTCGGCCGAGGGCTTTTCGCCTCGTAGTCCGGACAGGCTGCGTTTGTTAGGCCGTGGGTTCGTTCGTTCGTCAGACAGCTTGACTGCAGCAGATAACGTACAAGTAGTAGGAGGAAACGAGGAGGAAAAGTGGGAGAAGTAGCAGAATGGTGGAAAATAGTGGTAGGAAGGATGGTGGAGGCGAAGGGCTACTGGCGATCCCGCTGCTGCTGGTGCGGCCAATCCATCTTAGTCCATTGGTCCTTGATCGACCCCTGGGGCCGGCTTCTCACTGCTGGTTACCCTGCAACCCGTCAGCGCCTCGATAGACAGATAGACTGGCTGGCTGGCAGGCGGGTGTGCGTCTGGGCAACCAAACGGCTGAGCTTGCCGACCTGCCTGTCTGAGCGAACTGTCCGCTTGTCTGTAGTCTTGTAGCTGAAGTAGCGTGCTATTAGAGCGGGGTGCGACCTGTCGAACTGCGACGCTCCTTCTTTCCTCCCTTTGTCGGCCGCCCATCCCGGGCCGATGGGCGGTGGAGTCGTCTCAGCTACCCGGCTAGACAGACAGCGTGAGCGTCTGCAGCGGGTCGCCTTTGACGGTCGCCAGCAGTTCATTTAGACGCGATAAAATGTATACTCACTTTGAAACTCACCGTCAGCTTTTTCTCGTTGTCGCTGTCGTCGCCGTCGTCGTTGTCCTAGCTTCTCCCTTTAGCTCCCTCTCATTTGACGTGTAGACCGCCCGACTTACTGGGCCTGCTAATTGCGGTCTGCCGGTCAGGTAGTGTCGGCCTACTATTGACACTAACGTGGCCTGTCGCACCTAAAAAGCGCTAAAGGAATAGCTTCACGCCTCTACTACAGCCCCGACATTCTTCAAAATAGAACCTCTATCACCATTTTTGTATGTATTGGTCTAACCCCAAAGAATTGCGCGCGCCGATAGCACTGTCAGGATTGAGTTTGGCTTTCACGCCGCAGTCGTTGCTAGTAATAGTCTTTAAATGCACATTACGTTAGAAGCATCGACGCCCGCATTGAAGAGAATTATTGCGCCCTTACGCGGGGCGATGGTAGGAACGCGCGAAGGAGCACCACTGAAGGCATATCGCGTAAAAAGAGCGTAGCGATAGGAATTCTTCTAAGCTGCCCACAACCATTATATAGCAATTGTCGTAGTTTCCGCTGATGGCCCTCCTTTGTTCCACGTTTTTCCTATTCGTCTATCTATCCAACCAACGTCCCATCCTCGTTCCTTCTATCTGTTGCGCCAACGGTCTTTCGGTCGTTCGAGCTCCAATTTGGACTTCGTCAATAATCCGTCTGCAGCGCCTTGCCTAGAGGGTAGGGGGACCGGTTTTCCTTCGACTGGTAAGTCACCCCGGGCCCAGCACACGTTGGAGTAGCGTCTTGGAGTGGTGTCTAAATGCTAGCGTATCATAATCTTCTATCTGTTCCACATCCTTCTTCTGGAGTTCCATTTCTTTCGAGCTTACATGCCGGCACGAACGCAGACACGAAGCCAGATGAAGTAGTCACCAGGTTCAACGTGTCCACACCGCAGAGTTATCGACTTCGAAGTCATCAGCTACACAGCCCTCTCTCTATTTCTCATCTGCTCTTGTCTACCCGCTGTGAACGTTTTCATTCGCATTCCTTTTTATTTTCTCTGTCTTTTTTTACGTTTTTCTCTCTCTGTGTCCCTTTACCGACTCTACTGGTCTGTCGGAAAGCGGCAGGAAGTCTGCCCCATCCGGAGGAATCGAATTTTAAAGGCGCAATCTCGGTTTTGTGTCCGGAGAGACCGGAGAGGAGTCATCTCCAGCAAACCATCTCTCATACACGGACTCTAGCTCCTACCATCACATCTCGCTTTCTCTCCCCCTCTCTCTCTCTCTATTTATCTTGCACACTTTTTATCTTCCTCAAGGTCTCCTGCACTTACTGAACCCTATGCTTGTATGACGGACGGCGCCACAAACCGCAGCATCAGCAGGAGGGTGACGCGTGACACCAAAATAGCAGAAGCGCGTGTACCTCCTCTATACCTCCTCCAAGAAAATGGGAAACGACCGGGTACCGGGTGGTGGCAATGGTGTTTGAAGTGAGTGCGCAAGTGGGCGCAAGTGTGTCTATAACCACAAGCGCATGCCTGTTCAGCTGTATATTGATGCATATGCATAGGGTTCTGGTGTGCCAGAGCAGCAAGGCCGGTAGCGGACGGGGTGGGGCACGGATGGATCCAAGAAGTCGGGTCGAAGCCGAGGAGATGAAGGCGGAGGAGAACCAAACGGAGGACAGAAGCAAGAGAGGTAAACGAACAGACAGACAGAAGATGAAGAGAAGAGCCAAGCGGCGGGGAAAGAAGAGGAGAAAGACGACGACGACGACGACTACAACGGCAATAGCGACCGACCCGGCGACGCCGTCTGCGCGTCTGAAGTCTGGCCAAAACGAGGAGGCCAAGAGGGAGAAAGTGGACGAACAACGGGAGCAAGAGCAGATCTTACTGCGTTGCGGCAGCTCGCTTCCTAACCGGCCGCCGCAGTCGAACGCGCGGTGGCAGTCGTAGTGGTAGTGGCAGTGGTAGTCGCAGTGGTAACAAAAGCCAATTTATCTCAAGGTGGGAATATTTCCCCTGTGACCTTTCTTTCCGTCTTTCCAGCAGAGCGCGCTGCGTTCTCCATTTCGTTCGTTCGTTCTTCCGCGGTTCGTGCGTCCGCCCGCCCGCCCGCTTGAATGCCCAGCAGCCGTCTGTCCGCCTTTCCAGACTTTTTACTTCCTTCACAGACGCTCACACACACACATACACACACCGGCCAACACACGCCGGCAAACAGATATACATCTGCAGACTTAGGAACATTCACCCCCGCGCATTCGCCCCGACTGCTTTGTACCGCGCACCCTTTTCCGGACTGCCGGCCCATTGCGAGCAGGTCTGCGCCGCCATCCAGCCTTTCGTGTCTTCTTTTTTTGCTGCTGCTTCTGCTTCTGCTGGCGGCAGACTCCAGCGGAGCGTCCGGCGGTCAGAGTTGGTCGCTTCCACCTTCGGCTTGTCGTCTCTTGCCTTGTGTCGTCCTGTCCCGTCCCGTTCTGTTCTGTCTACCGTAGTCTACCGGCTGCCTGTGCTCTCATGTCGTTCACGTGTCTGTTCTGGATCGCTCGTCGTCCATCTCTCTGCCCGATACTTTCCTCACACCGCCTTTGTTCGTTTTCGTGTTCCTTCGCGTGGCTTCGTCGTCCTTCCGCAGGCTATGCCAAATATCCTGCAATCAGACGCGGCTGAACACGGCGAGTGGGTCTACTGATGCCCCTGCTCCCTGCAACTACCGCTGTCTGTAGTAGACGTTTGTGCCGTTCGTAGTAATAGTAGTAGTAGTAGCAGTTGTTGTTGTTAGTCTTGTTGTTTTCCTAGCAAATAGTAGCATTGTAGCAATCGGACCTTCTCCGCTTTTGCTGCACTTGCCCTTCTTGTGGTCGTTGGCTAGACTGATCTCGATGCGAGCTCTCAGTACCGGCACAAACAAGGGCAAGCGCAAAACAAGGCCGGTTGAACATCGCTGTTTTTCGCTAGCTCATTTTCTGTTGTCTTGTCAGTGAACGCCTAGACAGAGATAGCCGGGTAGAGATATCTATATGTCAACCACTAAAAACAGAGAATATCTTTCAGAATATATTCTCCTGGAGTTGACCCTCGGTCCTGAAGTTAACCTATTGAAGATTGACGATCGAGAAGACTTTATCCTAAATCGATCGAAAGTTTGTTTGGTCAGTCCTAATGCATATGAGTATAACAAAAGCATCTCTACGCAGCGGTCTGGCTAAATAATATGGCGACACTCAAATTGCATAACGGGCCCGCCAATAGGTAACATATGTTGCAAAACCGCTTTCTCGACTTGCAATAACGCCTAGAAGATAGTAGCCTAAGTCTGCTCATTTTCACCGCCGGCTATTTGGTGGTAGAGCAGAAATTTTGTGTATTAGACAATCTTTGCAATTCTTCCACGCACGTGCTAAAGTAGCTTTTAAGCTAGCGAAGTTTGCCAATGTGACATATTACCACGCTTTCCCTAAACTCTTTTTCTGGCTTGCTACTACATCAAACGCACGTAGTTTCACCACAGCGTGCAGCACTAGCTTTCTAACGTTATAATGGACTTTTAGATAAAGGCAGGCCAACGATGCCCGACGGCGATCACCAATGTGCACAGCATAAGTCATAAATCATAAATTGTAAGTCCCATATCTAGAAAGGAACTGAGACAAACTCTGCGGGTTGGCCTTCACATTTTATTTTGTCCATGGAAGTCAGCGGCCTGCATATTGAGTTTGTTCTAAGGAAATTAGTAGCCTCCATATTGAATTTTTGCCATGAAAACCAGTAACCTCCACATTGAATTTTGTCAGTGCAAACCAAATGCAAACCCCAGTACGGGTCCTAACTGCTTTTTTGTCTCCAGCAGGACTTTTTGAGCCGCCAGGTAGTTTGGCACGATATCGACAACAGTCCGAGAGAGTACCAGGGTCGCGATGTGCAACCACATTATGGTTTGTGTGCACAACGACTATTGCGATCTCGAACGCCGCTCGTACCCATCCAACAAAGTGAACGAGCTCTAAGTGAGGTTTACTGGGTGCGCATATTCTGCCTTTGCCGCAGTTCACCACCGTTCAAGCCAGCGTGCAGACCTTCCCTAGAAAAAATTGGTACTAGAGAGCGCTTGCAATGCTCTAGAGTAGTAGTTCTGGCTAGCAGACAAGTCTCGATGAACATGTAGGGAAGGAACACGACCGTGTACGCCTTGACGTAGTCGATAAAGTTCTGATTCACAAATGGCATCCAAATCGATTCAGCACTCGGTAGACTTCAGAATGTAGAACGTGGATTGCATTCTGCTCTAATCTCGGCATTCTCTATTGCCAACTTATTTCCAGTGCAAGGACCCGCATCGGAGTTAGAAGCACCGGCAAAATCAGGAACTTTGAGAAGATCGTTTTTCGGAGTAGACTCACACACGATGCTCCGGGCAGAAATTCAAGTCGTTTTTGCCATCGCTAGCTTGGTCTATGAATGGCAGTGAGCGTTTGGCTTGGTGCCAGGCTCTGGTGATTTCTCCCCCGCAAAATTATCGCAAACACACTTGTTCTATGCTATGCCGTTATAACGTATTCATTGACCTCGGCCTCGAACTGCCTATTGATTGCTGGTAACCACAGCCACATTCATTTAAAGCAGACCTTAAACCCTCTCGCAGTTTGTTTTGCGGAGACTCTGTAACGAACAGCTAGAGAAAAAATGGCGTACTTCATCAAGTTTGCGGTCTTAGCAAGCCTTCTACCTATTAAAAAAATAGAGATATATTTATAGAGCAAAATAATCTAATAAACAAAGTATAGAGTTAGACATGTATAGAGTAAATAATCTAATAAATAGAGTAATGATAAATAAAAGGAGACAGCAGGCAATGTTTCGCGCATCAGCGGCATTTTCAGTCAAGCAACGAACTGGTTTAAATCGTTTGCTCATACTCAACAGCGCGCTACAAGTGGCAATAATTGCTGATTTTCTCAGATCTATGCGCAATATCTTAACCGGTGTAATTCAACGTCAGTGGTTGTTGACAAGTATTTTTGACGGGCTTCGCACTGTGTCCGGAGAAGCATGGTTTTACGCAAGGGCTTGTAGGCAAAATTTGGCCGGGATAGGGCAGACATTTATATATATATATATATATATATATTCTATAGAGCACCGGCATGCAATAGAGGCCCAGCAGGATTAGTTCTCTTCTGTTTGGGTTATTAAAGAGCCAGTTGATTTAGTTAGATACTCTAAATATGTTGTATTTTGTGCAAAATGCCTATTTGCAGATTTTCACGGAGCTAAACCCTCGCTAGTAAGAGGTTTCACACCTAGGTCATTTACATCTCACCATAGTGAACTATTTGGTGACGTCCATAGAAGTGTCTCTAGACCCTTGGTCACAAAACTTGCAGTTTGTCAAAAAACTGAACAGAAATTAGGGTTTTCGTTATCACGTGAAGACGTTGCGAGATCATTGTGTACTTGTTTTAAAAACACTGGCCAATGCCACGGCGTGAGCGACCACGTAAATGTTAAAAACATTAGCTAAGAACATGCATGATATATTTTTTTCTATTTGATATAAACTACATTGTCTATACAGTTTATTGATGTGCAGGAATGCTCCAAAAATAAACTACTACCGTGTAAACTATACAACGTTAAATGAAAGTGACTAACTGTAAGAGAAGCAGGAGTCAGCTTTGCACAACAGCAAGAGTGAAACAGTGAACGCCTACGTCGACACTTATACATTTCCTGCAACATTTTGTTACTCGTTACAGGCATTAGTCTTCATGCGACAATGATTCTACGTATTCCGATCTGCAGCGTTTGGCTGTAACATGCGGAAAACTATTCGGTGATGTGTTTATTCATTGATGACAGCATGTGCAGAGCTGAAGAAAACACACTTGAAGTGTAGCCTCTCAGTGGGCTGTAATTAGGCAAAGTAAAGTTTTCGGGCTGACCCTCAGCCAAGATTTAACGTCCACGGGACTGCTTTTCGCGTTGCTTTATAGACGACCCCTAAATACAAATGTGCAGCGTTGGGGGTTCGAACCCGCGCACCTATGTGTCTTCTTCGGTTGTAAGGTGCAAGCGGAATGCAGCACGCCACCGGGCTCGACCAGCTGTAATTAGCGAACGACGTGATAAACTTAGTATCCATCCACTCTGGCTATCATGTTTGAGTCTTCCCTAATATGTTGGGGGCCGGTCTGACTTTGTCTGCACAAAAACTTGGGTGCTTTTTATCGCTCGCAGCGAGCGCCGCGAGTGACGGTTTTCGGTCATCTTGTTTCTTGATCTGAACTGAGCTAACGAAGGCTAATATTATTTTGATGTATTAAGAACTTGGGCCGCATGCAGCCCTACGTTGACTGCACAAAACTCTCGCCTGATGCTACTCGTCAATGATGTTATGGTGGTCAGCCGCCAGCGCCGCCTCGACTACATCTAAATTCAAAGCTATCCATGAGTCGTACAATGGATGTACATCTTAGCGTGTAAATGTACTATTTCATTAAACACTCACCCACACGCGTAGAATCAATCTTTACCATAGGCAATGTCGCCGGAAGAAACAGGCAACTTTATAAAAAAACACTTTTGACGCATTCTTACACTATATTTATCATAGGAAGTATATTATTTTATAATATTACCATTACGGTTATTAGTACACTTGCAAATACGAGAGCCGAAAGTTAAAGTGCCGCAAAAATATGACTGATTATATAAAGAATTATACTCTATATTTTACTCAGCTTTCTAGTCAGACCTTTATTTCTTAGTATATCATAAAGTCGGATTAAACGAAATTACCCCAGCAGCGCATTTACAGGTATGCCAAATGCCGAATGTGTTGCAATTGCCTATATATATATATGCATATATGTATATATATATATATATGTATATGTATATATATATATATATATATATATATATATATATATATATATATATATATATATATATATATGTATATATATATATATATATATTCTAGCGAACACTGTGCAGCACCTGCGTTCGCCTACACGCTATTTTTCATGCCCATGATTGGTCTGTACGGCGCTGCTTGCAAGAAAAGCCGCCCACGACCATTGTTGTGAAGTTGGGGCTCAGGTGGCCCGAGACACTGTACGCTACTGAGACACGGGCCTTTGAGACGCGCTCCTTCTCGGGGTTCACAAAGCCGAGCAGCAGCAGCAACAACAACAACACAGGGACCCGGGCCTAGAGAAGGCTTCCATTGGACCGTCGCGATATGACCACTCTCCGGCGCGCGTCAAAAGAGCGCGCAGCTCTTTTGACGCGAGCGTACGTGTATACGGGTGCCAAAACCGCTGCCGGTGGTTTGTCCTTACCCGTCATGCACCGTTGTTCTCGCTCGTCAGCCGAGCAGCATCTACCTACACAGAACGCACTCTGTGTGCGATGGAAAACTATAATTTTCGCAAATGTGCGTGCCAGTTGACACTATAGACAGAATTGGAAAATAAGGATCTGCTACTTATTATTTATCTGTGCATCGCGCTAGATGTTTGAGTGCTCGATTGCTGCGCGCCCAGGGTAAACCACCGCACGCACGTCTTCTTCTGAGTTCGTTCTAGTTTTATAGGGCTCACTTTTAAAACCCTTCTCGACCACAAGTTTAAGGGCAACCAAGAATTCGAAGTCCAACTGTGTACTGTATCGGTAGCTGTTGCATGCGCTAAATACAGATGAAATTGAAGCGTTTTTTTTTCAGCCTTGCACAATTCCCGTGCATTGTGTTTTTTTTCATAATTGTGAAAATTGTCTCATTTCTAGCACGAAGGTGAGGACGGGCAGTGATATATGCCTAGTACTTAATACATAATATCAAATGTATTTTCGTCGTAGTCAAAAATATTTGGACTGCCACTCTATCATAAGAACGAATCATCACGGACAAAATTGCTTACTGTTTTAAACCATCATTATCATTGCTTACTTAAATAAGGCTTGCCGTATGCATGTCTAGTTTTTAGCGATAACAGGACGTAATAAATAATTTTACCGTATCGAACCTAACCACTAGTCAGTGTGTACATTTAGATGTCCATTGGAGCAACTAGATTTGTATATTTACAACAAAACGACTAACTTGATGGTATACACTAAGCAGGTTAAGAGTGATTGGAGAAGCATATGGTCATGTTCTGAGATAAGCACTCTTAGCTGCCTAACAGTCCAGATTTAAATCATCTGGGTTATTATGTGCAGACGTTAATGGACGAGAGTCTAGCAAAACTTGGCAAAACAACACAGACTAACTCACTACCTCCATTCTGATAAATGCACTTCCGAACCTAGAGAGCTAGGCTATGCAAACGATGCCTCCTAGCGATTGAGGCATCCAGTTAAAGCGGTGATTAACATTAGCAAACGTCGATTACATTAAATAAGTACTGTCCATTAGGACTGTCGCTGCCGGCATATGCAAAAAATGCATTCACATGAATGCCTTAGACTGAGATAGTACATTTATGCCAAGCGACATCAGTTAGTCCCGATTTAGTAAACTCGTATATATTCTATACATAGATATACGTACGTGCACCGGCATTGAGAGACGTATAGCTAAATACATCTGCAAATATACTGCCGGGCCGTCTATATGGTTACTCTGTGATTCAGTGTCGGGTGCTATCGGCATCGTTATTCTGAGCTAGAGTGTGTGAATCAGTTGAGGCCCTGAAGATGTTTTTGCTGACCCGCATAAGCTGCCGATCTCATTAAGGGCTAAACGATCATTAATGATCGCATTGATGAAGCCCCTAAACGCTTGCGTGCTACGCTGCTCTACTTCGCCAGAGTAGCAACCGTGAACTCCGGCGAACAGCGACGAACCCACGTCGTCACCTTTGTTTGTTGAGCCGACATTAGAACAGCGCAAATGTTGTGCGGTGAAGTCCTGTACCACCTCTGTGCGCGGAACTCCGCTTGACTGGACACGCCCGAACCTGAAGGATATGTGGCGACGTTTTCACTTGATTTATCCGGTGTACACCTTCATAAGGAGACAATTGTTGCCTCTTGCATATAAGCAAATAAAACTGTAACTAATTCTGCCACCTACGTATGTGTGCTGGTGCGGAACCGGACCGACCTGTTGGCATCCTGTGACGTGGCTGCTGTCTTGTTTGTACGATCAATCACAGATGGATGGACAATACCTAGAATTAAAAACATTTTTTAAGTAGGTTATTTTTAATGTCTAGAATGAAAAAAATACCTACGACTAGTCAAACTGTAAAAGTAAACGGACACAGCAAGCATTGAGGTCATACGTTGTTGTCACTTGGATGCCTGATGAATAATTGTCAAAGATTCGCGGATACATCGCTGTGAGAGTTGATGGTTTTCGAGTCGTGCTAATTACGCTAGTCAATCATTCAATCAATCAAATCAAACGGCTTTTAGGAGTGAGCTCCGACGCTACCAAATTGTCGAGCGAGTCGAATCGCGAATTTTCGCCTGGTAGTGTTACATTTATATGATGAGAGCCGTATCTGTCGCCGTCGTTGAGTACCTTTGTTTGAAATCCATTCATTTGCGCGGGCAACCAGCGTCAGCGGCATTCAGTTCGCGCGTTCAAACCCAACGGACACTACCGTACGATCTCAGTCGTACGACAACCACTCCTCGATCGTCATCACAGCAATAAAGACTACACAGTCAAGCCGTCAGAGAGACGGTAGCTAACTAGTAAGGCAAAGTGCTTGTGTCTTCTTCTTTTGGTGTAGAATAGCACGGTAATTCGGGGCAACAGTGACATAGACGAGAGCTTACGGTTGACGAGATAGTCAACAATTTGGTGCCGTGACCAGGATACGTGACTCGTCTGTGACGTTTGCCGACCGAAGTGGCTGTTCTAGCCTGCCGTACTAATGCCCCCTCAGCGGTGGCAATCTGGGACAACTTGCTTCTAGCGTCTACACATGCTAAGCAGACCGCCACGACTTCGGCGCGTTTTGGCTTAATTCTCGAAGACATCTAGTTGATTCCGTCGCCTCGTAGACTGTGTGAGTGAATCCAACGAACGTTTCGGAATAGCTGGAACTCGGTGTCATAATGAGTTCTACCGATGACGACAACTCGCTCACTTCGCTGCGGCGAGCACGTGGCCTAGAACGCCGGCAGCTATCACGAGCAGCCGCGAAGGCGAAACAGTGGGACAGTGATGTTTCCCGACCGGACAGAAGTGTGATAGTGGACTTGATATCAGTTGTGAAGCAACATCAACAAATAATACGTGAACTGGATCTACAGGTGTTTGCGAATAGGTCGTTATCTGATGTAATGTTAGAGGACGAGGAAGCTCACTGTACCGAGTATAGTGACAAAGCGATGACAACACTCGTGATCTTGACTCGTCTGGTTTGTGGCTGCAGCACAGGAGTGCCTTCTACTTCGTTGCCGGCGGTGACTCCGACCGCGTCGGCAGCTCTCATAGCAACACCAACCTCCAGTTCGGCTTGCTATTTAGACCTTACGGCCGATATCTTCGGTGTCAATGTATTGAAATATCGGTTGTTCATTAGCCAGTTTGAAAATTGGATTGCTCGCCGGTCCGACGCTTCCCCAACAGACAAGCTAATATGTCTTTTGAAGCACCTGACAGGCGAGCCGAAGGAGCTTGTGGCCTCGCTCGAAATTTGTGACAACAGTTACAGTGTCGCGCTTCAATTGCTGAAGAAGAACTATGGTAGGGTTGATGTTGTTCGTGAGCGACATTTTCATGACCTGATGAACATTCGTCGTGTGATAAACCCGAGCGATGTTCGTGGATTGCGGTCGCTGCTCAATACTTTCACCGCGAAGATCCAGACGTTGGGTGCTCTTAGTAGCCCGATTGATACGTATGCAGTGGCATTCTGGCCTGTATTACGTGCTGCTGTTCCTGGTGATCTATTCTTCGATTACAGCGAACGCCACCGAAGCGGCGGGGTTACAGACAGTGCTGAAGACGCGGGTGACTCTATTAATAGCCAGCCGACTAGTGTTCAGGAGGCTGCTGTTAAAAATGTTGATAAGTTATTGGCGTTCCTTCGACGGTTTGCTGATCATAAGGAGTACATGGCACTCCTTCCATCCCCTGCTACTCCTAAGCAGCTAGCCCACGATGCTGGAATGGGACACAGCAGTCAGCGAGACGACAAGGGAAGACATCAGATTTCAAATGAACTACGGTCTATAGTATTGATGGCCAACAGCACCAGCAACATCGAGTAACGCAGCACCCACAGAAATGCAATCAACAAGTGCAGCATCAGGTCACCTCCACAACAACGAGCACATCGGGAGTGCTTCTTTTGTAACTCCCTTGATCACCTAACCTCTAGGTGTACAGCGCCTCTCAGTATGGACGACCGACGCGCAATCCTTGCTGCAAACAAACGCTGCTATAGGTGCTTTCGCGCAGGCCACCGACTGCGGGATTGCAAGTCCCGGGTACACTGATACCTGCCAATCGAACCAACATTTCTCGTCTATGCATAGAGAGGCTGCTGAACACACACATGTCTCAGCAGCGGTTTTGGCGGACCCCGGCTCATTGGCGGGCACTATTCTCTACATGGCTTCCGCGTACCTCATAAACGGCAAGAATAGAAAATTGGTCCGCTTGTTTCTGGATATGGGTAGCTCGGTAACGTTCGTATCATCGAAATTAGTAGCACAGATGTCTAACGCTCGGCCACAGCAGAAGACTCGACTATCTGTCCAAGGATTCGGTGTGGATGAGAGGGTGGTCGACTCCTTTCAGTACCGCCTGCTCCTTCAAAGTACACACGACAACCAAATGATTGATCTGGTTGCACATGGGATTCCTGATAAAGCTCTGATTGCCTTCGGCAAGGACCACCAACTTGCTGATCGCTGCCTGCTCGAGCGCGACCCCGATCCACCCTGCATACTCGTTGGTATGGATCAGTTCTTTAGGGTTGTTTACCGAGAAGGTGAAGTGCCGCTCCTTTCGGGGGTATTCGCCAAGCGGTCACGACTCGGTTGGCTTATTGGTGGCCCTGTGGAAACGCAAGTAAATGCCACGATGAAATCCGTCCAGGTGCACTGCTGTTCTACCACTCTGGCCGCGTCTGTTGGCGACATCGAGAAATTGTGGTCACTTGACAGACTTAGAATAGAACCATGTACAGAGACCCGCTTAACTAAGGAAGAAGAGACCGCGCAAAAATTGTTCGAAGCAACGATCCAGCATCAGGATGGCCGCTACGCGGCAACTGTTCCGAAGAAGGATAGCATCGTGAACCTAGCCAATAACAAGAAAACCGCGTTGCGACGACTTGAAACGACACTGAACAAGCTGAGGCGTGACCCTGATATCAAAAATACAATGTAGAGCTTATGGCTTTCCCCCGCAACGGATATGCCAAAGAGGTCCACGACTTCCAGGCTGAGGGACCACCTGAGGGTGACGAAACATACTATATGCCTCACCGTTACCTCGGCTCCTACGAGAGGTCTCGAATTGTATTTGATTGCAGCAGCGCCGCACCAGAAGAATGTTCTTTCAATCGCCATCTGCTAGTCGGCCCTAATCTCAAGCCCGACATGATGAAGTTACTGTTAACATTTTGGGCGTGCCCGGTCGTGCCTGAGAACAGGAGGTTATTCCGTTTCTTATGGAAGGGCCCGAATCACAACAAAATTCGTTTCTTCCGAGAACAGTTTTCCCGGGAAGTGTTACATTTATATGATGAGAGCCGTATCTGTCGCCGTCGTTGAGTACCTTTGTTTGAAATCCATTCATATGCGCGGGCAACCAGCGTCAGCGGCATTCAGTTCGCGCGTTCAAACCCAACGGACACTTCCGTACGATCTCAGTCGTACGACAACCACTCCTCGATCGTCATCACAGCAATAAAGACTACACAGTCAAGCCGTCAGAGAGACGGTAGCTAACTAGTAAGGCAAAGTGCTTGTGTCTTCTTCTCTTGGTGTAGAATAGTACGGTAATTCGGGGCAACAGTGACATAGACGAGAGCTTACGGTTGACAAGATAGTCAACAGGTAGTATTTTATGATGCATTTTCGCTGTGGGCTCATCAGAGGTCAGCTTCACGAGGATGATGCGTTGACGTTAGACATGCCTCATGTTAAATTGTCGGTAAGCACAGAGTGAGCATCCATTGTAGTTATCAGTCGTAGTATTATCAGTCGTAGTAACGGGTTTAAAACTATTATGGCTGTCGAGGCCGAAGTAATTGTGGATTCATGAAACTACAATGCGTGTCCTGTTCTTACTTAAACAGCCGCCGACTTTCCTTTTAATTGCTTAGACATTAAGAGGTTTTCTTTGGGTTTGCGAGTCCCACACTACCCAGACCAATGCGTTATGCGCTTTTGTTACTAGAGAACGTGCGATCTACGTCATCGATCACGCCGGCGTCGCACAAGACACATATGTCTACTTTAGTCTTCCCAATCTTCACTATAGAGCTCTGTAAGCTGCCATGGCTGGTAAAAGCTTGGGTTAGGTAGTGCGTAGTTTCCGCGTACTCGCCGTCGGTTTTTGCTAAATTAAAGTGTGCCAAGTATGCATCGGCATCGTTATTTTTGTTATCGTCTACGTAGATACTACTAGTGCGCCGCGCCTGTCAGGTAAGGTGACTCTGGCTAAGAACGTACTCGCCAATATTTGCAGGGCGTGCTTGAACTTCATTTAGTGTTATAATCATGCTCCTTGCCGACGCTTTTACCGTATCGGACGTAAGCTACACTTCGTGTTCGTTTATCTCATTACACACGACTTCTAGGACATGAGTGGGGCTCAAACTACAGGACTGGATAGGCCGAAAAAGTTCTCAATGACGGAAGGGTCCTCACCTTTTCCAGAAGAAGCCAGACGGTCTTCATTGACCTAACCATGATCAATGAGGCGGCTTTTCCACTGATGGCAGAGTGGGGGGTGAGGGATACGGAGAAGACCATGAGTGACCACAGATATATCTGTTTCACTATGTCTACCCCGGGGGGGGGGTTTCTTGCCCCGCCCTTGAGTAAAAGGTGGCAAATGCAGAAGCTCGATGCAAAGATTCTAGAAGTTGAACTTAAATTATGAACAATAAATCACCGCCGTACTCCCCACTGCATGCGAGAAAGCTGCTTCCTCACACCACCACGGGAGCCGCCACCCTCCAAGTTACTGGTGGAACGAAGATATTGCAGCCGCCCGTAAGACTTGCATGAAGCTTAGCAAGATGAGAACACTTCCCCCGTATACTCATAGTAGCCTTAACAGCCCTCGAATGGGACACGAAAAAGTGACAATATGAATTCGTTGCCACTCAATCGATATCGTATGCCTTGCCTCCCATGCCACCATAAGTGACCTCGGGAGAGTTACTATTGGGAGTTTACACCGTCTAACCAACTTTCAAGTGGGCGCGTGAAGGTTCCTGCAGCGGGCGTAACTCGCGCACCAGCGGACCAACGCTGGAAAGAGAGTCATAGGTACTTCCGTACTTTGGGTTGGCTCTTGGCCGGAGCGGAACCTCAGGGGAGAACCCCCCCGGGTTCCCTCTCCGTTTCCAGCGGTGGCCACAAGGAGGCGTCCAACCCTGCAGCTATGTCTCCCGTCTCCGTTCCCCGGGGGCGTCAATGTTTCAATTCATCGGCGAGGCATTTGGCTACCATAAGAGTGTCTGGCGAGGTTGAGATGACTCCAGTGCCACAATTTCTCGAGCGCCAGCTTTGCAGCCACCCCACTTGGGGGCCTATCTGGCTACCGTCTGAAAAAGCCCGTCTTACGACCTCCCTCGCGCCACTTGTGGATCAATATGACGTGCTATGCCCCAGACGGCCTTGCCATCACTAACCGTCTTTAGGAGTTCGGAGAAGAGAGTCATAGTTACTTCCACTAGTTAAGGGTGAGGAGACCGTGAAGACCCTCAAAACGAGGCGATTTTTGCTCCTGATCCTCCTGGATGTCAAAAATGCCTTTAACACAATGAATTGGAAAGTACTTGTGGAAGCGATGGAAAAGCAGGGATTCTCTTTCTACCTCCGTCGAATGATTTCATCCTACCTGGATGACAAATGTCTGGTTGCAAGGGGGCAAGAGTACGAGGTTGCCGCCGGAGTCTCACAGGGCTCGATTCTAGGACTCGTGCTCTGGACCAAGAGTCTGATACTGAGCCTCAGGGTGTGCTATGACCGTCAACACGGGGAACTTTCCTACTGGACGACTCAGGTACTGACCGTACCGGCCAGTTCCAGAGTTACAGTCAAAGATTAAAAATGCCATCAGCATTCCCGAAGCCTTCCAGAGCAAAAAAGACCTACAGATAATAAGCTCTATAGAGAATAAAATAGAAACTTCTTTTTCAGTATCCTTTAGTTGTTTTCAAGGTGCGTCATGCCTATTTCCAAACTTGCAGATCACATGCCTCAGTATCAGAGGGCTCTTTGCCTCGATTCGAGCAAAAAACGATTGTCAACTTAAAATTGCAGAGGGCAAGAGGTCAAACTACTTCTCACTCTGAATATTGCTAGAGCGTACCTCTAACCGTAAACGTGTTGTAGATTAAAAAAAAACTATAAAAATCTAGTGTAATTTCGTTTTTTCATGATAATCCATACGCTAGGGGGTTTACTACGGATAGTATCCCGTATCAGGTTAGTTATCAAGAAAACTAATTCATCATTGAGTTAACAGTAAATTACCTTGATTCACACTTATTTTGCCCCATACACGGCGCAAAACAATACACGGGTAGTGCAGAATCACTAAATTCAAATGGAGTTCACCGCACTCGATGCACCGAGACGAAAGTCGCGACTAAATGATGGTTAGATATATATTTAACTAAGTCGAACATTTATTACCATATTAGCACAACAAACAAAATATTAGAAACAATCTAAAGCAGTTATTAAAACAGAAAAGCTGTGTCGCCATTTAGAAAAACAGCAGCAGCTACGAGAAAGTACTGCAAACTGAGTTAACGTGTGATAGTTTACGAATGTCACTGAATCCGCTACACACAAAAAAATCGTTTGCATACATGCGCAACCACAAAAAGTTTTGCTTCAATGCTGTGCAGTTAAACATTTGCCAATACTTGCTCCGATCTCGAGCTTAAAGTGGTTGGCAACAAATTTTATTCGGTACGACAATACGTTAGCCGAGCATATACATCTAAATGTATTGTCTAATCACAAAACTTGTTAGCGTTAAATAAGCCTCGTAGTCATTATCAAATTTATTGCCAGAACGTAAAAGTGTAAAATATCTTTCAATTTTAGCATAGCATAATATTTTTTAGCGTCTTGCCTGGGTTGATCATTGAAGCTACTTACGGCTTCCGGACAACATAACTATCTATTAAAGTTTCGGGAGCTGGCGCGGAGGAGACTGTTTATTTTGTTGGCGTGACTTAACGCATGAGGACCCATTACTCAGATGAGAGTTTAAGTTTTATGGATGTTATGTAAGGTGGCTTAGTTAAATCAGTGAGTCCTCGAACGCTAACCGTTAGGACGAGGTAACTGCGGCCAGACGTATTTTTTTTCGTTTATACCGGGGTCTTTTGAGGCCTTCTGGCTTGGGTTTCCCATTCAAATTTACCGTATCCCTTTCTCTCTCTCTATATATATATATATATATATATATATATATATTCTAAATTTACCGTATTTCTCTCTCTATATATATATGCATATATATATATATAGTACAGTTCATTCATCTTAATTTTTAAATTGTGTGAATAATTTTGTACATATTATTTTTACTCTTTCCTGAACTGCGGCTTCTACAGATCACATCATTGAATCTATCTAGGTTTGACTCGCCGTAGGAGACCTTCGATTTGTCAGAGATCGAAGACTACGTTTGAGAACAGATCATGATGATGCTGCAGCAGCCTATCTTCGGTCAATGTCCTGCTGCTACTGTTCCGGTCGCAAATGTGATTGAGCGATACATGCGTGTGAGAGTATCCACACTTTTGCCAACGCCAGCCTGGCAATCGTGGTGAACTCTACGGCAGTGAAGCCGAACTAAGTAAGTGGCGCATCGGCAGAGAGCGCTATCGAGACGATGAGGAATCAATCCGAATCTGTCAACCCGACTCGATCGATATTGGCCGGCCAAATATGGCGTCGTTCGGCAAACATCAGCGTCGTGGGCTCTCAGATTGCGTACGCCCTACTTGAGCTTCAGTGTCGCTCGACGTCGTCCGCCCTCGCGTGCGAGCTCACAGGGCAGCATCGTTTCAAGATTGATTCAAGGCAGCCTCGTGGTCGCCGTTATCAGAGTCTTCAATGATGGCCCTGATGAAGGATGCTGACGACGATGATGAAGAACATCATGACGAGGACAAGTGCGACAGTGTGGTGGTGGTGGTGCAAAACAAAATATTCCACACGCAAAATGTGTAAAACGTGGCGCATAACGCGACTGAGTTTTGAGCAAGCAGAAGATAGGCGGATAGAGAGAAGAAAGATATAGCGAGAGAGAGAGAGAGAGAGAGAGAAAATAAAGCGATGTCAGGGGAAGCGAAAGTCGCAAACAAAGGCAGGCCCACCGACTGGCGTTAGAGTGTCTGGGGTTCGCCGTGGCCACCCGAGAAGGCAACGAATCTTGACACCATTTAAGGAGGGCGCTCCCCTTCTCGCCTCCACGACGCTCCTCTCCCCCCCCCCCCCCGAACGCATAGGCCCGTATCGTCACCCAGTAGATATTTGGCTGGAGGATGGCTATGCGGGCAATGGTTCGCTTGCTCTTGCAGGGTGACACCTCTTGGCAAGCCGCCAACAGTCCGATCCCTGTAACCCTGTTTCCCTATTTCCCGATTTCGTTGACGCCCCCTTTTCAGCCTGGGGCCCTAAGATGAGGCATGGCCGCCGCTGGAAACATTACGAGGCAGTTTGAAGCTCTCAAAGCGCCTGGTCGTCTTCGTCGTCGACATTGTTGTTGTTGTTGTTTTTGTTGTACCCCTCCTTCCTCTACCTCTGTCCGACGGAGGCACAGCGCCTGACTGGGTCGGGTTGCCGTTGTCCTTGCCTGCCATATGGTGCCCCCCATTTTTTTTTTACCAGTCCCGTGCCCCCCGATGGATTCACCCGCCACCCACCAAGCGTAAAACGTCACCGTCATTGCCGTTTTCGCCGCCGTGTCGCACAACACACTATGGGCACCGTTCGTATTGCCAAGAGCCAAGCTTCGGACCACAGACCCCCGACTGACCACCGTCCCGGCCTTATGCTTAGTGCGTAGCGGAACGACGTTGCGTAGAAAATGAAAAAGACGAAAACAAGAGGGCGATGGTCAAGTAGGATGACGCCTGCCATCCGTTCGTCCGTTTATTCATTTATTTATTCATCCATCCATCTATTCGACAACATAAACGGTCGTTGTCACCCTCAACGATGACGACTAGTTGGGAGAGTTGGCGGGCCAAGTCACATAAATCCAACCGCCGCACAACAACCATTATAAATCAGTCGTCTTATTGACATGATCTTACGCTACAGACAATCTTCTATAGCAGTTTAGGTCAAAATTAACACAAACTTTAAAATATCTATCGTATTTTTGTTTCAGACCACCCTGCATTTTTACCTGTGTCAGTCAGTTTTTCAGTAATTCGTCAAACTCACTCAACAAGGCAAGATATCGATTCTCCCTAATTTAGGCGCCACCAATCGACATCGAAATCCGCCCCATCGAAAATGCCTTCTCATATTTATAAATAATCTTTTAGTGGCATGCCCCTTTAGAGACAATACGTCACAATACTCATAAATGTACCAACTAACACATCATCAAAACGCCAATAGGATCCCCCACTGTGCAATGCTCAGAAAACACCGTGTCAACAAAGAAAGGTCTTTAAATATCGCTCACAGTTTACAGTAGCGATATGATCAATGCACGAGCCCAGAGAGGCAGCATTTGACCTGAGATTCAGGCGCGTCATCATAACTCTAAGCACGCAATACGGAAAGGATTCGTTTCTTGTTTTTTTTTGTTTATCAGCGAAGCCTGAATAGCCCAGTCGGGCAGCCTTAAACTGCGTGCGATTGTACCAAAGCGGTAGCTGGATCGTGATCCTAGTGGAATATTGATGTGACAACAGATTAACCACGGACGGGTCGGCCTTGGATACGGCGTGGCTACAGATGAAATAGCTGCTTTTGTAGACTGTTGTTGTACACAACATAATAACACTCGAAAATCGTACACATGGTGAAAACAGAGGCATGGATCCGTCCGTCAGGTAGTGGTTGCACATAACTCGCCGAGAGCGCGTTAAATGTTCCGATGCTTAGGCGCGCCGCGCAGACTTGACGAAAGCGAGGTGATGGATCGCCTAAGCACCTGAGCTCTTCTTCTTGAAAAAGACACAAAACAACTATTTTTAAATTTGTTGAGTACAGGCGTCTCTAGTAGCGTAAGTCGTACAAGGTCGTGCTCAAAAGGAAACAAGCAACTCCTAAGCATACCTAAAACTCTTGAGACAGCGAACCCTTATGGATTGGAAAGGCGTCGTGTGTACCATGAAGTTCCTGGAGAGCCACGAAATGATCTACACTGAAAAGCACTACCAGTTGCTCGACCATTTGAAGAAACCGTCCCCAAAAAGAGTCTCACATTGTGCAATTGAAGAGGAGTGGTATCTAAACATGGCAGCGCCCGCCTGCATGCATCTGTGGTGACTTGCCGCAAATTACTGTATATTGCAGGGGATTCTCTGGCAGGAAAAACTTCAAACGTTTTGAGGGTATCAAAACCACTTTAATCACGTTTTGCGTCAAAAAACGAGAAATCCTCGAAATCCACGAGATGGGTAAAAATAAAAGCTTCCCATTAAGAGAGCGTTGGGCGCAGATTGTAGAAAGAGGTTAGTATATGACGTAACACCGTAAGTATAAAGCATAATTCTAAATTTGTCTAACATATAACTTTATGACTGCATCACAACAACCTACAAATAGCGCATGGGGCGCTTCAAATACTACAGTAAATCACAGATGTTACATTCATACAAATAAATTGAATCATTCCGCTTCGACTCAAAACGTAATCTTTCATTTTACTATTTCTAAAATTATATACCACATTCTAGTTTTGTGATTATAAAAAGCCGCCTTTAGCCTGCTACCGTAAAAGCCTGGACGACTTGTTAGCTAAATACAAAAGCACCTCGGTTTTTAACCGCCCAGAGCTGACTGCGGTCTGCACCTCTCCTATGGTCGCAGATGGAATAACGACCTACTTACTAACGAACTACGCTGCTAGGTCCTCATGATGCACTCTGACGCACCCCATCGGGCCGGGGGAACTTAGGCTAGACTCTTTGAGCGCCTAAAAAAGGAACACCTCTTCTAGGTGTCGAAGAAATGCGTAGAATACTATACGAGTATACAAGATAGTGCGGTTGTGAGCCCCACACAAGTCACTGGCCGCTGCCAGTAACGCATTAGACATTTCCGAAACCTTCCATAACACCGATCAATGGAAGTTAAAGTTAATAAGGCATGACAACACCTCGCTCTGCCACAAGGCTTTTGGGTGAGAGCTACTTAGTGGTTATTGTGCCAATAACATTTATATCAAGTCCAGCACTACCAGACCGCCGCCCATAGATGGTAAGCGTAAATGCATTTATCGACAAGAAAATTGCCAACAAACGCTCAAGAGAGTCCTATTAGTGCTAACACTAGTATATTTATAGGCTAAGTAGGTAATTAGCCACAGCTCTCGCCGTCGCTACTATGGTAACCAATTACACCGCTTCTCTTACCACCACTATCACGACACCTCTTTTCTCCGCCGCTCTGACCGCTTATACATCAACAATAACAACAACAACAACAGATACTGTGTCAATTATTTTCGTTTGCCATTTTAACCATTTCTAATATTACTATTAACTACTACTACTACTATACTACTGCAGCAAATGCTACTATGACAGCACATGTTTCGACGCCGTTCTGTGGTCCTATGGGCCATCATCGTATCGTGAACTCTGAGCTGGCAGAAAACTGAGACCACGTTTGGGGGGGGGGATAGAGCAACAACAACAACAAAAAAGAAACCCAGTAATGTGGAATGAGCTCCTTTTGCGGCTTCCAACTAGCCCCGGTATTCAGGGGTGCGTTTTTTAGATTTAATGGGGAACTCTGTACAGCGCTGTAGCCCATCGTTATCATCGTCGTTGTTACTATCGATGGAGCGAGCGACTTACTCGATGCAGTAAGTCGTATGCGAGGACGACGAGATGCAACGAGCAGTGCGTAATACACAAGGATGTGAAGAGCAGCAAGCAACGATCGATCGAACTATCCGACCGACTGACCGACCAAATGCCTAAAAACTTCGGAAACGCTAACACACATTAGAATCATGGACACTGGCAGCGCGTGGCCTTTTCCCCGACGAACCACCAACGACGACCAGATATATATATATATATATATATATATATATACATACATATATGTGTATATATACATATATATATATATATATATATATATATATATATATATATATATATATATATATATATATATATATATATATATATATATATATATATATATAGAAGCGCATACAAGTAGCGGACAGTTCATTTTCCCTCTTCGCTGCCTTTAGCTCGAAGACCTCTGGTTCTGTAGCTCTCGTGCCGGCTCACTACCTCTCCGACTGGGTGTCCTTCGTGCCCCTTCGTAAATAATGCGCAGTCTCAAACGACGAACTCTGAAGTCTGAAGAATCGACATCGACGCGCCTCCAAATACATACGCACCCACAGACACAGTCAGTCACACGCCTAGACAGAGGCTCGAAGACGAAGAAAGATAGCTTCACTAATCTACGCGCGCAAGTTCATTGTCTTAGATATCCTCTAATTAGTAACCTATCTAGCAATCCCCTTGGAAGTTGAGAATATTTTACAAAAAAGGTTAAAACATCAGAAACAAATATGCGAATAATATACCAAAAAAGGAATTCCACAGAACTTAATAATAACATTTTTAAGAAAAGGTTCGTAAGTAAAAAAGTGTTCACGAACAAACGATACGGCAAAATGAGACCCAATCAAAAATCAGTATGATTGGCCCTGGTCATTCTTTCCAGGTGCCAACAAACTTTATTTTAAGAATTTTTAATTTGATGCATTTAATTTGTGTGTCGTTGACGCTTAAATATGCGAAGATTATACGGGGAACGTATGTCCTTGTATGCAGTATCTGGGTTTCTCTTAAAAGGACTTCAGGAAACTTATCGTACTACATGCAACATTCAAACTCCACTTCTAACATGGTCTAGTATGGTCAAAGTCGTCTTTGAACTATTGATAATTTTTTTCTATAGAACGGCTGAATTATTTGTTTAAGCGTGTTACGGAGAATTTCGGAGAATTTGTATGACGGTGTCGTAACTTTAAAAAAAAAACTTGTTAATTTGACTAATCAAAACATGTCGAACAAAACAATTTTATTAAATATTATACAAAACTGACGTGGTTTGTAGAGAAGCTGGGAAGTAGAACATATACGTATTTACAGTACTCCGGACTCTCAACGGCTATCAAGACATAAGCGCTTTTGAAGCCTAGTCCCGACAAAAGGTTATACATGGGCCATATCATGCGCAAATACCGATATTCACAAATTAAGAAACAATATGTACTCAATAACTCGTGCAGAGCGTTACCAATATATTCATCTGATAGGTGTGGTAACACGTTAATATGAAAAAGGAGTACCAACAATATCCACAGCTAAAAGGATAGAAGCGCTGTCGTACATTGATACATGGTAACATAAACCTGTATATAAGACATTCTGTGGTATCGGAATTTGCGTGTTTATATATATATATATTTATATATATATATATATATATATATATATATGTATATTATATATATATATATAAAGATATATATATGTATATTTATATATATATATATATATATATAATATATCTATATATATATATATATATATTATATAGTATATTATATATATATATATATATATATATATATATATTACCATCCTAACTTACCAACGCAACTGGCACTCCGTAAGTTGCAGTGGACGGGGACAGACGTGCGAAGCCGCCAGTATCGGTCCGTACCAAAATAGAGCTTGGACCACTGCAGTGACATCGACAGGCCAGACAACACTTGATGCGACCCTACCGACGCAATTACGTAGGGCCAATTACTGATCCGCGCAGAAACACGGCTGATCGGCGCGCAGGTGTTATCGGCGCAATCAGACGGTCAGGCCGGTGGAATGGAAAACTGGCAACTGCTGCCTGCAACTGATCTGGCCCACTTAGTGCAATTGTTATGGAGTGTGAATAGTATCAAATGACGTGCCGTTCTCAGTGTAAAACAGCTGACGAATAGCAACCTCGAACGAACAACTCGACGCAGTGTGGAACTATCGAGTGTGCACGCAGTTGAACCTAAACCGGGCCAGGTTTGACACGGCCTAGAGTAGCAAAGATAATGTGGACGCTGACGCCGATTTTTGCAAAACTGTGCGGCGTACCCGCCGGTGAAAGTAGAATGACGGAGATTCAAGATTTGAGTTTGACAGTCATGACACAGCCAAGCTCCGCAGACGTTTCACCAGCAGACACAACATGCTCAATCCCAAGCAAATTGTGTGTTGTCCAAGACCACTCCCTGAAAGCGTTCTGAGGTATAATAATGGGCCAGCTTCCTAGACAACTTCGGTTGCGCGTACAGCTGGAAAAACCAACATGTCGTCCGAGCTGACAGAGGCCCTACCAACATATTTTTCACTGTGTGGATACGACCATGTATAAGAGCTAAGAGGGAGAAGGACTTCCTCAAAAAGATGGTAGCGTTCTCAGTAGAGTTCTGCAAGCAGCAAATTGCTATTAAGCACGTCACCAATATACCTAAATTCAGTACCAGCTGCAAGAAAGCAAACGCGACTCTAGCTGCCCACAAAAAAATATTTAAGCGTGGGTATCGTCCTAATGCAGCACACATGGACCGCTCCATGGTTCACAGAAACGCCAACTGGTACAGAGGTATCCTGAAGGCAACTAAGACAATTGTAAAGGCGAGCTGTCGACGAATCACTATTTATTTAAGATCAGCATGTACCAATAACCCCGTCTGTCACAGGAACTCATCATGTATGGAATGGTAGCGAATCAGCTAAATTTAGTCGAACGCCAAAAGATAAACTGATAATAGTTTAGTGGATTTGCGAGTACTCCAAAGATCTTTTGCCCACATCAGCGCTGAAAAGGGTGGACTTCTTAGTGCTCACGGAGACATTCCTAGCAGACGAAAATAACGTAGTTAAGGGGAGTCAGCCTAATCAGCATATGCGTGAGGCCCGCGGCCGTAGAGAATACGTTCGAGCTTATGAAGATGACAAGATGTGTATAAAAAGTAAGTGATGAACATCGCACAGTCATCGCAGAATTGCAATGCACAAGACGCGAGATTGGACATGCCCACGGATGCGAGGACGGAGCCATTCTCCGAGACAATATCGGATTTGTACTTCTGGGGAGCCAATGATCTGAACTTGACAACTTTCGAAGATTGAATTGTGCCTGCAATACCTATAGGTGTGTCACTATTCCGGTGCGTCCGTTGGCAGAAACAAAAGCTCATATCAAGGTCTCGCAAAATAAATCGCTTGCAAAAAGTTACCTTGAGTCTTACTGCCGATCGAAAAGAACAGATTGCCGAAGGCTATAATGAGCCACTGACAGAAACACGTAATATCTGTGCACGGCCTGTAGAAGGACGGAAACGGCGGAATTCACGCGCAAACGTAGCTACTCGACCTGTGACCTGAGATGAGGTCGCTATACGCAGTATCGAGATCTGTTTATCGACGAAAATTGCGGGAAGCCAAGCATCAGAACGAGCGTTTAGAATAGGTGCGACTACTTCGAAAAACGCAACAGAAATCGCACATATGGCTTCACAAAACCTCACAAGTTAGGTCACGATAAGTTCATAATGTCATGCTCAGTAGACAACGACTAGCGACGCTACGTCTAAAGTCAAGCTAGATGATAACACTTTTCCGTGCAAGAAATGATAAAGGTCATATGACGACTTCCGAAAAACAAAACGCCCAAACCAAACAATAAATGTAATAAACACTTGCAGCAGGCAGCAGCACTGGTGCCATACTAGACAACCTTTCTTATTAGATGCTTTCAGACCGGAAAACTGCCCACAGCGTGAAAACAGCGCATTATTTTGCATGGTTGAAATGGCAGAGGAGTACTGACTAAAAGCTAGTTCCTGGCAGGGCATCTTTCTAATAGACCGTTTGACCTTAATTGTCGAGTACAAAACACATTACCCGGGCAAACCACATGGTTTCAGAGAGCGTCGCTTACCGCATACACGTATTTATGAATCGTCCCACAGACGTTAAACGATTATTAGAAAAACCCGTTTTCGTACAGTCTGTTTGTGGATTTTCCTGCCGCGTTCGGCTCGAGATCAAGATGAGGTGCGGTGCTTAAGCTATCCAAAATTAGATCCTAGAGCGTGCTCTAAAACTCATGAAGGACATAATGCAAGCCAATCAAATCATTTAAGACGATGGTATAGCTGAGTACCCACGTATAGATCAGACAGCCGGATTCGCGCAGGGCGACCGCCTCGGTCCACTGTTGATTGTGCTGCTTATCGCTGACCCGCGTAGACAACCGATATCCGGCCGTAAAAATCATCAAGTACGTGGACGATCGAGTACTCTACAAGGGCAACAGGTTCCACCTCCGTCAATAAATCAATCTCGATATGAGAAAAACGAAAACCATAAATTTAAATAGTTTTGTAAAAGTTAATTCACATACTTGAGAATCACACTGACCCCCTCAGCTACGGCTTTCATGGCATTCGCTGCTATGGGCAAAACTAAATGTTTCGCATCTAGTGACCATTTAACCGCGTAAGACCTGCCTTTCTGAAACGGCTTACAAACTTCCGCAAATATTGAACTTGTTTATTTCCTATTAAAAAATCCTGATTAGAACGCAATTCGCGCGACCCCGCGGCATCTCCAGCTAGTTAAGCAGCATAAGTAAAAGGTTCTGACATTGATGCGGAGATTTAGTTTGCGTGCTCAATATAAGGGAAATGAATATGATAATGATGATGGCATGACGAATAGACATATACTGATACGTTTTGCATTACAACAATTTCACTGTATGCTTTATCGAACTGAGAGCTTCCACGGGCCAAGTGACTTGTAAGTATAATTACAGGTTCACCTCACTAGCAATATTACTAGCAAAATTATTTCTCACTAGCAGGACTGATGCGACTGACATCTTAAAATGTTTACACTGTATTGTATGTTTGTATAATACTTACCCAACATAGAGTAAACTTAAAATGTGTATTGTATGGCAATGCATTTATTGATAGATGCATACATCATATAATCGCAAACATATGTTATCAATACATTTAGTAGACAAATAATGATATTGCCTTTATGATATATTTTTCTGAACGCTCTGGGAGCGATTTTTCATTAACGAAGTTCGAGCCAACAACCACTAGTTTGTGGACGCGCTGGAAATGTGAGAATATATACCTACTTGCATACTTTTATATACATGGCTTTTATATAAAGATCTCTCTTCGAGAGAAGTTTCATTATATATTTTTGGTGTGCTTGGCCAACCACTGCGACAGCGTGATTTATACCACCTTTAAGAATGCGATAAAGCAGTTCCGTTAATCCGACTATTGGAATCGTGATGAATGGAAACCTTTAGGTGGAGGAGTGTTTTTTCGCTGACGCACAATATTTAAACCAATCATAAGTTATTAAAACTAAGTATGATATGATTCTTTATAATCTAATTTACAGTTAACTGATATATAGCTCATATCAATATATATATATATATATATATATATATATATATATATATATATATATATATATATATATGCACAGTAACAGTAACGCCAAAACAAACAGTTTCATATATTGTCCTGGGCAACTAGCGTCGATGAATCAAAGCGTCAATACGAATTTGTTTCGGTCAGTCTCTTTTACTCAAAGCAATCAAAGTAGTGATAGCAGTAGTAGTAGAAGTAATAGTTGTAATAAAAATATTACGAGTCTTATTGTGGGAAGATTCCCTTCTGCGGTGACCGTGTGTGCAACGGCATTATCCGGTTATTCTTCTAAAAAAAAAAACAAGTCTGCCCGGTCAACATTTTGCGATAGTCTACATATTGACGCCTTGTCACTTTTTGCTCGTCTGCATCGTTTTCCTGTTCGAGTTCATCACCGTCGACGCTACGTTCGCACCATCACCATAACCACGCCAGCCATCTTTGTTTTGTCCTTCCCTTCAGCTCAGCCAGGAGGGAATTGGTCGCCAGTCGGACGAGAAACCCGCGCCGCTAAAGGCCTGGTAAAAATCTTCGTTGTCTCTCGAAGAGCAGAGATCTCTCTTTTTCTACCGTACTCCTTCTTGCCCACCCACAAACCGTTACTCCCAACGCGCCTGCCTATCTCTCTCTCTTTCTCTCTCGCTCTCAGTGTCCCCGAGGACGTGCGCTGTACAGCCAACTGGTTAGTGTCCAGCTCCAAACTGGCCGGCGAATAGTTCCCGTCACGCTGACGCACGGGAGCGTCAGCGCCCATACACTCAAAATGAACAAGGGCCGACATTCGCTCCCCTTCGCCGCGCGCTTTGGTCTTCTTGCGCCTCATCTCGTCATGCTCGCCTTTTGCGTCGACGCGTCTGTTGTCAGGATTCAGCGGCGACGACGACGACGACGACAGATCCTCGTTGTTATTGTGCACAACTGAAGCCGCTTCTGCTGCCGCTACTGCTGCTGTTACAACTGCAGCAGCTGCTTATGGAAGTGCGGCTGCTGCTGCTGCTGCTACTTGCGCGCGGGGGTAGTGGGGTGGTATTAGCCATGGTAGCCGTGCAGCAGTACTGCTGCTGGTGGGGGTTGGTTGCAGTCGTCGCAGAAAAAACGTCGAGCAAAAGGAAGAGGAGGATGAGCAGTCTGTCCCGTCGGTGTATCGCATCACCCAGCAGAGGAAAAAGAACGTCCGCCATAGACACCCAGCCATGCAGGCACGCACCCAGGACGCGGCATGCGACACCAGGAGCTTCAGCAGCAGCAGCAGCAGTGTGCGATGTGTTAAAATCCGGACGTGTGTTGAAAGTAAAAATTTCCCTACGTGAGTCGGATACCGATCGCCTCCTGTTCAAGCGTGCCAGCAGCGGCAACGTCGGGGGCGATATGGGGCCATCACCACCACCATCAGCAGCGCCACCCCCGCCTTTAGAGGCGGTTGGTTGCCCCCGCTAGAGTCCCGCTAGCGCCCTCCGCCCACGCGTCGCGTCCCCGTTTCCAGCACTCATCAGCACTCACCCGGCCAAGCAGCCAGCCCGCTCACTTACCAGCGTGGCGACTGCGGCACTATCGGCACGCCAGTGACACTCATTCATATCTACTGCACACTTCGACTGATTCAGTTACTCACTACTCCGCTCTGTGCTACTACTGCCAGTCTTAATACTGGTACTACAGCAGAGCAGGGGAGAAGGAAGACAACGAAGACAACAATGACGACGACGACGACAACGACGACGACAACAACATCGAGGACGATGAGAACGACTGCATCGATGGTGGTGGTGGGGGCGGGCGGTGTTGATGATGAGGATTCTTCCGGGCTCTCCCGCTGGATGCCTTAACGAAGGCTGTATTCTTTATGCAAAGCCTTACATCGGCAGCCGTTCGATCGAGCGTTCGTTGGTTTCTTCGTCCATCTATCTATCCATCCATCCATTCATCCATACGTCCGTCGGTATCCGTCGGCTGATTCGTTTGCTAACCCTTTCGTTGCTGTTGTTTTTAGTGTTGTTGTTGCTTTTGCTATTGTTGTTGACTTTGTTATCGTTTTTTTGTTGTTGTTATTACTGCTGTTGTGGTCGTCGTTGCGGGTTTTGTTACTATTGTTGTTGTTGTTGTTGCCGTCGTTCCACTAAGCGGAGATATATTCACAAACCAAAGCCACTACAATCAACTAGTGAAGCCTAGTAAACAGGCGGGCGAGAACGCAAGTGAGATGGTTAGGACGCGAGAGAAAGAGCACGAAAGAAAGAGAGAGAGAAAGGGAAAGAGCGTGAGAGAGTGAGGCACCGAGGAAGCGAGGCACGCTAAGCGTTGCTGCTACAAGCTAAATAAGTAGGTAGATCGATACAGAGTCAGACATACTGGCAGACCCATGCCACACACCTATTGATGGGGTCTGGTTCACTATCACTCCCACACGTGCTCATCTAAATAAATATATATATATATATATGAATCGATTTATAGAAGAGCCTCTTACACACACAGCCAACGCAGTTTTACACTCACTTAAAATATCCTATCTACCACCCCCGACCCCCGTCTTACAGACACACACGCACCCACACCCACACACACGCACCCACACCCACACACACGCACCCACACCCACACACACGCACCCACACCCACCCACACATACCCACACTCACAGAGCAACACCCACACCCGCAACCACTGTGTAAGGAGAAACGCATGAAAAGCGTGCCTGCGGGCGGGCGAAACGGAAAGAGCAGAGGAAGTTGAATATTGGCGCAGCGCGTGCGGGCTCGGAAATCCGAAACCGGAGATGCGGTCCGGATGCCCCTGCAAGCGAGCCGTACTGGCGCTGCTACCACGATGCCGCCACGGTCATGCTCATCCTCATCCTCATCGTCGTCGTCGTCGTTTAACTAGACGAGAAGTTGGGGGTTGTGGGGTTGGCAGCAGCAGCAGCCACCCCCAAAGTAGTGGCTTCGCGAAACGGCGACGAGCACAAGCGGCGCGAGCCCCTTGTGCTCCGTTTTGAGGGCTGGCTGCCGACAGAGCGCGCATATTTGAATATAATATTTCGTTTTACGATTATGGACTCGTGAGCATTTTTGCTGGCGGTGGCCTTTTTTCCTCTCCTTCTTCTTCTTCTCCTTCTTTTTCATCTTCCTTCTATCCTTTTTCCTATTCGTTCCTCCTCATTTTTCTCTCGCGCCTGCACTCAAATGCCCCTCTCTTTCTCTCTCTCTCTCGCTTTTGGTCGTTTAGTTTTCTCATCCTCTATTCGTTCTCCCAACGCTTGTATTACTGGCTCTCTGGATGCTAGTAGCATTCATTCGACAAGGCAGGCAAGCTGGCTCGCTTGTGACGGCCTGTGGCTACCAACATCAATATCTATACTACTTAATGCCAATTTTTTTTTTTTTATAGTAGGTTTTTATTCATATAACTATATTCCAACGGTACACTTTCGTTTTACATTACTGTAAAATGGAGATTTCACTTGCTATCCTCCTTTATGCTTTTCCTCGTTCGGCGCTACCCGCTGGCTGTGGACGTCTCTTGCCGTCGGCTCGCGGCTACCCGTGCTCGCTCCAGTTCGTGCTTCAACCTCATTACGCCTTCTACCAGGTCCACCTCGTGCTTCCATTTCTCCTCGTTTTCAAGCATGGCGGTAACCAGGTCGGTTACCGTCATGCGCGGGGCCGCCACTGCGCTCCTACCTGCTCGTGCCGCCTCAAGTGCTGGGCAGTGGAAGACAGTGTGCGCAACATCGTCAACCTCGCCCGTGCCGCAAGTAACGCACGTAGGCTCCACGACTTTACCCATTCTGTGCAAGTACTTTTGGAAGTATCCATGCCCCGTTAGCACCAGCGTCAGATAATAGGTGACGTGGCCATGCTTTCTCTTAAACCATTTAATGAGGTCGGGGATAACCTGGCGGGTCCAGGCTCCTGGGGTCTCCGTTGGCAGTTGGCTCCATTCCCATTGCCAGTTCTCGAGCGCTTGCTGTCGAGCCACCGCTTTCTTCTGGCGTTCTCGTCTTCGCCGCACTCGCTTCTTGATTAGCCTAGGCCACGGAATGAGCCTGGCGATCGCGATCACCGCTGTTGTTTCGGCCGTGCGATACGCTCTAGCGACTCTTATCGCGAGCTTGCGCTGCGTCTTTAGAAGCTTGTTTCTATTCCTCTTTAGCTTCATCGCGCTGGGACCCCACGTAGGTGCGGCGTAAAGCATGGTGGACTCTGCCACAGAGGCAAGAAGTCTCCTCCTGCCCTCAGTCGCGCCACGTGTTCTTGGCAGAATTTTAGCCAGGCTGTTGACGATCTTTTCTACCTTGGCGGTCACCTTATCTATATGTTTGTTGCCATTGAGGGCTTTGTCAATGGTCACTCCCAGGTAAGGTATCGGACTGACTGCTTGACTTCGATAGCCACTCCCTCCAGTGCTAGCCGGACATCTCCGTGCCTCTTCCGTCCTGTAAGAAGCACAGCCTCACTCTTCTCAGGGGCCAGCCGGAGCTCATGCCCCTCTATCCAGTCGTTTATTACTTTGATGGCACGCTGCGCCCGCCCCTGAAGTGCGTCCGCATTGCGCGCCGTGACAAGGACAGCCAAGTCATCGGCATACGCAATGGTCGGGACGCCCTCCATGTCGCAGAGCCGCAGCACATCATCGTACGCCATATTCCACAGCGTGGGCCCTTTGTGGGACTCCTGCTGTCATGGCGAACTCCCTGTCTGTATACAAGACTTTTCGGTTGCTGAAATAGAAGGCCATTACCCTCTGCAGATACGGAGAGACACTCTTCTCAGCCATAACCTCTAGGATTACTTTCCAGCTCAGTGAGTTGAAGGCGTTGCGGACGTCCAGAAGGACGACCATGCAAAGCTCCCTTGACCACTGATTCTTTTGTCGCTGCCTTTCGGCTTCCTCTAGCACCAGATTGATGGCCATTTCTGTCGAGCGCCTACGTCGGAAGCCAAACTGGCTGTCGGACAGCGCTCCTTTTTCCTCCAGTTCAGCAATCAGTCTGTAGTTGAGTATCGTCTCAAATGTCTTCCCGATGGTATCTAGGAGACATATCGGGTGATACCCACCAGGGTCTGTCGGTAACTTTCCTGGTTTCCTTATCAGAACCAGGTCTGCTGTCTTCCACTCTGTTGGATAGACCCCCTCCTCGAGGATCTTGTCTGCCATCCGCCTGAACACTTCTGGCTGCTCCTGTAGGAGGATCTTCAACGCCTCTGCTGGTACTCCATCGGGGCCGGGGGCCTTGCCTTCCGGCGAGCGATCCGCAGCGGCCATTATCTCGCAATCCTCAATGGGTGGCACGCCCGCCTCTGGAACCTCAATCTCTGGCCGAGCGGGGTCAGCGCGACTCGGAAAAAGTCGTTCCACCGCGCTCTTCACAAGACCGTGCGCAAGTGCCGGGCGAGACCTTCTTAATTTGTTCATGACCGTTTTATAGGGTTTCCCCCATATATTGTCATTCACCTCTTCGCACAATTCTTTCCATTTTCTCTCTATGCTGCTCCTGATGGCTCTTTTAAGGGCCTTTCTTGCAGCCTGTAGAGTCTGCCAGGTTACTCCTATGCCGATCCTCTTCCTTCTGGCCCTCGTGTATTTTCTCCGGGCTGCGTTGCTCGCCTTTCTGAGGTTAGCAATTTCTGCTCTCCACCAGTATTTAGGCGGCGGGCGTTCCGGTCGATCTCTGGGTGGATGCTGCTGCGCGTGACCGCCGCAGAAGATCTACAACGTCGCCGGGCAAAATCTCCTCCTTCTCTCTGAGAAGTCTTTGGCTTCTCTCGCCTAGCTCCGTACGAAGCCGTTCCATGTCCATCTTATCGGCACGCCATGCTAAGCAACGGATGTTTCCCTCTTGCTGGGCAGTGTTCGCGCCGTACTCAAATTGAATATGCCGGTGGCCGCTCAGAGAATCTTCTTCTGAAATCTTCCACTCCGTCACCAAATTTACCGTAGCTTCATTACCGAACGTTAGATCGATAAACGAAGACTGGTCCCTTCGTTCAAACGTAGGCCGCAGGCCATCGTTGAAGAGGGTCATGCCCAATTGGGCCAACCACTCTGACAGCTCACGACCTCTTCCGTTCGAGCGTCGGCTTCCCCATTCCACTGCGGCCGCATTAAAGTCTCCCCCAATAAGGATGGTCTTATTTCTTGCCGCACATTGCCTGATCTCTTCCGCGAGGTTGTCCAGAAAATCGGTGAATTCCTGCCGTCGCGTGTTGGGCGATATGTAGCAGCTGAACACTGTCGGTCCTTGGTCGAGTTCCGCCCATGTCCAGCCCTTTCCCGCTCCTTGCGCCTTAACGGGTACTGTGGGTTGGACCCAGAGCACTGCGTCGCCGTTTTCATCCCTAAGGCATTCCTTGCCCGGCCCGTCATTAAGCCATCTCCTATTGGGTTCACTAATCAGCGCCAGCTGCACATCATCTTTCTGCATCTTTGCGTCCAGCATTGCTTGGGCCTCGTTGAACCGACCCAAGTTAATCTGTATGCATTTCTGTTTGTTCGGCGTCGTTTTGGATGGTGTTCGCGTCCCTATCTTTCGGGGGTTTCATCGTCTTTTTATAAGGGACGAAGCCGTCGTCGTCTTGTTTGGCGGTTGACGTTTGTTCGTCTCCAGCAATGGCGGCCTCCATGATGTTGTCCTCTGTTGAAGTAGATTGACTTATGCCTATTACTACTACTACTGCTACTGCTGCCAACTAAAACCAGTTACTACTATTACTACTACCTACTAACCTACAACAACGACTAAACCACTACTAAAAGTAAAGTTTTCGGGATAACCCTCAGCCAAGATTTAGTGTCCACGGAACTGTTTTTCACATTGCTTCATAGACGGACCCCACAAATACAAATGTAGGGCAACGGTAGGGCTCGAACCCGCGCACCTATGTGTCTCCTCCGGTCGCAAGGCGCAGACTTAATCCACTACGCCACCGGGCTCGACGACTAAACCACAACTAACGATTACTACTACTACTGCTACAAGCAATACGCTCCCCCATCGCCCCAAGTGGAAACTCTATGGGAACTGGATCGACGTAATTATACTATCTAAGTAGTTATGGAAGATCTAATAGTCGTAGTGTGCTGTAAACACAGCAGCGAGAAAGTATGGCCGATTGAGGAGGTCATATAATTTGAATAGAGGGTGTGTTTGTGTGTGTATGTGTGCAGGATCAGTTCACATCGGTCCGTTGCAAGCGAGCCCACCTTCCTCCCTCACCTTCCCGTGCCCCGGTGTCTCGTGCCGTTTCTTCTTCTTCTTCGGCCAAAGACTTCTGACGAGAAAGAGGTAACTACAGGGCAAACTTTCAGACCGTGGAGGACATCCGTCGTAGCCGTGACCACGTCGAGCACGGCTGCGACGAAACCAGATGCCGACGTGGCGGCGAGCCTAAACAGTAACAACAACTAATCGAAAGTGACTACAAAACACTCTCAAGAGGATCGCACACGTGTGTGCGTGCCGCGTGCGCAGAAGTCCAGATCCAGCACACGAACACGTCGACAACAACGAGTTCCTCTCTGCGCACCGCGTGACCGCCTACGTCTTCCTTCTCAGAACGGTCCGCCTCTTCCTCTCGCCATTGGCGCCTGTCACGCGGCGGCAGCAGCCGCAGCAGCAGCAAAACGTTCAGAGAGAAGGTAGGTGGTACGTCCTACGGTCCTGTCTGGTAGAAGAATCTTCTTCCCCTCGTTTTTCGCCGTTCTATCCGTTCTGCACCTTCTACACGCAGCCCACTTGGTCGGCAGCAGTCGCTTCCGAAACTGACTGAAAAGTGAACTTTTCCTAAGTCGGCCTTACCTGGTAGAAACGATGATCTGACGGCAACATTATCCCGTTCTTGCTTCGTTATCCTCCTGTTTTCGGTCTCTCTTTCTACTGTTTTCCCTCTCTCTCGCCTTCGTTCTTCTTCCTGTATCTAGGTTTTGCTGGTTCTCGAGTTTTCCGGCGTCAACCGTGAAAGAAAAGCAAGAAAACGCAGCCAGATGCAAATGGCGGCAGGCGGCTCGGTAGGCTAAACACCGACAACATAGTGGCTTGTGGAAAGGTAGAAAAACAAAAGGAACTTGGGCTGACGTTGGTGGCGACGGTAAGAGGGATAGTACACATACGCGGCCGGACCGGCCTTGCCCTGCGAGTTTGGCGGTAGTGTACTCTGGGCGCGAGCACTAGTCGTGGTCGGTCGTCGTCGTGGAAGTGTCCAGAGTGGAAGTGTCCTCCTATAGGCGGCGGCAGCAGCAGCAGCAGCACCACCTCGAGCTGCTGTCATGGTTGCTTGCGTTGGTCGTCTACTCAGTCGTTCGGACTCACCGGGCAAGTGCGAGTCGGCGAGTGCGATGCGAGGTGGGAGAACTTTGACAAAGGCTGCGGGAGTGGAATACTTATGTTGATCAACAAAAGAGCTCACTTTGCGCCGCGTCGCCCACCAGCCCATTCTCGAGTCCATCCAGTGGGGGCGTCCGTCGTCCGCCTCAATCTGGGGCAGCGTCAGACACTGCCACCGCCGGTCGACCACAGCCGCGTCTGCGTTCGCCGCTGTCAAACTACCACCGATCCCTCTACGTCTCTTTGCTGCCCTTCATGCCGTTCCTTATTCTTTGTGCTTTTGGCACTGGTGCTACTACGACTAGCTACTACTACTACTGCTACTGCTACTACTCCTGCTAGTGCTACTACTCCTGCTACTGCTACTACTCCTACTACTAATACTGCTACTGCTGCTTCCTTGTAAGGGGACTCGATGGGAGGGGCGGTGGGGTGGCAAGCGCATTGGTGAACCCCCACCGTGGCTGTGGGTTGACGTGCGGGCAGCAGTAGCAGCAGCAGCCAGCAATAGGCCTATGATGGCGGGGGCAGGGCCGTCTATGATGGCGGGAGGGAACACGGGGAGAAATGTATATGTGGCCGCAAGGCGAGGACATCCGCGAAACGCGTCTCGGTAGTACAGGAAAATAACCACCGCCCGCGCGAACAAATAGGCCAGATGAAGAGGGTCCTTCAACAGCCAGATAGGAGAGACGAGGAGAGAGCCCATGGGGCGCTGGTGGCGAGCGACTGACGCGGTGGGACGTTGCCGGGCCGCCGCCGTCGCCGCCAGCCCCCGCACCCGATGGGGTGCTTTTCGCTGTCAGTCTGTTCTGGTCTATCTTGAGAAGAAGCTATTATTGCTGCTGACGGCCCGTGATGTCGCCCTTAGAGTGTGCAGTCCTGCTCGCGCGTTCGTATTCGCGAGCCTCCGTAAAATATGTGCGTCCGCACTCATGGGGTCACCAGCGTTCGTCGTAACGGCACACACGTCTTGCGCAGGATCGGAACAAAGACAACTTACTTGGCGCTAGAGCACTTGACTGTCACTAGAGGTCGCTCATCTTCCTTATATATATATATATATATATATGTTCGACGGTCTCTGCACTTTTTCGGTGGGACGGTCGCTGAAGTGTTCAAATTGTATCTAATGACGACTATATTATAATAATGTTTCATGTTAAAATGCAAATTTATTGCGAACCATATATATATATATATATATATATATATATATATACAGGTAGTTCAATAAGTTCTTAGAATAAGCTATTTAGAATTCGAATTTCGGCGCGCTTCCACCGCTATTAGGAACTGCAACTTCTCGACTGCCAGCAGTCAAAATATTATGGTGATTGGCCGTTGCGATTTCGTTTGATCGCTTTTCCCGTGAAACGTATCGGCGTGATTTTGAAAAATGGAGAAAAAAGAGTTTCGAGTGGTTATCAAGCATTTTATTTCAAAGGTTGGAATGCGACCCAAGTGAAAACTGAGTAAGACGAGGTGTACGGTGACTCTGCGCCATGTTTTGCCACTGTCTCCAACTGGATTAATGAGTTAAAAAGAGGTCGCAGGAGCACCGGGATGAACTACGTTCAAAACGCCCAAAAACGGCAACTGATTAGGAAAACGTGGAAAATGTGCGGAAAATCGTTGCCGCAGATAAGCGAGTGAACATTAGGGAGATAGCGGAGGCCTTGGGGATCAGTTTGGGTAGTGTGCATTTAATCCTGCACGAAAACTTGAAGATGAAAGAGCTCAGAGAAAAATGGCTGCCGCATTTGCTCAACCAAGGCCAAAAAAACGCGCCTGTTTTCGCTTCACAGCGAAATTTGGCCAAGATGTCGAACAATCCGTCGGATTTTTGGCGCAGATTCATGACCGTCGATGAAAGCTGGGTCCATCACTACAGGAATACAACATTGAATTTATTCAATAATTGCACATTTGCACACTGAGGCAGTGCCCGCCTAAAAAAATAGTTTAAAATCGCCTCCCGGTGAGTTCGCCTGCTCCTCCTCCGCGACGGACCCAGCTCTTGTGGTCCCGGTGCGCCCGGAAGACCCGTAGGGTACCCTGCATGGCCAGGACGGTTAGGTCGATCAGGTTTTTCTTCGATAACCCGAGAGTCAGGAGATCCTTCACCGACTCGGGCTCCCATACACCGGTCATCGACACGGTGATGGACCCGAATCGGTGGGGAAGCGAGCTGGGAAGTTGATCCCTGACCCCGGGTATATCGTATTTCCTGATCTTATCCCGTCTGGCCAATGCAAGGTCTCTTGAGGGGCCGCAGACCTCGGCGTCCAAGACCCAGACCCTCGTAGGTGTTGTTATGACGAGGTCTGGTCTCCGAGCCGGTGCGGCGGGTCTTCGGAAGGTGCGCTCTCGTTCCACCTGCATTCCTTTAGCACGGAGTAGGCGGGTGACTCGCTCACATATGTCATCGTGGCGCTTGATTATAGGGCGATGGGTGTGATCGCACACTTGAGCGATGTGGGCCAGCGTCTCGACAGCGTTGCACCCATGACGACAAAATTTGTCGTACCCGGGGCGACCCCTTGCGAGTCTGGCACGCGTTGGTAGTGCGTTGATCCTTAACTTAATCAGGTTTATGTACTCCCTACCGGATAGGTAAGGAGTACCCTTGACCCAGTCATTTGTAAAAGGGGTTAGGTGTGTGTGTTTCAGGTGAGCCCCATCGACTGTGTTATGTAGTGTACGAGACCAGTACTCGGTCTCGTGTGCGGCGTCTTCAATGGTCGTGTCATCGAACACACAGAGAGCGCTGGTTTTCGCCAGCTCCTTTCTGTGATAATCGGTCGACAGCAGCCACTGAGTGCCTATGTGGGATGATCTGTTCAGGGCAGTGAGGCGGGAGAGGCGAAGTCTGGGAATTAGTGTACGGAGACAGGGGATGTCCAGACCGCCGTGTGAGATGTGCGCGTATAGGAAGGCGTTTGGCACGCTGTTTTCGAGTTTGAGCCACTGCAATTTCACCGTTCGCCTGATCTCACAGTCTAGTTCTAAGAGGAATTTTTGAGACGGTCGGGGACCAGCGACCAGTTTATAGAGAATTTTCGGGATAAGGAATTGTTTCAGTATTGTTAAGCGTTGCTGGGGTTTAAGGGGAGCTGATGTTAGTCTGCCGAGTAGTTCTAGGAGAGTGACCTTGGCCGTGTCGACTCTGCCATTACTGTCGAACTCGATGCCAAGGTATCTCCATCGAGCGCATATACCCTTGGCTGGCAATTGCCTCCCTCCAACGGAGAATTCGGGGGTTGACTGATAAAGGCTCTTCTTCACCCGGCTATCATAAAGATGCGAGATCGTAAAGCTCTTATCAGTGTTGATTTCAAGGCCTCTTTCTTTAAGTAAGGGGAAAGCTAAATCTAGGAGTTGTTGGAGGGTGTTCTTGGTGGAGGCGAGGAGGATGAGGTCGTCCGCAAAGGCTAGGCCCATAAGGCGGTTTCCTTCTTTTAGTCGATATCCTAAATTGTCTAAGTTTATTTTCCTGAGAATGTCGTCAAGAACTAGATTAAATAACAGGGGTGACAGGGGATCACCCTGACGAACACCCCTGGTGGGCCTGATAGTACGACATTCTTTACCGAATTCGAGGAGAGTTTGGGACGATTGGTATAGGCGCTCGATATACTCGATGAAGACTTCCGGATACCCTCTGGCCCCGAGTGTCCACAGGACCGCGTCATGGCTGATCGAGTCGAACGCCTTACGCAGGTCGACCGACGCGATCCGCAATTCGCGGCCTGTGGACTTGGCATCATGAATGATGCCATCGAGAACCGTCAGGTTTTCGAAAGTCCCATCGAATGGGAGGAAGGCTCGTTGAGTGGGGAGAATTTTAATAGATTTTTGGATACGTTTAGAAAGGATTTTATTAAGCGTTCTTTGTAAGTAAGAGCTAATCGAGATGGGTCGGAGGTCACTGGGGGAGGAGGCATCAGTGACCTTGGGGATGAACGCTACTCGAGCCTTTTGTTGGCAGGGGGGAACATCGCTAATGAATAGAATATTAAGGAGACAGCAGACATTCTCTAAGGGGAGTTTACGGAGGGATGCTAGTTTAATCCCATCCAAGCCTAGTGCTTTAGATGTCCCTCGGAGAGCTGATTGCGTTTCTAGGAGGGAGATAGGGGTAGAAACGCAGTTGAGATCAGGGTTGGGGATGTAGGGGTTTGGCGTAAGTGGCGGGGGTGGGGGTTGGGTCATTGCAGTAGCCCAATGCTCTACAACCTCCGTGTCATTCATGTTGTTTATTCGGCGTACACCGTCTAGTATGCCTTGAGCACACTTGGAGCGGTTTTTGTTGTATAATTTCTGTGTGATAGCGTAGTGTTCCCGCCGCAGCTTACGCTTTGACAGCGCCCTATCAGTGGACGGGGGCGTCACAACTGTGCGCGGGTGTGTTGTTGCGTTTATGTGTTTGTGTAGGAAGTCGTTTAGTATTTGGGAGTGTGCCTCACCTTGGCAAATTATATTTGCAAGGTGGGTTAGGTCTGTGGTTGATGAGTGTGGGGGGAGCGTGTTTGTGAGGGCTTGTATTCGCGCTATGATAGCGTCTTTTGGGGAAGGAAACTTGGTTTCCTGTGAGTCAAGGTCGTACCTTTTGGGGTAAGGATCGCCAGACTCGTCGTCGGAGCCAGACGGAGAACGAGTTCGTTTGTGAACAAACTCGTTAACTCGCGCCTTATACGCTGCCGATTTCCGCTGGCGTTTAATCGACTCAAGTGTGCGATCAGGGAATTTAGACACTAAAAGTTTATTGATCTCGCAGGGTGTAGTTTCGCTATTCTCTGATACTAGGGAGGCTTCTAAATAGGCTAATAGCTCACGATCCTGGGGATCCCAGCGCGCCTTTTTAAGAGGAGGTTGACTGCTCAGCTCTTCATTCATGAGAATCGGATGTTTCCGCCTCACATGAATGGCTAGGCCGGATTTGGAGAGAAAACTACGAGAGCAGTCAGCGACTGGGCATATTAAATTTAGGGGGGAGGGACCGTGAGGGGGGGAAGAGGGGGACACCCTGCGAGGGGGAGGGGGGTTTGTGGGAGTAATGCCACTAGTGCCGGGGGTGTTAGCCTCGACACCAATAGCATTATGATTTAATTGGTTGTCGCTGCTATTGAATGAGACACCGGAGCCGCTTGGTATAGGTGATGGCTCCTGTACGGGGGGAGGGGGAGTAGAATCGGCTATAATGCTATTACTAGTCGATAGAGAATTAATATTCGGCCGATTATTATTAATATTAGCAGCAATTAGTCGTTGGGAGCTAGTTGGTAAGGGAGCGCCTGAATCGGGAGCGGTGGAGCTATTATTTATGTTGTCATTGTTATTACTAGGTGGGGGGGGGGGGAATGAGCGAGTTAACTAAACTAGGAGTGTTGGTGGATTCGTTGCCTACCCGTGTGCTGTGGGAACGCATGTGAGACGAGAGGCCGGCACCGGTCTTGCATCTCCTGTCGCAGATCGGGCAGGCGAGATTCCGGGAGTCCATCTCGCTCTTCGTCTTCTGTGGAAGCGAAGTTAAAAGCAGGATAAAATCCGGTAGTTCCGTGGGTGTTAAAAACGGTGTGGTAGATGAAGCGTATCGGGTTGTGGATGGCGGGGCCCGATACGCGTGGTTGGCTATTGCTCTATAGCAGCCAAATAAAACAAGCCTGACCACACGGTGCCAAACCGTACACTGTCACAATGTATCAACACAGTGTCTGGTTGTCGTGTGTGTATATATGTAGCAGCACTTATTAATATATTGTATTGCTAGTAGATTGCTCTACAGGGCGGATAGTATACGTATAACGAATACCAGTGCCGCCCCCCTATGATCTAGTGAGATATAGGTAGCACACAATATAATAATATTACCAGTGCACAGTGATCATGGGATGTGTGTAACAAGCAACGATCAGTACAGGCCACCCTTGTTACTACACGCAAGCCGGTTACTCGTTCGCAGCTGTTAACTTATGGTCGGTTCACAACACAGAGCGCTACATACATATATAAATATATATATGTATGTCACCACTCTATGCGCGTTGGCCGGCTCATATGCACACACGCTTGCGAACGTGAGGTTGGCTTACGCGCCCTGTACGTTATCTCGTACCTGAGTGTGGGCCAGACGTCACCCGTACGTTGGTCCGGGTGCGCGCCTGCACGTTGTCGATGTGCAATGTGCACGTCAACTTCTCCCACAACACACTCCCTCTTGAATGCCGCTCTTTGCCACGAGGCCACGTGGTGACCAACTGGCCGGCTATCCAAGATGGCCGCGGTAGCGGCGGCTACTACAATGCTATATATGTATCCCTAGGGATACATACATACACATTAGCAATAGCCATAGACAGAAACAAGGCGGTTTTTGGTGTTTGGTGGTGACCAAAAACGCCGAATCTGCCTATCTAATGATGCACTGATACACCGGGCACTAACCACACACACACACAACACTGTACAACACTGAAAAACACTGGTTTTCTAACTCGGCAGTATCCAACCGGTTGGTCGGTCCGCCGCCGATGTTGATACACTGTGATGAATGCACGGTTCCACAAATCGCGAAATTTTCGACGAAATGACGGCAGCGGTGTGCTGATGGGGTTGCACTGGGTCACAAACTTGCTAGGCACGATGGTATGTGCGCTTCCCGGTCAATTTAGCCGATATTGTTAGCGAACAACACCGATTGACCGGGAGCGAGCGAAGATGCGACCGTCCGCTGTGGCAGCCGGTGGCAGACTGACCGAGACCCAAGAAGCATCTTGCCAATGGTGTGCACCTGATGAAAGACCTCCGAAGAGGGTGCGGACAACGGCATTGACCGGAGAGGTGATGGCTACAGTTTTTTAAGAGCAACGTAGAATAATGCTGGTCGACTACATTGAGAGCGGTAAAACGATCACAGGAGAATATTAGGCAAGACTGTTAGACTGCCTTTAGCAAGAACTCATCGTGAAACGGCCCGCTTTGCAGAAGAAGGTTGTCCTGTTTCACCAGGACAATGCTCCTGCAGACAAGTCCCGGCAAGCATCGGCAAAACTGGCCCAACTGAGGTTCAAACTTATTGAACAACCTTCCTATTCTCCAGACCTGGCCCCCTCTGATTATTTCCTCTTCGGACATTTGAAGAATAGTCTCGGTGGAAAGCGTTTTTCCAGCAATGAAGAGGTTAAGGCTGCTGTCAATGCCTATTTTCAGTCTAAAGACGCGGAATTCTACTTAAGAGGTATAAAAGCTCTGAAATCTTGATGGAAAAAGTGTTTTGAGCATCTCGGGGAGTATATCGAATAAGATAAATTTAAAAACATGATTTGGAAAATTCTTGGTTTTCATTCTAAGAACTTATTGAACTACCTGTATATAGGCGCCATGAATTGACAGGAAGCGAAAAGAGCATGATAAATTTGCTGTAAACGTTCATACTTCACAAATTGCGAAATATATATATACATATATACGGAATGTTCTTGCATTCAACTTGTCTTGACAGACTCAATTTAGTCAGAAGCAATCAGTTATTATTTTCAGTTATATCACACAGTGTATTGTTATATAGTACTATACCTATATTTGCGTTGCGTTGTGATGTCTGACGACCGTAGAAACATACAGAACCAATTGAGCGTGTACCGTTCAAATCCATACGACGGTTGGTATCAGATGTGGCATAGAGTGGTCTGCTATATTCCTACGCTTTATAACTGATTTCCATGCCAAGGCGGACCTCTAGACCAATCGTGTAAAAAATTCACATTTTTTTTATTGTCCACTTTTTGACACAATATAAGAAGGAGATATTGAATGAAACCAAACGTCCAATATACTGCAACTATACTATTAACCTTGATGATATTAAACTCTTGATACCTGGCGATATTACGAACGAGCTGGAAAGGCGAAGTGATAATAAAAACGTTACGTATCTGCCACGAATTGACCAAAGTCCACAATGTTAATACATATTTGCCAGGCCAGCACTGTATTTCGGTAGAACATCTCTTCTACAGGATGGACCTTCACGAATATGTTTCTCTTAATGTCCTGCCGCCGACTACGAAAATGTAAGCGTGATGACAATGTCATTATGTGAACAGGTAGTGAACGATTTGTGCTGCCAGGCGTCGCTTTGTGGATTGAGCTCAGTATGCTGTCGTGTTTTTTTTGGGCGTAATGCGGATTATCGACAAGCTGTTGTTACGCCAACATGAGTCACCATCATCTTCGAAGGCTGTGGCCGCACGTTGTTGGTTGGTTTACTGGTCGCAGCACCAGCCTATTAGAATATTAGCGTATTTGACACCTGCGGACCTCAAGCGTGCCATTGTCAGAAAGCCATTTTCACTTGACGTGTCTTTGTCACGGCCATCCTGTTACTGTGGCTACGTTGCCGTTTCGGCTGCACAGCGGCAACAGCCGTGTTGTCGCCGTTGTTCTCGCAATTGTCGCTTTTGTCGTTTGTTTATTGTGCTTCTTCTTTGCTTGCCTTTTCGTCTGCCTGCCTGGTTTTCATGTGGCACTCATGTGTCACACACTCAACGGCAGGCACACAACGCTTCTTTACTGCGTTATTCTTCTTCCGGCCGCTGTCCTGACGAAGCGGATGTCGGCGGACAGCGACGGAACACACGAGACCGAAAATGTCGCTTAGACATTACATGATGACACCTTAATTAAATATTCCTGCTAGGCCTGGCAGAGGAGGGCGAGGAGGAGGAGGAGAAGTACTGTTGTTGCTGTTGTCGAGCATGCTGTTGTGCTTAATTCTTGTTGTTGTTGGTGTCGTCGTCGTCGTCGTTGTCGTTGTTGTTGTTGTTGTTGTTGTTGTTGTTGTTGTTGTTGTTGTTGTTGTTGTTGTTGTTGTTGTTGTTGTCTTTGCTTGCCTCCTGGAGTTCACCATTCATCAGCGATGATCATCACGATCAACAGCAGCGGCAACGGACCAGCGAAGAATATGTTGGAGCATACGCACGCAAAAGCAATCTTGTTTTGCGATGTGCGGCTCGCTGGCGCGACGGCGGCCAGAGTGGACGGGTACAGTCGGTCGGACACACCGACAACTTACGCACGGAAACGCTCTAGCTCTCAGAGGAAGAGCTACGAAGGAACAGAACGACAAGAAACGACATGGAAAGGGAAAGCGAGAAAGAGAGAGAGAGAGGGGGGAAAGGGATAGGCTATCTATCTAGGCACTGAGAAAATAGCGATGAAAGATTGCGTGTCCGTGTTTGATATAGGTAGCGAGAGTGAGAGAGAGAGGGAGAGAGAGAGAGAAATAGACACACACAGGGAGAGAAGGAGAGGGGGGGGCAGAGACCACGCATAAAACCCCACCCCCTGCCCGGCCTGTACCGCCGCGGTAAAGATGAATGTTCGGACCCACAACGACAACAACGACAACGACGGGAATTCAAAATGAGCGGCGCCAATTTTTCATTCACAAACGCTTAATGACGTACGTCTTTTCCGTGCTCGCCGGCTGGCCCCTTTCCGCCAGTCCCGCCTTTGTGCTGGTGCCGCGGCACAGTAATGGTCGGTACTGATGTTGCTTCAGCTACTTCTGCGTACCGCTGTTGCTGCTGCTGCCGCTGCTGTTGCTGATGATGCTGATGATGCTGTTTCTCCGACCGCCGCCGCCGTGTTAATTTTCCGCAAAACACGAGAGCGAGAGGCGACGCGTGACGCCCACGCCGCCATATTTGTCCATCATGTTCTCGATCCGTGCAGACAGATAGGCAGACAGGCAGACAGACAGACAGATAGACGTTGTTTGTGACCAGACAGACAGATGACAGACGTTGGTTGGTTGTGCGACCGACCCATCCGTTCGGCTCTGCTGTGCTGCTGTCTGTGTTTGTGCCGCGGTGTCGCGGAATCTTCATCTTCGTCATTATGATCCGAGATTCGCGTCGCCGTTCGTTCCGCGATCTGTCAAGCTGCTTGTGCTGTTTGCTGCCAGGTCGTGAATTTCGTGACACTCTAGCTACGTAGTCATATGGTCTGGTGCATACATAAAGTACTATTTATCACCATCATCATCATTATTATAGCCTTAATTTTACTCATATTGATATTATTCACAATACATTGACACTTGTACACCGTAGCCAGCTGTTCTCGGCATGTTATTTGCGAGAGACGGTGCAGTGATCTCTTTGCTAGGGCCAGGCAGGCAGATGCGTGACACTTCGTACACGCCTGAGAGCACAGTCGACAGACGCACTCTGTGTGGGCTCTTCGTGTGAGAATTCGAATTCGAACAGACCACGTGATGATGCCCATAAGCCTATGTATCTGGTATAGACGTGGCGATTGTCACATGAAAGACCAGACCAGAGATGCAAGGCACTGAAAACATCCAGGTCTCCAACGTCTCGTCGAACTTGTTTGATTTGATTTTCCCATTCTGAAATGAAGCTTTTGAATTATACTGTATGCAAAATCTTCAACTTCAATCGGATGATCTCAACAATCGACACACATCTTGACAATAGGTACACAAAAAGGCTCCTTGCCCGCATTGACAGACAAAGTATTTTCTTCATGCACATTGTGAAACACCTTTCAAGCAAACTAAAATCTGCCCGAGTTAGGGGTCCCTATATTCGCCACTGTCATCAGGAAGGAAAGTCGCCGGACGTCGCCGACCTTTTCATACAAAGAGTCTAGGGCTATGCGCACTGTCTTGACGATGTGCGCAGTGAAGGTCATCCCACTATAATGAAGAGTTGATAAATTCTAAGGATTGGCCGTCGCAACATTTAAGGGTTTTGGCAGCCAATCGACCTCCACTTCTGAATTTCACAGCTCTGGTCTTTATGGCGTTTATTTCCAGCTTACTCGAGACAAGACACACCTCTGCTAAAGAAATAATGCGCTTGATGTCACCCAGGTCGTGATAAGAACAACTATGGGCTTCTGAAACTCCTGTCAAATATAGCCGACAAAGTCGGCAAGCGGAAGAGTAAAGGGGACGCAACTCTGTGGGTCCCCTTGCGGGGTTCCCAGATTTTACTTTACCCGCAACACTTTCTGCTCACCCTATATTAGTAAGGCGTCCTCATTAAAGAAGTTCGAAATTACTTTCGGAAGAGAGCCTCCAACCCTTGCGTGCCAGAATGACTTTACCAGGAGATCTCAAGGTTCTTTGTCGAAGGCTTTGACGCAGTTTATAAAGACTGCATACAAATGGCTTTCGGGTTTCGCCACACCTCGTTCTATTTCTGATTGAAGCACATGGATTGTATCACGCGTTGTCCGACCTCTTCGGAATACGAATTTCTCTGGCGGAAGAGTCTGGTCGACCACGTACTCGATCCGTTTTATAACCAATTTGCAGAAGATCTTCTTCAGCGTCCTTTCAGACGCGGTATAAGTTTGGATCTCGTCTGTTATCAACATGCCATTTGTCACACTTAAATAGCAGAGAAAGCCTGGTGATACGCCGGGCTCCTGGCATTTGTTCCCTCGTCATGATCTCGTTGAAGAAATCATAAAGATGGTTTGCCAAGAGTGGCTCGGACTGCACCCAGTGCTCATAGTAAACCTGGTGTGGCCCCGCACTCTTTGCCTTTGAAAGAGAGTACAGAACCTGACTTACTTCTTCTACCTCAAATGGCAGATTCATAGTATCCTGCTCCAATGTGAGCGCGTGCTTAATTATTGGAGTCAGACATACCGCCTCGCAGTTATATAGAAGACCGGTCATGTGACTCGTTACCTGTTCGTTACTGAGCAGGTGTTTCGCCCCCCTACGAGGTCGCACAACGTAAGCTTAGGGCCTGCGTTCTGCTCTTTTGAGCACTCGGATTTCCTCCCGCATAGCGTATGTACGTTTGTGGTCATAGCATAGCTTTATGTAAGCTTTTCTACTGTTGAAGTAGTCAAGCCTGCGTCTGGCTAGCAGCTGCGGTGGAGCCTATATCCTCACCTGGCGCAAGAGTTCGAGCACCCCACGGTGGGCAAGATAGCAAGCCTGAGAAAACTACTCTCGTGATCTCCTCTGCCCCGGTCTCTTCCACCTGACTGTACTTTCTTCTCTAGCAGTTCACAACAAGAATCCGCATCACGGCTCACCTCGAGGCTATCAACCTTTAGAAGTAAAAAGTCAACAAGCGTCGTGGCAACCAAGTGTGGATCGCTGTTTGAACCAAATATCTGGAGTATTTGCACAAAGACCTCCACGTTAGCATCTTCAGATCTGTTAAGTCACTTGCACAGAGCCGGACCTCCAGGCGTGATAAAGCTTTCCGTAACCATTTTCTGTAGGGAGCACCACCAGCCCAACGACAAAACCTTTGAGCCTGGATTTACTCTTGCTGCACTTCGCGCAGTTGCCATCACCCAGGACTACACAGAACACGGCATCTTTTCCCTGGGTCCGAATTTCAAATACCGCCTTTACAGAAATGTTCCTGTCGACGAGCCATTCGTGTCGGTTGACAGCTGACGTTTTGGCGCCGCATACATAAAGTAATATATGCTACCCTAATTAAAATGTATACACATTAAATACGTTTTATAATTAAAAAAAATAGTATTGTTCTCATTGTTGCTACTGCTAGCTCGTTGTTCTTGGCTTGCTAGGTTGTTGTTGTTATTTTTGCTGAGCTTACTGTTATTGTTGCTGCTGTCGTACCTGTTAGTATTACTGTTATGTTTGTAATTTCTGTTGGTGCTGCTATTGCTGTTTCTGTTATTATTGCAGTATTTATTGCTGTTTTTGTTGTTATTGCCGTATTTATTGCTGTTTTTGTTGTTGTTGTTGCTGTATTTATTGCTGCTTTTGCTGCCGTTTCTGTTTGTTGTTGTTGACGCTGTTTCTGTTGTTGCTTGCGTGTGATATTGCTGTTATCATGTCATTATTGTTCCTACTAGTGTCGTTGTTGTTGGCCCGACACGCCGCACGAACGGCCGCGACAACGACGCTTGGGTTTCAGCACTAGCAGCTACGTACAACCATACGCTATACCGCATGACTATTACGGCAGGAATAGAGGTCAATGGGCAATTGTTTCTTCGTTGGTCGGCATTAAAAAACGACAACCACAACATCAATTACAGCGGCACCAGCAACAGCAGCAGCCTCCCTCCGGCCTTTGAGCCGTCTCCTGCCGAAGGCCAAAGCCGAGAGCTGTAGCAGTAACCGTAAAGCTCGCAGCAGCAGCAGCAGCGAAGCGAAAAAACATAACGGCAACACCGAGATGTGAGAAAGACATTGTCGCAATATCGGCAAGTATGCATGTTGGTAACAATGCAACAAGCAATTCAACGAATCAAATAACGCCTCGCTTCTTCTATTATTAACGACAACAACAACAACGACAACAACAAACACAACAACAGCAACACAACAACAACAACAACAACAACAACAACAACAACAACAACAACACACAACAGCAACAACAGCAACAACAACAACACAACAACAACAACAACAACAACAACAACAACAACAACAACAACAACAACAACAACAACAACAACAACAACAACAACAACAACAACAACACAACAACAACAACAACAACAACAACAACAACACAACAAACAACAACAACAACAACAACAACAACAACAACAACAACAACAACAACAACACACAACAACAACAACAACAACAACAACACAACAACAACAAACAACAACAACAACAACAACAACAACAACAACAACAACAACAACAACAACAACAACAACAACAACAACAACAACAACAACAACAACAACAACAACAACAACAACAACAACAACACAACACACAACAACAACAAAATGGCAAAAGATGGTAGATGGTTAAGATGGCAATATAAGTGTTTGGCTGGTGCTACTGTAATGCTTTGTGTGCATGCAGGGTCGCTAAAGACCTGTCTATTGTACTAAGAATAGGATAGGTTAATCATCAGTACGGAGCCACTAGTCATAGCCATACTAGCGACCATGAAGATAAAGACAATAATAGGCAGTGGGCAACAACAACATAGACAACAACAGCAACAACGCAGTCAAACAATGGTAGCACGAACAATCACAACAGCCAATTAATAACCGCAGTAGCAGCTATAACTAAATAAGCAAACATTAATTAGAACAGCCACACAAAAATACCAACAAGAGCGGAGCGGCTCACCGCAGCACTGACAACGACAACGGCGGCGAACCATGATGACGACCATACAGCCCGTATATACAATCACTAGATCAATTAGTACGTAAAATATATCAGCTGACTCGCTATTAAACGACCAGTATGTTTTTGATGCAGCATTGTACAGCTCTAGCGGAGGATATATTAACGTAATGCTGCTGTTAGCACTGAGTACTGCTTACGACTCCAACTAACCAGTGCTAACGACTCCAACTAACCAGTGCTAACGAAAACTTATGACAGCAGTATGACAGAGCACGCCTTCGACTCACTGAGTTGGCAGGTCATTATAGACGTAATGGCACACAAACGACTTTCCATGTATCTCCAAAAGACTATAGCCTCCTACCTCAGCAGCAGGTCAGCCATACACGGGAACACATGGTTCGCCATGACTGCCGGCGTCCCACAGGCCTCTATACTAGAGCCTCTGCTCTGGAACATTACGTACGACGACGTACAGAACCTTTGCAGACTGGAGGGCGTCCAGACAATTGCCTACGCGGATGACTTAGCCATCCTGGTAAGAATGCGTGGGGCGGAGACGCTACAAGAAAAAGTCCAAGTAGCTATCGATACGGCAAACGGCTGGATGGTAGAACATGGCCTTACACTGACACCCCAAAAAAAGCTAGGCGGTCCTTCCCAGGGCCCGCGAGAGGCCACGCGTAGATATCCGGTAACCACTGAACGGGATGAGCATAATGACCAGCAGGTCTGCCCGATATCTGGGCGTAGCACAAAACACGGACCTCTGGAAACCAAACGCCATTAAGCTGAGAAGAAACAATACCCTTGACATCGCAAAGAAAACTGTCAGTACGAATCGCTAGTGCATACAGAACAGTGAAAACTACCGACGTCAAGGATAGCAAGGCTCATATCACGGCCCAAAATGATGAATGAGAAGCGGATACGGAGAAAACAAAGCCGTGGCTACGAAAAACCACGGCCCGAAGGCGGATACTTACGACACTTCCAAAAATACCTGCATAGAAAAGGTAACGCTCCGGGCGCCAAGTGCATCATGTGCAACCTAGGCGAGGAGGATGATGTAAATCACACAATCTTGCTCTGCTCAGCATTTGACGACGTACGACAGAACTCACCGACGATGACGTTTCTAAGCATAACGGTGACAGACTTAATCACTGCTACGCTCGAGGATGAGTGCAAATGGAAACAGGGTGTCGTACTGGTGGAGAGCATAACAGAAAGGAAAAACGAGCTGGAAAAACAACAAGCCAGAGGGACGAGCCGACGACGAGGTGGAATGGTGGCTGCAAATCAACATTAGAAGGGAATAATTATAAGCGGAGCCCATAGAAAAATATTCGTTTCTCAGTGTTTATAAGCTTTGCGGACGTAAACAGTGAGGCAAAACAACCTCGACAACCGCCGCAAAAAAAATATGCAACATTTACAACGAGAACCAGGATTAGTCTGACCCTATGTGGTATTTTCCGAACTTCGCCTGCTATTCCTAGAGTGTACTGCCGTAAATATGGATAGCGGACGAATTCTGCTACCTTTGAGGTTGTCTCTATAGGGTGTATGTGGGCACTGGTGTAACCTATATGCGTTTTAGCCTGCACTAAGAACGCCTAACGAGTTATGGGTCACCAAATCTAGGTGAATATTTGTATTAAGAACTATGTAAAAGTTCTTATTGTGCTATGAAAAGCTGAGGGATATTGAGGACCGCAGCGTTACCGCCACCCTTTAATTGTTTATTTCTTAGACATGCTATAAATCAAAATCACGGTCGTTGAAAAAGTAAGAAAGGACAGAATTTTATACATCATAATCTACACAAAATTGTGCACAACCATACGTAGGCTTGCGCTGAGTGCCTTTATGAGGTTTAACAAGGTTGTTCTACTTATACTTCAAAGTTTAATCACGTTACCGACACAAATAATGAACAAGGCAACAGGTAGCTGGAGCTTATTTGCAGGCAGCCTTTCCTCCGCTAAACTGATTGAGGCGAGACGACGACGACGAGTACGAAGTCTTTTGCATTGACACTGACGCAGACTTTTTTGTTAGTCAATTTATGTGCGTGTCACCTCCACGCTCTAGAAACTAATCTGCAGCTGCACGGCAGAGTTTTCCTTGTCGCTGTGCCGTCAACTCGGTGTTGTTGGCTGCCAGGGATTTCTGCTCAATAAGTCGTCTATTGTTGTTGTTGTTGTTGTTGTTGTCGTCGTCGGCGTCTCCAGACACCTATGCTTCACACCCCCGTCTAACAAGGGGGCAGCGGGCTTTCTTGCTTCTCGTTGTCGTCGACCTCGGCCCCTCGAAGTACAGAGGCTCGAACGGACCGAGGGGAGGTCCGTATCCTATCACGCCCTCTGAGCCTCATCGAATCCATGGCCGCGAACGAACCCCCGCGAGCGAAGCAGCCACCTCTGAAGCTGCTATCGCTACTGCTACTGCTGCTGCTTTATCCGCTACTCAGCCATATAGAAGTAACAGTGTCTTTGTACCTGCTATCCGAGGTCCTTGGCCAGCTCCTCGTTCGTCCGTCCGTTTCGACGTCCCTAGCTTCGTCGTTCGCTCTTCTCACTCGCGGGCGGCCCACAGTGATTCTGCCCTGAAGGGACACGCTGGTGGCCATTTGTTTCCAGGATTGTCTTCTTTCAGCTAGTGATGGTAGCGGGTGGTTCGGCCGGCGGTAGAAGCATGAGTAGCGGCAGCGGCAGCGGCGGCGGCAGGGTGCTTTGGCCGGTACGAGTGCGGCTATGGCAGCCGCCCATTCTGTCGCCAAGATAGGATTCCCACGGTCCCTAGGGAGGCCGGGCTGGTACAGTGCAACGAGAGGGAAACGCCGCTCAGCGGATCGTTTCTGTCTCTCTCTCTCTCCCTCCGCCTCTCTCTCTCTCTCTGTGTATCTAGCCCACTCTCCGCGTTACTGTACAGTCCGGAATCTTTCATTGGGAGGTTGGCAGAGCGACCAGCGAACTGGGGGATTTGTGTTTAGAGGAGGAGGGAACAAAGCTCTTGCTTCATTCGATGAGCGGCAAATGGAACAATCAGGAAGAACGATGGACCAGCTCGTGAGCAACGACGCTGAAGGCATGAAAACAACGGTTGCCGACTGACTTCATCCATCATTGAGCAATTAGAGCCACCACATACTGTATCGTATGCATATATAATAGCATAATTAAAAATAAAAAAGATATAATAGCATAATTGGCTGAAATAGTTGTAGTCGTAGGTAGAAGTCACATTGATTTGTACAGTGTCCAATATATATATATATATATATATATATATATATATATATAGCAAAGATCCATTTTCTCAATCCCATTCTCTCTTTGAGTCAATCCCATTGGACAAGAAAATGCAAAGACCGCCGATGCGACTGGCAGTTCGCCGAGTGATGCTTAGCGCATTAATAATAATAATAATAATAATAATAATAATAATAATAATAATAATAATGCAGGCCTAGCTGCACCAGCAAACACACACTCTGCAATAGGATTCCAACCAAAGTGGACTTTTCAAACAAGTGTGGGCTCAGCCGCCGAACGCAGATGACACAGGAATATTCTGCACAAACAGGATATGCGTTTTGCGCCAGGAGCAACCTCAACTACACTCGAGTACATGACAGACTGTAAAGGTGCTTGTTTCGCAGCAATTGAAGATCTTCACCGGCTGCCCTTCGTGACGGGAAGTAGCCGTACGCCAAATTTTAGTACCTTGTCGTTCAGTGCAGAAGGAAACCGACGCAACAAGCGAGCACACAAATAGACAACAAATGCGTCAGAGTGAATAAAGAGACGAATTTTAAGACGCCCTCTCGTGTTTGACACCTGAGTAGAGAAGGCAACTTTTTCGACCTCAACTGGGTTGTTGCCACTAGCCAGCAATATACAGGCAGGTATTTGCAACGTGAGGGCACATGTCTATGAAAATTCCGCCACAGCTGACGCTGCCGTTGAAGGCTAAAATCTCGAAAGAGATCCCCAAACTCGATTCGTTAGTAAATAGTAGGTTTTCCCTATTAGAATTAACCAGCAAACTTGCTAGTTTAGCAGCTTCGATTTAAGCCCTCAAGTAGTCATCTGGCAAGTTCTACAGACTCACTCTGCCGTTTTCAGATATCCTAAATCATATTCTCATTGGTGATGGCTATCGGGAAAGCTATCTGGTGTATTATCGCACCCAATCAAAGAGTGTTAGATTTTTGACGCGTGGGCCAGATCTGTAGATAAGACGTGTAATCTTCTCTCGTAGAAAGTGCAACAAGCGGATCTGTATCCTTCTGCGTCTTTAACCTAACTGCCGCTTCTAAATCGATCGACCGTGCTATTTACACCGTTTTGCCTGCGTGACTGTTTATCTCGTTAGTCTTATCCTAGCCTTTGATGGCTTTGAGGAGCTGTGAACCTATGTACAAATGTAAGCCACTCATGAGAATAACAATACCTATCTATCTATCTCCATTACGTGACTTAGATAGTAGTATTCAGCGAATAGCTGAGCGCATCCCCATTTCAGGAGGTGGATAACCATTATGGAATAACCACCATGCATCTCCGAAAAGTAGGCGCGTATGTTCCGCGTCATGTTTCTCGCCCTCATTCTTAGCTTGTGTTTTTCCATACCTAAAAGGTGGCAATTATCACAGAGAAACCCACACGATATAAGATGAACATTTGTAAGTAAATAAAGAAATTAAAAAACAAGATCACCCATATATAGGGCTAAAATAAAAAAGAATCTAGATTATTTATGAAAAAAATGTTCGCCTCTTGCAGACCTGAAAACCAGGAACAGATGATACAGGGATACCACCGAAAAACTCGGGCTTAAAGGATAACTGCTTTCTCACACGTTATACACACTGATTACATTTACCTGGCAGATAAATGTGTAGTATTCCAGACGTTCGTTCTTATCTATACGTGTATGTTATCGAACGAAACGCGGTGCAGCTCTACTTTAAAAGTCACTTAAACAGTATATTCACGTTTCCGCTTTATTTTGGTAAACTGCCCTCGTGTGACGATTGCAAAAGATCTGTTAGACAAATACGGTTCCTGTCATGGCTAAAAGCCATCAATTGTATCTCGCAACTGATAAAACAGCCACCCGTAAGAGTGGCTGTATACGAAAACAGCATTCGACGTGACGCCCGCCTGCAGTCTTCCAATTGCCCATTAGAAAGCTAGCTCTAGCTCTGCTCGTTGTGCAAATAAGGCTGCAAATAAGCTTATAATACAGGAGTTTGAACGCGTGCGCTATAGTAGGGCGCTATAGTATAGGCGAGGTGCATCGGACTCCTAGTGTGAAAGACGTGATATGGTTGCGGATCCTATTTGAACTCTTCTCTCTTTGTTGTACCCTAAATCTAAGTTTAGTTCAATTTTGCAGGGTTTAGATTGTTGTATGTGCTTATCACAGCGGTGTGTATATATATATATATATGTGTGTGTGTGTGTCGTCATGTTTCAATTGAATTATAATTGTTCTTAGGCTATGGGCAAAAACAGTGTGTGCATGCATTATGAAACAACTGAAATCTCACAAAAATGTAACCTTTAATCGCTAACTGTGTCGGTCATTTTCAAAATCCGACGATGTTGATGGGACGGTAAGACCGGTTGGTGTCGAGACCTTGTTCCTCATGTAGTCCAGTAATCCCCAATAAAGTTACGTTTATTACTGCTTCTCTTGTGTACACTCACATATATATATATATATATATATATATATATGAAAGCGGCTAAACTACGCTATCATAAGCTTTCAAGATGCAACGTAATGCCGATTTGTGAAGAAAATTATATTTGACGAATTCGGAATATATAACAAACATGTCGCATCTGGGCAACCGAAAACCCTCACGTGATTTACGAAGAGCCGTTACATGTGAGGTACGTGACTGTCTGTGCGGCGTCTGGTTTGAAGGAATTATTAGACGTTTTTTTCACTCTACGATGAATGGCGATCTTGCGATTTAGCGCCGTTAGGCCTTCTCTATAGTTGTTTCTAAAACTTATGTATACATAATTAATCCACAACCGTCCACCAACTAAAGACAACTATTAAAGCCTTCATGAAAGTGCACCTGATTTATGTAAACAAGTACTAAAGCGTAGTTGCCCTTTTATAGTACATAAAAAAAAACAATATACAAAAACGTAAGCTGTATCTTTTAAAATATCGTATACACTTTCGTTTTTTGTTACCTTAAATGCCTCTGACAATTTCGCAAATATCCCATATACATATGCATTTTTAGTGTGTATAGATTTAAGTTCAAATATAGATCCATATATATTTTTCCTACTATATATGTATTTTTTCTTGCATCTTGACACGATGCATTGCCGTCTGCGTATCGACTGACACGCAGTTACTTGTTAGTGGGTATCTTCCCTAGTAGGCGGCAGTAACGGTCACATTCCCAACGCACAAAGCGTCATTTTCATCGGCCCTATCTGCAGGCAGCAGCAGCAGCACCATTGCTGTCGTCATTGACTGTAACAGTGCCCCTCTGCTTCCCCGTGGGCCGTATTTTCTGCTATCAAGCAGAAGAAAGAATGGTCTCATCCGGCGGTTGTCAAGGATGCAAGATGCCGGCTCCTTTCTTCTGGCCGGTCCGCCGACCATCAACAGTTGCCTTTTCGTGGCCATATCGACTCCCCATTGAATCAATTTCCTCAGGTCAGGCGCCCACCTCGTCTCGGTCGTTCTCCCATTTGGTCGGCGGGTCTCTACGCACCGTTCCCTGCCGACTGCTTGTTTGCCCGCCGTTCCCACCAAGGGCCCGCCGTTCCCGCTCTCTGCGGGTTCCTCTCTTTAACGACCCCGTCCATATAGCCATAACTGGAAACTGCGGCATCCCGTTTTCCAACAAAAAAAAGAACAAGAAGGGAATTGCTAGTTTGTCGTTCGTCTGTCTCGGTTGCCGAATGATGGTGATGGTGGTGGTGGTCGTGGTGATGACGGCGGTTCTCATCATCGTTATTGTCGTTGGTAGGTCGTTCTACGAGACAGAAGATTTGGCGTCACGAGCCGACTAAACGGCCGATTTCGGCTGGCAAACGAAGAACCATGGCCAACGAGGTTTTATTGATAGACGTCAAACTTTCATCCATGCGCATTCAACAATTAGGGTGCGGTGGATGCTCTCAAGTCATTTAATATATAGAAATATATATATATATATTTATATATAAAGTGTGTTGCAAAAAATTAACAACTCATGTTTTTTGGCGATAATTTCGGCTTGGTTTATTTGAATGGCTTAAAATTTTAAGCGCATGATGTACATGACGAAACATGAGTATAGTGTTGATTTCATTGCAATCTCAACATCGGTTCATACAAAAAATAAAAAAGTGTGAAAAAACAGTGTTGCAAAATATTAGCAACAATAACATGCTAACAACACAGCTCTTGTTTATAAAGGATGGTCGATACTACAGCTGATATTCGATCCCAGGGATCAAATGAGCTAAATCAATCGTTATACAGCTGCAAAATATTCTACCGCTTAGTCGTTGTTCCGAACTAACGACGAATCTTATGCTTAAACCATGGGTACAAAGGATCTTTCGGATAACGAAAAGACAAGAATTGAGGCATATGCTCAGCTCGGTCATACAGTAACTGCTATAGAGCACCATCAGCAGGTTCTTACACCCTGGAGTGAACCAAAGGTGCAGATCTAACAGTGGGCGTAAGCCAGTTTTGACTATTCGAGATCGGCGAAGAATCATACAGTTGGCTACTCATGACCAAATGTCTTCTTCCAGGATCAGGACTACTTTGGGAGTGCCAGTGCACCGATCCACAGTGTACCGAGTGTTAAGTTCTGACAAAAACGTGCGATACGCGAAAAGGAAGCTCATGACGCGACTGCAACCGAAGCAAGCGGCGTGAATTTTCGCATAGATACCAAACTTGGGATAACGAGTAGAAAAACATCGTCTTCTCGGATGAAAAAAAATTTAATCTCAATGGCCCTGACGGCTGTCAGTACTATTGACACGACTTACGGAAGGAACCTAAATGGTTCTCGAAACGTGTGGCCTTTGGTGGCTCTGTGAAATATTGGGGCGCGTTTGGATATAATGGGAAGTCTGATCTAGTCGAGATTGTGGGCCGAAACAATTCTGACATGTACCAGCGCATTGTCGGTTCCCAGTTAGAAGCCCACTTCAGAAGAATTGGGGGACCTGACGCAGTTTTTTAACAAGACAACGCCACGTTTCATACCTCGGCTAGCACTATAGCCTTTTTTCAAAAACAAGGAGTGCCACTTTTTGACTGGCCGGCATTAAGTCCAGACCTGAATCCTATTGAAAATCTTTGGGGACATTTGGTAAAGCAGATTTACGCAAATGGTCGACAATATAATCATTTGTCGGACCTCAAAGAAGCTGTCCAGCAAGCATGGACTAATATTCCACTTTCGTACTTACAACAGCTCATTAACTCCATGAAAGACCGAGTTTACGATTTGATTCAGAAGAAGCGACGAAAAACCTGTTTCTAGAATAAAATATGTAGTTTCAAATGAGTCATACAGCCCTGCGAAGAATCGAATACGCTGTAAGGCGCTATTGTTGCTAATATTTTGCAACACTGTTTTTTTCACACTTTTTTATTTTTTGTATGAACCGATGTTGAGATTGCAATGAAATCAACACTATACTCATGTTTCGTCATGTACATCATGCGCTTAATTTCAAGCCATTCAAATAAACCAAGCCGAAATTATCATAAAAAAAACATGAGTTGCTAATTTTTTGCAACACACTTTATATATATATATATATATATATATATATATATATACGTTACTACTCCGCCATAGACGCCCGACTCAGCTGTAGAGTCAATAGACTGTCCAATGGCACCCAGCGCAGATCAGCTGGACAAGCAAGGCTTCCAGTTATTGACGAGAAGAAGCAAAAAGTCGAGGAGGCTCACCAACTAGACTGGCGATTTGACCAGCAACAGCTCGGAGAAGCGCACTGGATGCCTAGGCCCGAGGCAAAACGATGCTTTCCACATACGCAAGCAAACGGCATCGAAACAACGCCATACCAACGCGAATAGGATGCGCCGTCCTCTTCGAGCGAAAAATGTGGACGAAAACCTCGGTAATCATTGTGTAATAACCCCGTGTTGCCCATAAAGGCCCTCCGCTTGACGTTGGCCGAACAAGGTCGGCGGAACAGCTGCGTGGTTGGCTGACAGGGAGACAAAACAAAGCTCGTGCAATTTGGAAACTCGCGCCGGTTTCCCGATTGGGCTTCGTATTAAGCCTGGCCTTTAATGATAGTGATGACCGTGAGATTTTAAATGACGCCCTCTGGCCGAAAGACGTGAGCTTCCGGCGTTGGCTGGAGACTCTGTCGGCCCAAACTGTGGTATGCAAGGAGTTTACTGACGTTCATGATTTAACAGCTAGGCAGCAGTGGCGCCTTCTGCCGAGGCAGCTGTATGCTGCCCCATGGGCGCAGTGCTTTGGAATTGCGGTGCTCTATCTGGGGTTCTAAAACTATCACTGGAACGCGTATTATAAAATGTAGACATTGTATTTCTGACGAAGACACGCGAAAGGAACTGCACTTTGATGAGATACGAAGTTTTTATCTGCTACAAGTCGTCCAGGGGGAGATTGGGGCAGACCAGTAGGTGGACTTGCAATCTACTTAGAAGCAAGATCACCCTAATTAAAGTGTTGAGATAAGTGCCGGATGACACTCAGCTCAGGTAGTTTCAACCTCGCATTGCTCTACCTGCCACCTTATTACGGTAATGTTCGTGTGATAGTTCGCCACCGACAGAAAGGTCGATGGGCTTCTTGGGCTTCCGGAGAACGTAAGCCTGCATTGTGCAAATTAACGTGATAAAATAATGTATGTTTACAGAAGCGGGTGAAATATAATCCACCCTTTGTTTTACAACCTTCAGCAACCGACAGAATTTCAGGGATGCTAGATTCATGATATCCTAGTACGAACGGAGCTGGCTCTGCGTGTGCCTGGCAAGGGGGCGCCCGGGTCAACAGCCGACGACTCATTTGTTTATACAGTTAGATTTGCGATTTAAAGCGCAAATAAGGGGTGTCAAGATTCATTTCCGACGATGAAGAAAGTAATCTCGTTTTGTAGACAAGGTTAAAGTGTATATAGTTACGAGGAAATAAAGATAAAAGGAACGCGGCCCTGGTTTCCCGGCGTTTTGGGTAAAAATTTGCTACCTAAAACATTAAGAAATTTTGGGACTCCTGCTTCGAGCTCGGGCTCTGCACCCTAATCCCCAGATATTTACTGATCATGCGGCGCCCCATAGCCGATATATATATATATATATATATATATATATATATATATATATATATATACATAGTGTGTTCAAAACGTATCGCGACCTTTGTGTTTTTTCAAAAATTATTCATTTATTCATGAATATCTATTTTGTCCCCTTCAAAGTAATCCCCATGAGATATTATACAACGGTTTTTCCAATCTTCGAAGCACTTCAAAAAACCATTTTTTTTTATCTTGTTCAGCTCCTCCTTCGATGCCGTCTTTATCTCGTCAAGCGTAGCGTAACGTCGTCCTTTCATGGGCCTCTTCAGTTTAGGGAACAAGAAAAAGTCACAGGGGGCCAGATCTGGGGAATACGGTGGCTGCGGCATCATTAGTGTGTTGTTTTTGGCCAAAAACTCGCGCACAAGCAACGATGTGTGAGCAGGGGCGTTATCGTGGTGCAAAAGCCAATTTTTGTTCTTCCACAAATCCGGGCGTTTCTGGCGGATTGCTTCGCGCAAATTGCGCATAACTTGCAGGTAATATTCCTTATTGACCGTTCTACCCTGTGGCAAGAACTCATGATGCACCACGCCCCTGCAATCGAAGAAAACTGTCAGCAAAACTTTCACATTCGACCGAACTTGGCGCGCTTTTTTTCGGTCTTGGTTCGTGCGGCAGCTTCCATTGAGATGATTGAGCTTTGATTTCCACGTCATAACCATAAACCCACGATTCGTCACCAGTTATGACCCTCTGGAGCAAATTTGGGTCGTCGCGGACAGAGTCCAACATCTCATTAGCAATGTTCATGCGATGCTGTTTTTGGTCGCAATTGAGCAATTTTGGTACGAATTTCGCGGCGACCCGTCTCATGCTCAAATCATTGATAAAAATCGAATGGCACGAGCCAATCGATATGTTTAGGTCCTCAGCAACTTCTCTAACGGTGATTCGACGATTGGCCAATACCATTTTCTCCACTTCATTAATTTTTTCGTCTGTTGTTGAAGTGCTCGGGCGTCCGGCACGCTCTTCGTCGTTCACATCTTCTCGGCCTTCTGAGAACATTTTGTACCACCGATAAACGTTGCTTCGGTCCAAGGTAGCTTCTCCGTATGCCACAGTCAACATTCGGAATGCATCCGCGCACTTAATTTCGTTTTTCACACAAAATTTGATACAGGTTCTTTGATCCATTTTTTTGAATAGGTAAAAATCGAAGACGATCCAAAACACGTGCAAGCAAAGCAGCTGTCAACAATTAAGTGAACATTCAAAATGGCCGAGTTTGTCGGCATAAGTGAGAGACATGAGTACCAACATAACGCCACAAAAAATCGAAATTCGAATATACGTAACCCGCGAAAATTCAAAAGTCGCGATACGTTTTGAACACACCTCGTATATATATATATATATATATATACATATTGTGATGATTTGTTAATCATTTATGCTTGATCGTAGCCCCCGCTCTTATGGACTCGGTGCGAGCGGTATATCTTCAAGGTTCCTTGCAACTTTAAGACGGTAAGATCCATAAGATTTCTCTTGGTGACGCCGAGCCCGAGGTTTTTGCGGGTCGGGGAGCGCCGCTCTTAAAAACTCGACGTTATATTTGGTGATCTGGTCCTGCCGCGTTTTTGCCAGGTCCTTGTTCGGGCCGCAAATCTCGGCATCTAAAACCCAGACCTCGGTAGGTGTTGTTATTACGAGGTCGGGCTTTAGACCCGGTGCGCCCGGTCGACGGAATACTCGCTCACGAACCACCTCATAGCCCCTTTCGCAAAAAAAGACTCGTCACGCGATCACACACGTCGTCATGTCTCTTATAATAAATAAATAAATGTTATAGATAAATGTTCAGAGGCAGGGGATGTCCAGACCGCCGTGTGCTGTGTGCGTGTAGAGGTAGGCGTTCGGCACCGAGTTTTCGAGCTTAAGCCATTTTGACTTAACAACCTTTCTGATCTCTTTGTCTAGGTCGCTATGGAGTGCGTGAAATGGTCTGGGTCCGGAGACCAGTTTTAATAGAAGGCGGGGAATAAGGAAGTCTTTCAAAAATATGAGTCTTTGGTTGGGTTTAAGGGGAGCTGTCGCGAATCTGTTGAGTAAGTTAAGGAGTATATCCTTGGTAGAGTCAACTCTGCCATTGCTGTCAAAGTCGACTACCAGATATCTCCATCGATCGCTCATACCTTCAGCTGGCAATTGCCGCTCTCCAACGTTAAATTCTGGTACGGTACTGATAAAAAGTTTACCCTTCTTCCTATTAAATAGGTGGGGGATAGTGAAGCTTTTATTAGTATTAATTTTAAGGCCTCGGGGTCTCAAAAGGGGGTCCGCAATATTAAGAAGCAGTTGGAGAGTAGATTTCGTGAAGGCTAAGAGGATGAGATCATCCGCAAAGGCTAAGCCCATAAGGCGGAAGTCATCAGTAAGTTGGCACCCAATATTAGTTTTGTCTAATTTTAAAAGAATGACGTCGAGAACTAGATAAATAAAAGGGGGGCAGAGAATCTCTCTGCCTAACACCCCTAGTTGGCCGAAAAGTGCGACATTTTTGTCTAAATTTTATGAGAGATGTAGGTTAAAGGTACAAGCGTTTGATATAATTAATGAATACCTTCGGGTATTCGCGAGTCCGGAATGATCAAAGGACGAAGTCACGACTCACCATATCGAACGCCTTACGAAGGTTGATTGAGGCGAGTCTGAGCTCACGTCCCCTAGATTTGGCATCGTTAAGGATGCCATTCAGAACCGCAAGATTCTCGAAGGTGCCATTATAGGGGAGAAACGTTCGCTCGACTGAAAGAAGCTTAATAGAGTTCTGGAGGCGTCTAGAGAGCATTTTGTTCAGCGTTCGTTGTAAACATGAGCTAAAAGATAAAAGGGTCGCAGAAGCGAGCAGTTTCATAGGCTGTGGCAATATCGCTAATTAATAGCACGTTAAGACGACAACAGGCTACTTTTAACGAGAGTTTACAGAGGGACGAAAGACAAATCCCGTCCAAGCCTAGTGCTTTAGAAGGTCCGCGGAGAGTAACGTGGGTTTCCTTTAGAGAGATAGGGAAAGAAACCTTGAAGAGATCAGAGTTAGGAGTGTATACGGGGCAAGAACTTTATTTTCTTTCTGCTCGGTGTAAATGCCCCCGCACCAGACTCCTTGTTGACCCAAGAATAAAAGTAATGGACCTAATGGGATCTATTACAAAGGGTTGAATCGTCTGATATATGGCAAAGAAGCTTATTTTTAGTAAACTTACTGGAAAATGCCGTTGCACACACCGTCACCATAGCGGGAAAGCTTCCTACAAGCGTGGGCCGGTAGTGTGAGGCTCCAATCCACTAAAAACCAGTCACGTCCCCGTCCCCAGTGTCAGTCAAAGGGGCAAATCTACTACTCCTGGCGGGTGTCGCGGAAAGAAAGGCGCCTTAGGGGTTGGCCCTCATTTTTCCTTGTAGCATGGATTTAACATGTTTGAATATGATGTTCCGGTGCGAGAGTGTTTTCGTCATTATTTTGCGGATTTCAGGTAGATTCAAAGCTGGAGTCTTCATTAAAAGCTGTAGGGGTGCGCGCTGCTGCGTTCATGCAGGTCACCCCAACAAAATGTGCTCTGGGGTGTCATCTGGTCTGTTGCCGCAGTAAATGCAACTGGAACTGGGAACCCCTCCGATCCTGAACAGGTAGGAAGCCCTGTCAGGTCTTGAGATCGTAAGGCGCACATACTTTTGGAAAGGCGTGGCATATTTAGTTCACTATGGATATTTAAATCGTAATTGATTTGCATTTTCAGGATGTTTTTCACATATATACATATACACAGGGTGAATGCAAAAGTTTTTATCATTGTAGTAAGGAATTGTAGAGCTCGTTAAAGCAAATATTTTTCCAATGAAACATGGTCTCTGAGAAGTCTTGTTTCGAAATGAGAGTTAAATTACTGCAATTTATGACACTAGTGTTTTTGCCCGACATAGGAGCATAAAATAGGCTGTTGCGAGACAACCAGTCCTCCTAGACAAACTAAGCACACCGTCGTGTTCCTGAGAAAATTCTGCTTCTTCCGAAGAACATATAACGCTGTGGCTAAGACACGGCTCTAGTGCGATTTTAATCTACGACTACGCATATATATATATATATATATATATATATATGTGAAGCGATCGACAAGCGTGCCTTCTCACATTGGATTTGAGCACAAAAAGAGTGAACTTTCCGCTCCGGTGAGAAGACAGAACGAGCACAACTCTTTAGGCTGAACGCCGCTTTAAAGCAATATCGAGGGGTCACGTAACCCGACGATCCGGAAAAATAGACAAATTGCTTCTCGCGTAACCCACGAATTAAACAAATTGAAAATTGGTTTCACTCTCGGTTCACTCCGTTAGAGGCTTTAAGGTTATACTATGTGGCTCATCTCTCAACACTAAACCGAAGGAAAACTAGAGGGAAATTACCACGGGATCTTTAAGAAGCTATACGGCTCCTTCCGTGTCCTTGGCCTCGTTCAGGGCAACAACCACTGGCGTAAGCATCGCGTTAACTGATGACGAAATCCTTGCAGAACTGGCGTAGGTAGGGCGAACGTCAGGCAACCGCGCACAAGACTATTTTCACGTTCGACAAGCAACGTCCGTTCTTCTTGGGTGTAGATCTCACACGGCTGCCCTTGAAGTAAAGCGCACTCCGCTATGCTTCACCAAACGGGCTACTTTGTCGAACTCAAGTCAAAATCTAGCGAGGGAGAGGGGAGAGGGTGGGGAGCAGCCAGGCCCTCATGGTCTCGACGCACCCTCACAGGACGGATTACAAAATGGCATCCCCCTATCCAACCGCAGGTAAACATGCGGGATGATAGTCAGGGATAGAGCTGATTGAAGGAGAATGGCAGAGACGCCTCTCCTACGGCTTCGATGTAATGCCAAAGTAATACCGAGCCTGGGGGGTGGGGAGAAATCCGGGTTTAGTGGGTTTGCGAGTCTCACACTAGTCACGCAGGCTGCTAGTGGCGCATGTGCATCATGCATTCCCGAAACCTCCCAGAACAAAAAAAAAAAAGTCTAAATCTAGCGGCCGTGGTATATGACAAGCTTGATGTTGCGTCTAGCACTTCCGCCAAGGCGTCGAACAGCAAAGGATTCCTGAGTGAGGCGTCTTACAGTGTAGCAGATGATGCCAAGTGATGCGACGATCTGTCAGATCTGCCCTTACCGTGATCTACAGCCTTAGTGCTACAGCAATAGCCAGTCATGGTTGTTATCTACTGTGGCGTCGCCGGTTTCATCCCCGTTGTTGATCGATTTTTTCGGATCGTGGTTAGTATTACTGTATGGACACCCTGCTGCTGAACCCCTTCATATTTGGTGTTTAGCTATGTGTTCCCGGAACAAATGATGATACGATGTGGCATATAGCCAGCTTCACTTTCTTATAGGGTTTCTGCTAAAGTTATTTGCAAAGACAACCGAAGAATAATCATCAGTGCACTGGGGGATCACTAGAAGGATTTGCTAAATCAAGAGGGAACCTGGCCCTTCGTCTCCTTTAGAACGGCGCTCACAATGGTTGTTAGCTCAGCCTTTTCGCATTGCGTTTAACACACTTAGGAGGGGCCACATGCTTAAGATAGTCCGTATCACGGCTATAGACCAAGTTCACCACGCCGAACTTGCCTACAAGGGCAACTCTTACCTTCTACGGGAAGAGAATGGCCTTATTTCACACATCGGCATCTAACAAAGCGACCCGCCGGCACTTTGTTTTGTCAAAGTATCAAACACACAGCCGATAGTTATTACTCAACGTCAAATACCTAGATCGCTGCGTCCCCGCAGGAATTACCCCTCAGTTATATTCGAGAATGCCCAACAGGTAATAGGGCAATAAAAAGGTTAGAAATAAAAACAATTTAGAGAAGTTGTTTTTAATCCTAGACTATTCCTCCCTCTCCTACGAGCTTGGCACTCAGCCTGCGGCATATCTTCAAGCACCGAGGGTCGGACATGGCAAGATATCTAGGGTATTCCCAACTGTCCTTGTGGCAGCATGGCCGCTAACTCTTAGCGGTGTATGGTTTATCATCTATTCTCAATGAGCATCGCTCAAACACAATTTGATCAACAACACATATCAAACCGCTAATCACTCCGGTGGATGACACCCATGACTAGCGCACTAGTCCCCTAGACCACGCCGCCATCTATACAAAGGCTACTCCATTCTTATTCGATGTGGCCGTATATGCTGTGCGATGCGGACGCGGCGGTTTTTGCTGGCCTCACTATCGTAGCGCCAATGCACAAGTTCACGGACCTGGTATATCTCTAGTGCCTGAGTAAACAAGGAACCTTTTTCATGTACTACGTGAAACGCTTTCAACGGAGATCAGCAGTTGTCTACAGCAGATCCTTACGACGTCTCCATTCAAGGACAGTGGTCCAGAGTAGAGCAAGTTGCTAGTCCAATTGCGTAGCCTCCTCGAAAAGGCCATCGATGACGCAGAGAAAGCGCGACTTCAAGCTGTCTTCTACTCTGGCGACGAAGAGTGGAATGTACTGGACTGTGGTTGCCCCTCATCTATTCAAGTGCGGTCAGCCTGTGAGGGCACTTGGCTGACCCGAGTGCGCCAAAGTAAAGCTTATCGGATATCCTCAGCCGGGACCTTTGTTCACCGGGGTTACATAAGATCGGCAAGCCACTGGGCCTTTTCAAGAACGACGGATGCACGCCAGATAAGTTGACGCTAATTTCTTCAGAGTAGGGTCGGCCCTTCGTACGGAACTTGTTACCGGGGATTGTTACCAATGCTCTTGTACCCTCCAATGTCGATTGTACTGCTACCCGGCCGGACTATGCAGTTACGTAAATAGAACAAAATTAAATTAAAAGAACATCCTGTGGTCCAATACGCACATGCGCTCTAGCTGCCTAGAATGGCAGGACCCCTTAGGAAGTAGTTAGTGTAGAAGATATCACACCTACTCGTAAAGGTGACACATATGATACAATTGTGGTTGTGCTTTCTTTTGCAAAAAACTGCGCACAAAGGAGGACGTACAGTGCGAAAAAGCGGCAGCGATGGGCTCGGCCTAGTTGGCTGAACTGTTAAGAAAAGGTTAAGATTGGTGGGCTTACACGTTCACGAGGCACACCTGTTTCCCCCCTGTCATAGAACAATAAAATTATTTTTAATATATATATATATATAAAATATTGGGATTGAAATTGTAGCATTGCCATCTGCTGCAGCCTGCCTGCCCAGTCTGCTCTTCTGGTAGCGCCGTTGTTGGCTCTAGCCTGCGTCATGGAGCAAGTGCCTCAGTACGAATTCATGTTGAGAAGTAGGGCTTATATTTCAGTATTTTTATTAAAGGCATTATCTTTTCTCCATTGCTGGTTCGGACCATCCTCATGTTATATGACTATCCTGTCTGTCTGTCTATCTATCTATCTATCTATCTATTTACCGCTCTGTCTGTGAGCGAGACTATCTGTAACGACGGGCTCGGCTTTGCAATCATTTGTCATCCGCTGAGTTTGGGCTGCAACTACCTCGCCTCGTCTTCCTCCGCCGACGGACGTTAGCAGGCCACGCCTGTTGTTGTTGTATTGCCGTGTCGTCTGGCCGTATTGGCCGTCACTGAGTTGGTCGACTGTCTGCGCCCGCCATTGCTGATGGGAAAAAAGGTGAACCTGCCGCTGGCCTGCGCTGTCCAAGTTTTTCTTTTGATACAACTAACCACTAAGGCAGCGGCGGGAGCAACATGAGCAGCAGCAGCAGCAACAGCAACAACAACAACAACAATAACAATAACAATAACAACAACAACAACAACAACAACAACAACAACAACAACAACAACAACAACAACAACAACAACAACAACAACAACAACAACAACAACAACAACAACAACAACAACAACAACAACAACAACAACAACAACAACAACAACAACAACAACAACAACAACAACAACAACATGTTCGTACGTTTCGGCCATTAGCATCGTTAGCTAACCCCGACAACAACCCTTAACTATCCGACCAGTAACAAAAACGTCGACAACGAGGAAACCGCCGACAGGTGAAACTAAAAGACTCACCCTGTCAGCAACAACAACAACAGCAAAAATCAGAACATCATACCGAATAACAATAACTGCTGCTGGTGCTATGACTGACATATATTATTTTTTTAATTTAATTTTTATCCGTGAGTTTAACTCACGTGTAGTTCTATCATTTTTAGCATACAGAAAAAATCGCATAACGATTACTCCCAACTTCTTAATTGAAACCCAGCATGACTAGGCAAGTGAATAGCATAAGCAAAAACAGCCTATAATGATCGCATAGCAATTTAGCTCAAATTACTTGAGACAATATCGTTAACAAGTCTATCACAATTATAAACAAGCATCCAAGCAACAACGATGGAACAATGGCAGCACTCTGGTAAGACTATTGCAGCAAATACAGCAGAACCAATACCTATTTATTCATTATAACCTGCCCTGGTCATAAGTAGAAGGATCGGCGAGGCCCTACTGAAGAGAGGACGACTTAGTGTGGGTTGGTCAACCTGCCGGGTGACCGAACGGATCGATCTCCCATGCTGCACGAGATGCCAGGGGATGGGCCATACGGCAAAGGATTGTGCTGAAGAAATGCCTCAAGACCGCAGATGCTATCGCTGCGGAGCCACTGGACATCTAGCGAGAAATTGCACTGCTGAGATCAGAAAGTGCTACGTATGCTCTGTGGCAGGGCACTCAGCGAACTCAATGGCATGTCCTGCCTACAGAAAAGGGGTGGACGATCTGCGAAGGAAGAAGATAGGTTTACTACTCCGACAAGAGGGACCGCAGAAGAGTGCCAGTTGCCCGACAATAGAGGAGACTAGGGCAAACCACGAAACGGAGGAAAGTGGTTGGAAGAGACCAAGTAGGAGACACACGACGAAGTTTCCCACCTCAGCCAGAAATGCAACGGCAGATGCAGCTATGGCGGCAAGAACGGATCAGGAAATCTCGACAAGCTATGAAAATTAAGGTCTTGCAGGTTAATCTTAATAGATGCAGGGCCGCACATGACCTTCTTGCGGCAGCAGTAGACCGGTTGGGAGTTGACCTATGTCTCTTGTCAGAACCAGCCCTGGCAAAGGCAGCGGACAAAAGGGTATGGATAGTAGACGAAAGAACGGACACCGCGATCTGGTGGACAAACCGTCGAAAAGACATCGCAATCCGGGACAGGGGCCAGGGAAAGGGGTTCACATGGATACAGATCGATGGGGGCGCAGTATTCTATAGCTGCTACTTCTCCCCCAACAGAGGCCAAGAGGAATTTGCAGAATACCTTGAGGCACTGGACGTCAGCGTCAGAACGCAGGATCATCAGGCCCAGATTATCACGGGAGACTTCAACGCGGCGTCTGTGCTTTGGGGTAGTAGGCGCACCAACTTTCGGGGACAGTCCCTGATGGAATGGTTGGCCGAACGGAACCTTCTGGTTATGAACAACCCAAAAGCGGCCGCGACGTTCGCCCGCAGAGATCAGGAAGCCTTTATAGACCTGACGATCAGCGCCGCGAACACACCCTACAGAGTAGTGAACTGGGATGTCCTCGATCACGAAGAGAACCTTAGTGACCACCGATATATTACATACACGGTGACAAACGACGGATCACTCAAAAGCATGGTGCCTGCCGCTAGATGCCACAGGCCCAGATGGTCGGCTCGCAGGATGAGGAAGGAGAAGCTCAAGGAGGAGATAGTTCGGGGCTGTAACGAACTGGAGGACACCTTCAACGAGAAAAGCTTAGGCAAAATCCTCCGTAAAGCATGTGAGAAGGCAATGCCGGCTCCAGTACATCCGCGGCGGAGAAACGCTGCACCAAAGTACTGGTGGTCCCGCGAGGTGGCCGCTGCACGGAGAGAGTGCATTGGAGCCCGGCGCCGATACACTAGGGCCCGTGGGAAGGCCAAAAAGGCGAGAACGGAATCGTCTGAGCAGGAGTGGCGGGATAAAGCAGATGATCGCTGGTCCGAATACAAGGCAACACGCGTGAACCTGAAGACCACCATCAGAAAGAGTAAGCTTCGGTGCTGGAACCAACTGATCAAGGAGATCGAGCAGGACGTGTGGGGAAAGCCCTACAAAATTGTGATGGACAAACTGGGCAAGAGAGCTCTAACGATCCCACCTGATCTCGTAGAAGCCATTGTGGCTCACCTTTTTCCGGTGCAGACGGAGGAAGGCAGAGACCCTATTACGGTGAATGAGGAGGATATTCCCCCTGTAACGCTCGAGGAGGTCCAGCGAGCGGCTGAAAGGATGTCAGAGGGCACGGCTCCAGGACCCGACGGCATACCCCCGGAGGCGATCAAATGTCTAATGAAGGAGTGCCCATCGGCCTTTAAAACGGTCGTAGACGCACTCCTAAGAGAGGGACGGTTTCCGGAAGAATGGAAGAAGGCCCGCCTGGCTTTTATCCCAAAGCCGGGGAAGGAGCCATGCTCGGCCTCAGCCTACAGGCCCATCTGTCTTCTTGACACAGTTGCCAAGGCCGTGGAGTCAATACTCGCGAGCAGGCTCAATGACGCAATCGAGGAAAAGCAAATCTCGCTCTCAGAGGATCAGTACGGGTTTCGTAAAGGAAGGTCCACATTCCAGCCCATTAGCAAGATACTCGCTAAGGCCGAAGAGGAGAGACAGAAGAGCCCCAGAGTTCGTAATATATGCCTCCTGATATTGCTGGATGTAATGAATGCGTTTAACAGCGCAAATTGGAGGGTGATTCTGAATGCGGTGGAGAAAAAGGGAGTACCAGCGTACATTCGGCGTATGATAAGCAGGCCTCGCGGTGTTGAGTTCGTCGCCTATGCCGACGACCTGGCAATCTTAGTCACCGCAAGGGATGCGGAGCTGTTGGAGGACCGAGCAAATGACGCCTTAGATGGGGTTAGCCGGTGGATGAAGTCGCACTACCTGATGCTGGCACCGGAAAAGAGCGAGGCGGTTTTGCTTATTGGCAGAAAGCACTGCCGGGAGCTGGATATCCGTGTGGGCGGTCACATGATCCAAATACACAAGCAGGTCAAATACCTGGGTGTTATGCTCGACAGAAACTTAAGCTGTACAGCCCACATTGATTATGCAACGGCCAAAACGCATCAGGTTGCGGGCAAGCTCGCCAGGCTAATGCCAAGAACAAGAGGGCCCTCGGAGAAAAAGCGCCGTCTTCTAGCATCAGTCGCTGATTCAATTCTGCTCTACGGGTCAGCAGTGTGGGGACCAGCTGCACTGAAGACCAAGAAGAATAAGAAAAAGCTAAGGAAGGCGCAGAGAGTGCTGGCCATCAGGGTCGCCAGAGCGTACAGGACGGTGTCTACAGACGCTGTGCTGGTAATTTCCCGCATGATACCTTGGCCAAAACGGATAGAGGAGAATATCCTCTTATACCGGGACCAAACACTTAGAAAAGAAGATGCAAGAATAAAGACTCTGGAAAGCTGGGAGGCTGAGTGGACTGGGGCTAAACGAGATGCACCAGGGTCGTGGACGAGGTCAATAATCCCAGATCTCATCAAATGGTACCGATGCGAGTACGCGGAGAGGACGTACTACCTAACCCAAGTTCTCACCGGTCATGGCAGCTTCCAGACCTACATGGTGAAGATTGGAAAGACTGAGGTAGACATATGTGTCTTGTGCGATGCCGGCGAGACCGACGACGTGGATCACACGCTTTTCGCATGCAAAGCTCTTGAGATCACGAGACAGACAACCCGCTCACGGCTAGACGTGCAGTGCAATACGACGAGACCCTTCTCTCAGGGATGCTCAGCTCGAAAAAAAGTTGGGAGGCGGGCTCTGATTTTGTGGAGACTGTTATGAGAGAGAAGATAAAGCTGACGGAAGAGAGGCGGCAACGCATGGAGCGCCGCCAGGCTGAAGATTGAGAGCCAGACTACCGGCTCCCTACATGCACTGAAGTAATACCACAAGTATCCCGGTCATGTAGGTTAGGGGGTCACCAGGTTTTTAGTGGGTTTGAGAGTCCCACACTACCCAGACCAAAGGGTGTGCGTTATGCATTTTTGTTCCTGGCCCCTGTAAAAAAAAAATAAAAAAAAAAGCAACAGCGATAGAAACGTATAAACAAAACGACGCACAGGATTTAGAACGACAATAATAGCATCATCAACAACGCCGATACAGACACAAGATACCACTGGGGATTCCATATTGGAATACCTACAGGTTATATATAACGATTGTTACTTGAAATGTACACATTATATATAAGCTCGTGTAAGCAAATATTTTGTCTATTGGAATGTGGGTTCTGAGAAGCCTTGTTTCGGAATACGAGTGAAATTACTAAGATCGATGACATTGGTGTTGTTGTCCGACGTTGGAGCACGAGATGTGCGATTACGAGACAACGTCTTCTTATACAGAAGCTATGCACTTCTTCTAGCGACATGGTCGTGTAGAAAAGAACTCGCAAAAAATGATTAGCTTTCACGTCCAGTGTCCCAAGGTCGTAACCCTTCGAGTATTCACAGCGCTCAAAACTAACAGATTCGGGCAAATGTAATTGATTATTATTATTATTATTATTATTATTATTATTATTATTATTATTATTATTATTATTATTATTATTATTATTATTATTATTATATTTTATATATATATTTAAAAATGCGTTTAACTTAAACAAACGAGGACACCTCTTGACAGAGATTTCCAAGCACGCCCCGGCCCTCTATCCAATGATGCACCAGGCATATAGCAAACCGACTCCCCTAATGTTTGGTGAGGTTGAAATTAGGTCATCAGCCGGTTGTCAGCAGGGAGACGTAGCGGCTCCTCTTGCATTTAGCCTGCTTCTGCACCAGTACGTCAAGCAGGTGGCATCCAAGGTCCCTTTGTTTTACCTCGACGATGGGACCCTTCTGGACAACGATCCTTCGGTGTTACTCAGAGACATCAAGGATCTCCGAGCGTTTGAGCAATGGAGCGGGCTGCAGCTTAACCCATCTAAATGCGAGCTATTTCTACAGGGTTTTGAGGCGAAGAGAGACAGCAGGTGATCGCTGAATTTAACAGCAACCTCCCGGGCATCCTTGTAAAGGATCGATGTGATTTGGACCTGCTGGGTACGGCGGTGTTTCCCGACATGATCGGTCCGATACTAGCCGAGAAGGGAGAACAACTTTCCCGGCTTTACCAGAGACTGGGCCATCTCGGTAGACATCAAGCCTACTTCCTGCTCCGGCACGCAATGGGAGTGCAAAAGGTCCTGTATGTACTACGGACCTCACCTGTCTTCCTTCTACCGTCAGAAACTCTGAACCTCGACGACCAGGTGAGGAGAGCCTTGGAAAACATCCTTGATCTAACGCTTGATGATAAGGCATGGACGCAGGCAAGCTTACCGGTCCGGCTGGGTGGAATGGGCATTCGTTCGGCCACGGATTTTGCCTTACCCGCTTTCCTTGCTTCGTCGCACAGCTGCGCCTCTGCAGTGGCCGCTACTGCCGGCGGACTCATCAGCCACCAACAAGACGCCGCTCGGATCTGGGATGCGCGTCAGTCTGGTCGTCCATCTGAGGAACAGGTCACTAGGCAGAAGGGGTGGGACCAAATCGCCACTCAGGCTACCCACTTAACTCTTCTGTCTGCCTGTGAGTTAGATATAGACGGCATTAGACTGAAAGCGGTTTCATCCGACGCTGCCGGAGCGTGGCTTGACGTGTTTCCGTCCGAGCTAGTCGGCAGTAAGCTGGCTGATGACCACTTCCGTGCCGCCAGTGGCCTCAGACTTGGCATTGCCATGTTCGAGACAGAGGCATGCCCGTGTGGTGGAACGGTGGATGAACATGGCCTGCACCGACTTAGTTGCACTAAGCTGGCTGGGCTTACGCAGGGCCGCCACGATGCCATAAATGACATCCTCGGGCGCGCTTTCAGACAAGCCGGCTACCACGTCACACTGGAGCCTGGTGGACTACAGAACGACGACAAGCGTCGACCGGACGGCCTTACCAGCCGAGACTGGGACCGCAATCGGCCGCTGGCATGGGACGTCACCGTCTCCGACACGTACGCTCTCGGCTATCGTGCACTAGCCAACGCGGGCGTCGGCAACATTATCCACCAACGGGAGATGCACAAACGGCGCCTATACGCGCATCTCCTTGAGGACCACGTTGTAATGGCGTTCGGCCTCGAGTCATCTGGCGTTTGGGGCAAGGATGCGCTCAAACTGACAAAGGAGCTTGGGAAGAAGCTCTTCGAGGCCACAGCGGAGCCAAGATCGACCGCTTTCCTCCGACAGAGAGTGTCATTAGAATTACAGAGAGGCAACGCCAAGATGATGTTGAGTGGTCACCGACACTCAAGCAATAAGAATAATATAAGCAATATTGTAGATATTATATAAGTAATATATTGATAATTGTGATACATGTACATATTGATAAAATAAACCCTTGTTCCAAAAAATTATTATTATTATTATTATTATTATTATTAATTTTATTATTATTATTATTATTATTATTATTATTATTATTATTATTATTATTATTATTATTATTATTTTTATTTTTATTAACAAAGCTGCTCGAAGGTGTCTCCGCGGACCATCGGCAGATTCCATCTTTGGAGGAGCGCATCTTTCAGGCAGTAGCCGATCGTCCTTCAGCAAACACAAGGGAAGTGGACCGAAACGTTGTGCGAGTCACCGTACCATCCACAGTGTGCTAAGAGCCGAACTTCATCCGTACCGACGGCAGCAAGTTCAAGCTTTGATAGATCCAGATTACGAGCAACGGGTTGACTGCTGTAGCTGGTTTCTGCGGCAAATAGAAGCCAATGCGGTGTTCCCTGTGGTGTTTCCATTGTGCTTTTCGCGGATGAAGCTTGCTATACAAGACGGTATGTTTAATTGGCACCACACCCATTGTTGGGCAAACGAGAACCCGCATATGATTCACCAGCGTGGATGCCAAAGTTGTTTATCCATGAATGTGTGGGCTGGCATGGTAAACAACTACCCTATAGGCCCACACATACTTCCTAACAGGTTGAATGGAGAAGCATACTATACCTTCCTGAGTGAAACATTACTAGGACTGTTGGACGGCGTTTCAGGAGGCATTCGTGAGAGGATGTGGTTCCCGCACGACGGAGCGCCACCGCACTCCACCCCCACGGTACGGGATTACCTCTGCGTGACCTTTGAGAATCGGTGGATTGGCCGAGGCAGGCCGAACGCTTGGCCGTCGCAATCGCCTGATTTAACCAGTTTTTATTTTTTCTTTGACTTTGACAATTGACCAAAAGTCAATCTTTTAATGTGTCCTTTCGTTAGTCGTCTGGTGTAAAGCGCCTTTCTTTGAGATGTCTTTAGCGGATCAAACGCATGGCACTTGCATAACGACACGTCCCGGCTGTAGGGGCTCAAGGTGCCCCACTTAAACTTAGTCAGTACCTTTTTTGTATTAAAAATGTGCCTTAGGTTAAATTCTAAGCCCGTAGGGGACGGAGGATAGTCTAGAATTAAAAACAACCTCTTTAAAAAATTTTAATTCTAGTACATTTGTGTGCTCCTGGAAACTTGTGGTAGTGCGTGATTCCCTTCATTAGCAGCCCAGGTCGCCTGCTCTTGTGGAGTTGCGTAGGCGACATGCTTTTCCGTGTTCGAGGAATTTTATAAATATCGTCGTCGGACGTCGAAAAAGATGGCCAGAATCATCTTGCCTGCTGAGGTAAAAAATTTTGTTTTTTTAGAGGGAGGAGACGACGCATGCTTTCATTGCATGATGTCCCGCTTTGTCTCCGGCTCGAGGTGACAGCACCAATTTCTGCCACCGGTGACGATTTGCTCTAAAAAAGCGAAGTTTATCATACCAGAGCAGACGTTGCAGCGCTAGGTTCGTATACAGGTTCTCTTGTGGTTTCCTAACCATCTTCGGAACCCAGTGCGCGCACAGCTTCCGATAACCCAACCTGTTATACGCAATTGTAGAAACTGTTTTAACGCTTGCCTTTACTATCACTGTCAACATTCGCATTGTGGCATGCTGATCATTTATCACCAGGTCGGTCACCTTGTCGATGAATTCGGCTCTGATTACAGTGTTTGCCTAGCCTGGTCTCAGGTCATTACTCAAACACTTCCGGCCATCACGAAAAAGGGCCACTCTTCCTCACTGACGCGTCGGACACACAGGCGCCCCCGTGCGCGGCCAACATTGGACGATGAATATCGGATTGTTGAACACTGTTCGCAGTCAGACTTCTAATAACCCCTCGCTGCACCTCACTTGTCAATCGCCGCGCCTATGTCATAACCTTTGGTACAACTACACACCGGACACTCCATTCGCGTCCCTAGATGTCCCACTACGTGTTTTCAAAGCAACATATTCCAATTTTGGCCGGTTTGGTTTTTACGACGCTTCGTATCTGCTTATTTGAACGTTATACACACACACACACATATATATATATATATATATATGGTGTTGGACATATAACAGTACCGGCTAGCGGGCGTCATTTTACGTGCTGCAAGTGCGGTCAACAGGTACATATATAAGTGCGTTATTTGGCCTCCATAATATATATATATATAACTCTAGTGCGGCACCCAACGCGTACGAAACTCGGTGTACACACACAAGATACAGCAGCCTGCTGCACCACTGCACGAAAGGACGCCACGGCACAACCGTTCCCGCCTTACGCTCGGCAACGTTTCCTGTGCACGAAAACTAACGAGAGAACGCCGAACGAATGTCAGCCACACGAGATCAGTCACCCTCGATCTTCGAATCCGCTGCTGCCAGACGTCGTCGCTTTTCTCCGTGCCGTTCTCCTTGGCGAAGCATGTTTTTGGGCGCTTGCGCCATCTTGCCAGCCCTCTCGGCCCTTCGGAGGCTTCGGAGAATCCTGCCCGCCGGCGGGTTAGGCAAGCCGGGCCTAGAAGTTGGGGTTAAATGTTATCAAGTCATTTATTTGTATTGAGCAGTTGTTGATAGCGTCGGCATCGCGATTGCGACGCTAGCAGAGGCAGCAACAAAAAATCCCGTCGATTTCGTTCCCGGCCTTTTCCCATATACGACCCGACGAAGAAGGGCAACGGTAGCAGAGAGAAGCGGGGGCGGCGGCGGCTACGGGGGTAGCCACGTCGGCCGACGCTAGGGGGTTTGCTTGCTTTAAGCGACAGGGCAGCCAAGCCAAAGCACCAGCAGCAGCAGCGACAAAATTCGACGCACGTCGTGCGCCCATTCTGCTCGAGAAGCTTTCGATTTCTCGCTGTTTCTCTCAGGGTTCCTCTTTTTATTTATCCCCCCCTCTCTCTCTCTCTCTCTAGCTCCGTGTGCGTTTCGGGCTGCCGCCTAAGAGGCGCAGGAGTAGAGCAGGCGTCTGCTCTGGTCGAAGCGTCCATCGTGGTCTTCGGCGCTGTTATTGCAACTATTGCTTCTGCGTCTGCTACCACTCGCTCACGCACCCCCGGCTGGGCCCCTTGCCGCTGCGTGTGTCCGCTGCGTCGCGCTGCTAACTCGACCTCACCCACGTTGTTCGGAAATTCGACGGCTCCTTCATCTGTTGGAGCGACGCGGACCGAATCAAGGGGCCCGGCCAGAATCCGGGTCCGGGTCCGGGCCAGGGCCACGGCCATGCGATCGTCATTGGCGACAGCTTCGTCGAAAGCGCGTCATTCGCGTGGTCGCCTTTTCCAGTCTTCGGCAGTGTTCGGTCACCACTCATCCAGCAGCCGTCTTCGTCGCCTTCGCGTTCGACTTCTTTTTATTCTCGGCTTCTTCACTACCCGCTCCGACCGACAGGCGGGCAAACGACAGGCAAACAGGCAGGCAGGCAGAAGCGGGGGTTCGTTCGGCTGTCTTCGACACCTCGGCACTTCGCTCTCGCCGTCGTCTCTGTTCGTCCATATATTTCTCTCACTTGTAGCCCGCATCTATCCTCTAGCAGCCGGTTCTTGTTTTTTTTCCGTTTGCCGTCTAACCTATCCTTTTCCAGACGTTGCAGATATATATATATATATATATATATCTACCAACGATAACCGATCGACGACACAGAGATGGCAGGCACTGAGCAAGAGTGGTTGGTCAGCTGTTGGTTTGTAAAGCTATTCGTAATGCCGTCTCTTTCTTTAGCGAGACTCGTGCTACAGCTACCAACCTGCCGCTCGTCTCATTCCGTCTGCTTTTCCAAGCTTAATTCGTGCTCTTTCTATTTTCTTCTCTTCCCATATATATATATATATATATATATATATATATATATATATATATATATATATATACGTATCCCTATATCTCTTCTTTGTTAATGTTGCTTTGAGAAAGATACCTAGCCATTTCGGCAACGAAGCACATGGATCGAGTTTCCGCCGAGCGACGGCTGCTAACCAAATGCTGTTTTCCAGGAAAGGAGGTGTGTTCCTCTTCCGCCCATCGGCGCGAGGCGGGCGTGACAGCTGCCGCGTAAGAATGGGGACGATGTGGAACGACAGGTTGCTCAAGCCGGATTTGTTGGTTGTACATCGAGGCTAAACGAGAGACCACTTGCGATGTGACTGACGTTCTGTGTAGTCAATACAGAGCAGCGGTTGATGGTCGACAGCCAACGAAGAACTATGGCTTTTGCCCAGCCTATCCACGTCCTCCGTCTCTTGCGCACGCTTTTAGACTTATCGTGTTTATATATATACATATATTTATACATATGCATATGCTTATACATATATATATATATATATATATATATATATATATGCATATACATATATATATATATATATATATTTAATTGCATGAACGATCAGTTGCTTGCCCAGGATTGTGATGGCGTCCCAGTTGTGGGAGAAACTCAAGAATGCGCCCTATGCGCACGTTGTAAGTGTTGCGTCTATTGAGGGAGGCATTACACTTCTTAAAAAAAAGGTAGAAGTATGAAAAAGGAAGCTACTTATATGTTCTAGGAGCTGAAAGACTAAGTGGACTGGGGCAGCAAACAAGAGGCACCAGGGCCGTGGACGAAGTCAATTATTTCAGGTGTCATGAATTGGTACCAATGCGAGTACGCGGACACAGCGTACAACCTAACCCAAGCTCCCACCGATCATTGCAGCTTTTAGACATAAATAGTGAGGACTGGGACGACTGAGGTGGACATATGTGTCTTTGCGACGCCGGGAAACCGATCACGTGGATCACACGCTTTTCGCATGCAGGGTTCTCGAGATCACGAGACAGATGGCCCACACACGACTAGAAGTGCTGAGCAGTACGACAAGAGATCCACTTTCAGGGATGCTTAGCTCCAATAAAGATGGAACGCGGGCTCCGATTTTATAAAGATCGTTATGAGACGCAAATACAAAGATGACGACAAAAGGAGATTGAAACCAAGACCCGCAGCGTTTTATATACACTGAAGTAATACGACAAATATCCCGGTCATGTATGTTAAGGGTTTTAGTGGGTTTGAGAGTCCTACACTGCCCAGACCAAAGAGTGTGCATTATGCATTTTGGTTCCTGCCCCCTATAAAAAAATTGCATTTACAATTGTATCATGTTATTTTCTAACTATCTCTCCCTTGTATCTAATTTTAAGATTGATTTTATACTTTGACCGAGTATAAAAAACCGAATAGAAAATGGTTTGGGTCCGATTTATGGTAAGACAAACGTTGGCGAGTTTATTTTGCAAATAGAAACGCCTACGTTGCGTTTAAAACACATATATTATTTGGTATCTTGTCTTTAAAACAAATAAATACCATTTATAAGCCATGCATTATGTGTCTCAATACGCCCCGTGGCATTATATATATATATATATATTATTTTGCACCTCGGATGAAATATTATGCTCACACATTGGATACATTTCCGTATGTAAGCGTACTGACAATGGCAAAACTCTTCTGCCAGGAGAAAACGGTATACGCACGTCACTCACTGGCAAACCAATACTACTGCCAAAGTATTATCCGAGCATACGAAGATTGCCATTCGCCTCCAGCTGCAACCCGCGTATGCTTTGGTTAGTTTTATAAACATACAATCAACAAATGTTGTTTTTTCTTTTGTTTAATTTTGAGCGCATGCTTATTTGCAATAAATACGCCTCAATATTGTTCATCTTCTTGGCTACCAAAAGCGCAAAATGGTCTAGTATGAATCGATTGGGTTGGGTGTTAATGCATGCAAAAGGGCCCTGGATCGCACCAACAAGCTGCGATGTCTGCGATGAGCGCGACCTCGTTCAAGGCTGCCAGTGAAGCATTCCACTCGTTAGCGAACGCTATCAATATTCGCGTGGCAAAACGCTTGTGCCATCCACCAGCAGGAGCGACATAATACTGCGGGCCTTTTTAACAACTTTAACTTTGGATATATATATATATGATTTTCACACCAGATTAGGTAAAATGTACAATAGTATGATCACTCTATCACTACAGTCTCGTAATGATAGCAAATTTAAAGATCGCTCAGTGCCAGCCTTGTTAGCGAGGGGGCTGCATTGCACTCACTGCCATGATACTCTACACGTATACCATAACAATAATTACAAACACATGTGTCACCGGGTTCATTATAGGCGTCTTTCTAGCATAGGAGGTGGTGAAAACCGTGCACAACAAAACGGGGGTTTTGTTGTGCTTATTTCTCCTGTCCGTGCCCTTACATTCTGACCTAATCATTGTCTCTGTCGTATAAAAATGTGGATCGATATCTGCCATCTTCTCCTCATATCGCCGAATGAACTCGCTGTATGAGGGGGTGTCTAGGAGCTCAAACTGTTTTGACCTGTTCCACGAATAGTAGAGTGTTGCACAGAAAAGACGTGAGGCGGTTGTATGCTGAAGTATGCAAACCCAGTACCCGTTTCAGGAAAGTCAGTTTTACCCGATCGAGTGCACCTAGTTGAGCCGAGCTTCGCTTTGCCCACACAAGCTGGATACCGTATGATGGTATTGGTGCTATTTTCATATCGAATACAGCTAGCCCTGCCTAAATCGAGAGCATCTGGGGCTTCTTAAGGGCTGTCGCCGCGACCAAGAATTATCGGGACCGCTCATCTATGTGCGCAGCAAAGGTCTTGGCTGAGGGGTTATGTTCACATCGTACAGGTCCTGTGCATTGAACCTAAATGAACCGATCACGACCAGGTTGTTCACGTGCCTGAACTTTATGGCCTCTGTCTTCTACATATTTATTTTCAGCATAGAAAAAACACAGGGCTGAGATTATCGCCTCGAGCAAAGCCTGTCGTTTGTGCTTATGCTTGGGTGCTTCGCTATACCCTCGTCCATGATGATCTGATTGGACTGTAGCACGTTCATTCATCAGCATCAACATCTCGATTCCGACCCTGATTTCGGAACCCCTAAACTCTAGTTTTTGAGCCCGAACGCGGCTCGGAACTCCGCAAATACGCTGTATAAAACTGTCCCTTTCATGCCAGGATTTGCTCGATATCTACAAGGAGGATTGCACATGCAGTTAGGGTTGACCTTTGTGCACGAAAGCCATGTTGTTCGTCCAGCAATGCCTTTTCGTACTCGACGAACAATGTTAGAAGCGCGGCTAGGAGGCTTGCAAGTAGTTTGTAGGCGCAGCTTTTCTTGGCGATGCACCGCCAAAAAGAGGAATCTCACTATTTGGTGCAAGCGAGACCGCGAAACGTACAGCAACACTCATTGCAAAAATGGGTTCCATCCATGCATTCAAAAAAGCAGCTTTAGGAAGGAGGGTGAAGATTTTATTAACACCGTACCCGAATTTAACATTGGAGAGCGGCAATTGGCAGCTAAAGATATGAGCGATCGATGGAGATATCTGGGAGTCGACTTTGACAGCATTGGCTGTTGAATTGTTGTTCCAGAGTTGACTCCACCAAGGATATACTCCTTAATTTACTCAACGGACTCACGATAGCTCCCCTTAAACCCCACTAATGACTTATATTTTTAAAAGCTTTTCTCATTCCCATTTTCCTATTTAAACTGGTCTCCGGTCCCAGACTATCTTACGCACTCCTTAGCGACCTAGACAAAGAGATCATACATTTTTTTAAGACGAAATGGCTTAACCTCGAAAATTCGGTGCCGAACGCCTACCTCTACACACACACAGTACACGCCGGTCTAGATATCCTGTGCCTCCAAACATTTATTCCCAGACTCCGCCTCTCCCCTCTGACAGCACTACAACACTCCACGCATCCTGGGGCCCAATTGATGCATACCACCGAGCACTTTAAAAAAGACCTTGCGAAAACAAGACTCCTTTGCGAGCGCTTGGGAACCTTCATTGAGACCGCTCCACAAGAGACCGAGTCCATAAGAGCAGGGGACTGCTATTATGCAAGGACACGGACAGCTGATTCTTAACCTTACGTGACACCTTTTTACTACAATTTTTATTAAGGCGAGTACTGCCGAGTGTACACACGTATTGTAAATGATCAATACATCATCACACTATTATATATATATAAGGTACAGCGCAGTTAGATTGAAATACGTGCAATAAAAATGTATTTTTTAACATAAAAAGCAATAGCAAACGACTTTTGATGAAAACACATTCTCCGTATATATATATATATATACACATATATATATATATATATATATATATATATATACATATATATATATATATATATATATATATATATATATATATATATATATATATATATATATATCATATATATATATATATATATTTTTTTTTTTTTGTTTATATATATATATATATATCCATATATATATATATATATATATGCATGCGCAAAGCGGTTTTCAGGTTCTATATATATTGTAGGTCAACGGAATGGAATGACGAAGATGACCAGCGACATGTAAGTAACGGGTTCGTTCTCGCCGCAATGAATCCCCTTTCAAATAGATATTTTTAAGATTTGTAAATTTAGGTAAAATTGTAACTAAAAAGTATATCTATATATATATATCATTTTGTGTACAGTGTTTAGATCTGAAAGTGCAGTTGTGGTTGGTATAATATTGCAACGAGTATGGTTAATAGGTTTGCGAACCCGGATAAATGTATCTTACTATTTGTTCTTTAATGGCCTTTGCCTATAAGGCTTTCTAAGCTTATTATCGAACTGTTGACACGGCGCGATAGACCGTGAGTGTCACTTATGCGGCTGGTCTTACGAAATAGCCGTCTTCGGGATAAACGATATGCAAAAGGAAAACAGAAGGCGCCAGAAAGAAGGAGTGAAAAGAAATATAGGTGGTCCGAGGTGACTAAATCGAACACAGAGATTTAGAAAAAAAGGTTACAATAACACAAATGACACACTACAAAAAAAAATGCTAAGGAATATGAGGTAGTTTACAGTTATTTATTTAGAAAAAAAATAAAAAATGTATGCTGTGAGATAATCGATACCCGCTATTTACCCAGCGGTTTACCAGATGTATACAGCTGGATAAATAGCGGGTATCGATGCCCACTAATATTCATTCATGCCCACTTATAACACGAGACGCTTAGTCGATGTGTGGGGTACAGCAAGGCGACCCGTGCGGACCAGCTCTCTTCGGTATCGCTATCGCTGAACTACAGGCAAAGCTTCGATCGGAGTTTCGACCGTGGTATCTTGGTGACGCAACGTTGGCAGGAGACCTAGCAACGATCCAAGCAGACATCAAAACGGTGCAGGAATTTCAAGCATGCTTCGGCTCAACACTCAACGAAAACGAATGCAAGCTTGTTCTACTCTCAGAGAAGCACCGCGACAAGTCTATGTCGAGTTTGCAGGCAATACTGCCTGACATTGGATTAGCGGCCAAGGGCAACATTTTCTGGAGCCTCCCCTTACCTATGCGGCGCTGGATGATGTACTGCGCAGAAAACTTGTTGAAGTCAGCAGATGGTGCAGCAGACTTCAAACTCTAGATGCCCACCCGGCTTTATACCTTTTGCGACAAGTCTCTCCACTACTCGCCTGACGTATCTTTTGCGTTGTCCACCTTTTTTTAAAAGGACCGATCTGCTCGACGGTATTCTGCGTGCGGGACTACAAAGGCTACTCAACGTTAACCTGGAATCTGCATTCTGGGCCCAGGCACCACTTCCTGTGGGCGCGGGGGGCTTGGGAATTCGCCGTGCTAGGGACTTGTTATTATCTTGTTACTTGGGATCCTTGACAGCATTTAAGGATTTCATAAATTTTATTGGAATTGAAGATACCCCTGTTCAGCTGGCCAGGGCCTCTGATAAGGACTTGGAGGAGTTTCGCGTTTACTGGAGAGAGCCCCACGAGCAAAGAACTCAGAGAGCGCTGAATCATTTGGTGGTAAAAAAGAGGCAAGGCGAGCTTCTAACACAAACCTTAGACTTAAAAGCAAAAGCTCGCTTGAAGACTTGTTTTGATCCAATGCGCAAAAAGTGGCTATAACCCTCCCTTCGCCGCAACTGGGGACGATGCTGGACAATAACACACTTCGCATCGTTTCGAGTCTGCGGCTTGGGAAGGCTGTTTGTGCCGAGCACATTTGTAACCTATGCCGGTCCAAAGTTACCGCTACAGCGGAACACGCGCTGACCTGCCGATTCAGTGCCGGTCGTCATTCAAGACATTTCGCCATCAACGATGTCGTATACCGTGCTCTGCAGAGCGCTCAGATTCCTTCAGTGAAAGAGGAGGATATGTGCACCAACAACCTCCTACGTCCAGATGAAAAACCCTAACACCATAGAAACGGGGCTATCTGCTAGTATAGAATGCGATGGTTTCATGTACACTTGCCAGCAGTTACATTGCGCGCACAAGTCGAGAAACAGGCGCGAGCGGACATCTTGCTGAAAATCGCAACTTGTCGAACTACAGGAAGCTGTCGCCGCAATACATAATTCAGCCGATCGCCATTCAAATGTTGGGTTATATATCTATTATTGGTAGTTTTATTATTAATGTACAGGTATCACAACGATTAATATAATAATTCTATATATTTTTTATCTATAGTTTTACAATACTGTATTTTTTTTAAGTTATACTGCGGATCGTCTGTCTCCGTTGGACTTCTCGATTCTCTGGCCGGTTGTAGATTTAATGTTGCGGTCTATTGTCCCCATACGCCTGATATCTCAATGATGAACGGACAGATCGTGTGCTCCTCGTTCCTCAAGATTTTGTAATCGCGAGTCCTGTCACTTTCAGTTTAACGCCTCCATCGTACGGGAGATCGTCACATAAGTGTTCTGAGTTTACACGTCCCAGATCAGCAGTTTTCTCATGGTCAGGTTCATGGAGTTGCGTCTAATGCTTCCATCTTCACACAGATGTGTTAGTTCGACCGGCACAGCAAAGCCCGCCTCTCTAATGGCTTTACCGGGCACATCATTTACGGCGTTGTGGCGTGCGTGCTTCGTGGCAGGATTGCGGCTAGGAACCCTTCGAGGCGGTTATTGGCTTGCGTCAGGAAGATGTGGTCCCACACAGATTGCTGCTTCTGGAGGGTCCCGTCTGAAGAGGGCTCGAACAATTCCCTCGCACGCAAACGCGGACGAGGGAACCAACGTAGAGCAAGACTGAAGGTCCTTTTAAGGCCAGGGCTGACTGGCAGCTGGAGAACGTATTTAGCGGAATTTTTAGACACACCCCTGCATATCGCAGCAGTACCGAGCTGTTCGAGATCTTTGAGTGCCTTGAAGGCTGAACCTGCCCTTAGGAAGAACATGAACTTTAACACGCCGAGCGAATTGCGCAGCAAAGACTCACTGGCGTTCACTTCTAGTCTAGTCGAAGCAGCTGATTCTCACATGGTTCGACGCCAGCCACAGCCGTGGCGACAACGTCCCTCTCATGGTCGGCCACAGTGAGGTGATACAATAATAATAATAATAATAATAATAATATAAACAGCTATATATTAGAGTAAATATACCTCATCATAGTGTTAGGAACAATCACTGCAATTCACGCGAGACCTATGCTGCAATTGCGCGTGGTATTTTGCGGCAAGGTCGCCGGTAGACGCTTGCAAGAACGCATACTAACGTAGCCAGCCGTCTTTCGATTATGCTGCTGCTGCTTATAGTTTTGACTAAGTAGACAGATTTCGGCATCAATCGCGTGTTTGACCTCTGGCAGAGGTCGGTGCCGTCCGATGGCGCCTATAGGGACCTAGAGGCGCTTTATTACTCTACAGGTGTCGCTGCCGATGCTGGTGGTGCTGCTGCTGCCCGAGCCTCAGTCACGCATCTGTTGTCGCCGTGGTCCTCGAACGACACTACTGCTGAGATCAGGTGATGACGACGACATGATGCGTGCCCGAAAGCCAACCCATATAGTAGAACAGGCAGTCCTTTCGTAGTCCTATTCCGCCTACCCTTTTCTTTCTTCTCGTCTGCCTTTTGTCTCGCCTGCTCCACAGACAGACATACTCTTCGCTCAGTCAGACATAATCTGAACCGAGCATAGCAATGACGGTGAGTTGATTGATGACAGTTTAAGCTCTAACGTTCAAAGCGCTTGCTTGGTTACCAGACCTGAGGGTGGCGTATCCGGTAACTGGGTTCATGCTCTACAGCGATCATGTTGGCCACTGATGACAATAATGAGAACAACGACGACGACAACAACAACAGGAACAACAACAAATGTCGATAAGGAAGAAAAGAAAATGTGTGGGAATCCAAGTCACTGTTCAGTGTTTCGCGGATAACAACACTAGCAACTGCCTCACATCGAACCGACAGAGGGAACAATGCAATCAATAGCCCAGCGGAGAAGTGACATCAAAGACATATATTTTCAGGCCCTAGAACCGTGGGCCGTAGCACGTAATTCCGGCAACAGGTATGTCTAAGTTAGGATAACAGGCAATCTTGTTTGCCATAGGGTTGCTTTGCCGTCGCAGTATGACGGTATTTCGTGGCGTTATATTATACGAAGTTAGTTCCGGTTCGAGGTGGGTGATCCTAAGGAGTCTGAACACCGAAGTCCCTAAGTGTCACTAAAGCAGGATGCTATGACAGCCTGTCTGAAAACAACACAGCTTAGCACAGTGACGCTTCTAGATAAATTACTCGGCCGGAAGCGAGTTTATATACGACACGAACATACATATATATATATACGATACTTGAGCTGCCTCACGCCGGTACTGTGTCTTGTTCCTGTTACAAAAGCACAATCATTCATTATTTTGTTGCGTAACCAACATTACACAAAGCGGAAAACACGCGATCCTGAGACAAGAAACTGTTTGATGTAACGCTTGTTGAGTAATTTGATTTGAACGCCTGTTGAAGCCAAGCTATTTTCTAACAGTTGGAGTACAAGGTCCCCACGGTTGCATAAGGGAATCTTCAAATTAAGGAGAACAAGACGAGAAAAGAGGATGACAAAATAAATGGTACCCAATGTTTATACATATATAACCTATAAAGGAGAAGTTGTCGGTATCAAACGGCTTATCATTGGATATTGATAAAATATAATTCACCAACTTACTACGTAAGAAGTCTGCCTGAGACTGTGTTCCCGCTCATTACATTATATTGTATAGGTACTAACGGAGGAACAAAATCTAATAAACGGTATTTGTCCTTAAATGACGTAAACGAGTTTACTGAAGATTTTTACGGTGGGCGAATACTGGCCTCCATATGCAAGTATATGAACCTTGAGTTCAGGATTCTTCTCATTTAGGAAAGTCAAATAACGCGTTTTAACTATGATCCTTCCTGCCCGTAAGAAGGCTGCCTAATGGAACATCGCAGAAGGTTTTCTAGTATACTAGAGTGGGTAGAAGGCCACAACGCCAAAAACTAAAGGTAGCCTACAATTGATAAATCTACGTTTCCTACTTCCATCACGAGGCAACGAGATTCTGTCGTGGACATGACTTTACGATCTGGAGAGCTTGAGGTGACGACGTGCTTGAAGGTAACAATAGAAAAAAATGTTGTTACACTCAAGGGCATGTATGCGTTGCAATATCTGCTCAAAAACATTACCATCTATTTAACCCCAATATTGCTTTATATAAAACTAAAAAAAGGCTGAACAATTCCGCCGAATAGCTATAAATTTCATCCGCACTCCTAAACAAGACGTTTCCGCCTCCTTCTTCCAATGGACAGAATTATTTTCTTGCCGAATTCTATATATATATATATATATATATATACAGGGTGTTCCTATTTGTGTGGCCAAAACGCTAGGGTATGGTCAAACTCGGTGAGAAAATCATTTTTGCCAATGGGTGGAAGCCGGGAAAACGTTTTGTTTAGGAGTGAGGATGAAATTTATAAAAGCAGTTATTCAGCCTTTTTTCTTCTACATAGTTGTGCAAAATCTACGTACCCTAAATAACCGACAAGGGCCGAGATGGGAGAATGACTCTCCCCGCTGGTAGATTCGGGAGGGTTGTTCTCCCCACTCGGCCAGTACCGGGCCGATCATATCGGAGAACACCGCCGTACACAGCAGGTCCAGTTCTCACCAATTCTTCACAGGGATACCCGGGAGGTTGCTGTTAAATTCTGCGACCATCTGCTGTCTTCCTTCGTCCCCGAAACCTCCTGTAGGAATAGCTTGCATTTAGATGGGTTGCGCTGCAGCCCGCTCCATTGCTCGAAACTGCTTGACAGATGACTCGAAACCGAACGCCATTACAGGCTGGTCCTTAAGAAAATGTGCGCCTAGGCGCCGTTTGTGCCTATCCGGTTAGTGAATGATGTGGCCGCCGCTGCTCGCGCTGGCCAGAGCAGCATTGCCAAGGGCGTACATGTCGAAGTCAGTGACGCCCACGCCAGCGGTCGAGTATGGTCCCAGTCGCGGTATGGTCATCTGGTCGACGCCTGTCATTCCTCTGCAGTCCACCAAAGTGACGCCGTAGCCGGTTTGTTTAAAAGCGGGCCCGATGATGGTATTAGTGGCATCGTGGCGGCCCTGCGTAAATCCGGCCCGCTTAGTGCAGATAAACCGGTCAACCTGCAGGCCGCGTTGCGCAGGCGTCGACGGCGTCTCGCCTGACCATCTTTTTTTTTACAGGGGCCAGGAACAAAAATGCATAACGCACACCCTTTGGTCTGGGTAGTGTGGGACTCTCAAACCCACTAAAAACCTGGTGACCCCCTAACCTACATGACCGGGATACTTGTGGTATTACTTCAGTGAGGGCCTGACCATCTAAACTGTTTTCTTTCCGCTGACGGAGACCACAGCGATGCGCTGGAAACACTTGTCAATGCATACGACATCATACGTAACGGGCAAGTTCCGGAGGCTGTGACAAGCGTGATATATGACGGGTGGCTCATCGCCCTAAAAAAGAAAGCCGGGCAGAAGCCGACCTATAGCCGTTGGCCGTACTCTGCGTAGACTGGCCACAAAGGCCCTGCTTCCCCAGGTCAATATGAAGAACTACCTGCAACCACAGCAGATAGGGTACGCCCCTCTTTGAGGCCACAGCGGAGCCAAGATCGGCCGCGTTCCTCCGAGAGAGGGTGTCATTGGGACTACAGAAGGGCAATGCCAAGCTGATGTTGAGCGGTCACCGGCAGTCAAGCACTAACAATAACATAAGCAATATTGTAGATGTTATATAATTAAGATATTAGTAAATGTTGTACATTAACATAGTGATAATTTTAAACCAGTGTTTAAAAAAAAATGTCATTATTATTATCATCATCATCATGAAAATGATGACGATTAATGTTACTACTACTACACAGAGGGACTGCCAGGTAAACGCGTTTGTTTCTCGTTGTCTCTGAACACCGCCACCGCAACAGGAGCCGTAATCATTGCCAACAGCCAGTCTCCAACCGACCCGAAAGCTGACGGCCGCTTTCCCATACGCGCTTCCTATTCGCCGCTCCTATTGCGGCTCGTATCCCTAAATCTGCAAATGATAGGGATTTTCATTTCATTTGGCGCTGCAAGGCCATTGAGACGGGGGAAGGGGGGAGGGGGGAGAGAAGTTTGTCCCCTGTTAATCACCCCCAGCCCATTCCCTCGCCCATTTGTTCGTCCGCATCCCCACTAAGGAACCGCAGACAATTTCGCTCGCGGCCCGGTGAGAGCGCGAGCAGAGGGGAGGGTGGGGGGTGGATGGATGGATCTCGAGCTAGCCGGAGCCCCAAAAAGCACTGCTGAACCAGCCAGTCGCTTCTTTGGCCGGCCTGTATAAAATGTGCTTCTATTAGTGTGGTGATTTAAAACTTAATTAAGCGCCATTTCATTTGGTTAATCTCACAGTAGTGGCAGCAACGAACGCGCTCAAGCTGTCGGTAAAGCTTGTCCATCCGATTCTCGAGTCCATCCGAAGCGAAAGGGCCACCACCGGCCGGCCAGATGGACAGAAAAAGCGCCGACCGCTGTCTTCGTCGTGCGCTCCCCCCACAGATCGCAGCCGGGCAGGGGGTACAGGGGTTGAGTGGGGTTGGTCGCCGCAGTCCACCTCAATCTCGTAGTAGTAGTAGTAGTACGGGTCGTAGTTATAGTACGCTTGGTCGTCGTAGTGGATTAACGGGTGAGTAGTACCTAAGTATCCTCATCTCTCCAAGTCAGAATCCCGTAGTCAGTGTTCGTAGATAGACAGGTAGAGTTGCAGCAATTGCAGCAACTATGCTGCCGGATGCTAATACACCTTGCTCCTCACCTGACTGTCAAAGATAGTAGCGAGTGGCGTGCTGGTGACCGCTCGTTCTTGTCATTGCTGTTAGAACTACTACTATCAGAACAACATTTTCCCGGTCTCCCTCCAAGTCGCACCAGCAGAACGCTCAACTCCCCTGAGAGTTTGTTCACTAGGTGAAGCCTGGCCGGTACTACCGGCTGACGACTGCACATGTCAACCACCCCGCCGTGAAGGGTGGAAGCGGGTCTCTCTAGGCTGTTTGCACAAAGGTTTGCACACTGCTTGTCTTGCAACCGAACCTTGAAATGTTGCACTGCACGCATAGCTGTCAGCCTAAGCCGCTGACCTCTACTTTGTGCTTAAAAACATACGCTTCGTTCGTACGAGCTAAACTTTCGCTAGACTTCACTTTCGCATCGAAGTTGACTATCGATTTGAATGTGGCATCTTGTGTTCTAGGCAGCACCATGATTCAGGGCGACATGAGCGCGACATAGAAAGGAAATCTTTTGAATTCTTGTTTATAAAAACGGCCGTGAAAATAATTTAGATAATCACAGTCCAATCATTACCCTATACTCACCATATACTCTACCCTATACTCCGTTGCATACTTGAGAAAGTATACTAGTGGCACACTTGCGGAAGTACTCGTTTTGGCACTGAGCCTACTCGGTTATACCAACAACTTTGGTCTACTTTCACAAACTACTTGAGAGCAGCGCAATACGATGTAATAATGATAGAATACACCCAAGGGCCATCGGTTAGTTCAATTACTTTAACTAGAAGAGCGTTCTCATTTGATTTTTTCTATCTTTGTTCTTCTGTCAAATATGTGCCGCATTGGAATGACATCAATGACCGCAATGCAAAAGCTACGTTAGCATAGATTTCAGCTCTCAGAGGCGTCGTAGCATTTTAACCTTGAAATGAGGTCTACTTAGTTGGATAATAGTCAGATTTTGTCAAAACAAAAATCATTTGGAGTCTATCTGGGCGCGTGGGTAATTTCTCTTAAGGGTGAAATCGCACCAAAGCTCTACAACTAGCCCAATGCAATTGTAAGCCGCATCATCCTACTATATAGACTGCTTCTGTTACTCTTGTTGCAACGCCGCCGCCGCCATAATCATCATCATTGTTGTTGTTGATGTTATTATTATTGTGGTTGTTGTTGTTACCGTGCTCGTCATCGTGTTTGTCGTTATTATTGTCGTTGCGCAGACATAACGCGGCAAGCACCGCAGACCGACCACTACCAGCTGCAGCAGCTCGGGTAGTCAGAGCACGAACGCGAAGCACGACCACCGACTTTCCGTTTCCGGTTGCGCGATGTGCAACATCAACAACAACGGACAACTACGATGATAAAGACGCCGAGGAAGGGAAAACAGCCGAAAACATATTGTACATGAACGCAGCGACGTACACACAGGCACGTCGAGATGTTCTCGAGCAGCAGCGACAGCGACAACAACAACAACGGCAACAACAGCAACAACAACAACAACAACGGCAACAACAGCAACAACAACAACAACGACGACAACAACAACAACAACAACAACAATAACGGAAGGGGAAATGCTACAACACGGCACGGCTTCGTGACATACAACGTAGACTTGGGCTCACCGCCCCCCCCAGACTCTCGTTCTGCGAACACACCTTCAACTTCCTCTTCCATTTCGTCTCCCCTAGTTCCGTCGTGCGTGAATCAGTCAGCAGTTGTCGTCGTCGTCGTCGTCGCTACAATGTAATAACCCCGTAACAAGCCTATAATAATAACAATCACAACCTCTCCGCAATGGCAAAAGCAGAAGCAACGGCACCAGCAGCAGCAGCAACAGAAGCGACAATATATTTACTTTCTTCTTGACCTTCTGTGCTACAAGCGCGGGCCTGCTGCAATTTATTACTGTCATTTCGCAAAATTGCTGTTCCTGTTTCTTCTGTTCGTCTGTCACACGACGATGACGGAGACAAGGACACGAGGCCCGCACGTATGTGTACACAACAACAATTAGCGACGAAAGCAGAGGCAACAACAATAACAACAACAACAACAACAACAACAGCAACAACGACAGCAACAACAACAACAACAACAAACCAGTATAGCATCGACAACGATAGCCACGATGACGCGTGATTATAGTACTGATGATGGGTGATGATGACGATTAGTTTATCCCGTAGCCCTTCTCATTCACGCCTAGCTAGATTAAGTTGATTTTATCTCGCTGTGACGTTATGCCGTTTGCAGGGCTGATTCCGAGCAAACTGCCGGGTAGGCAAGGACGTTTGCCAGGAGCGCTGCCATCACGTAGAGTAATCTGGCCAGTACCAGTCGGCTCAAGGAATGGGTCGGCCGGTCGCCTTACCGGGGCAACACCTGCACCAGCCAGGGGGAGCCAGCCAACCTGCAGAAGGAAGCACTGGTACCCAGCAGCTGTAGCAGCAGCAGCTGCAGGAACGGTTTTCTGGATCCACCTTTCCAAGTGCCTCGCTTTGCGCGCCTCATCTGTGCGCGCCTTCGCCCGCCCGCCCGCCCGCGGGCGCGTTCGGGCATTCGAATCTCTCCCAAATCGAGTTCTAATGCGATTCCCCTCATTCCGCGTTGTCCCCCATTACGGCCGCTGTTCTAGTAATCGTAGTAACAGTAGTTTTAGTAGCCTCAGCAGTAGTAGCCCGCCCACTATCTCACCCGCCGGCCGCCCGGCCGACGAGGTCCCTTTTGATGACGCCTTCTCATTACGAGCAATTACCTCCACTTTCTGATCTCTCCTGAGGTCGTTGCTGATGCTGGTAATGCTGCTGCCGCTGCTGCTTCTGCATCTGCTCCTGCCGCTGCTCGTGTTGTTTCTGCAGCCCCCCTTGTTCCCCGTCTCCGAGTTTCGTTTTGGCGCTAGAGTGGACCCGATCCCAGTAGCGTCTTGGTGCTGCGAGCAAAGGGGAGCGGGGCGGGGAGAGGAATACGGCAGGAAAAACAGAGATCAAAATACAGCAGAAGAGAGAGAAGTAGGTGTAGAAAGAGAGAGAGAGAACGAGACAGAGAGGTTGGCGGGGGATACCCAGAGAGTAGAAGGAAAGCGCCGTACTCGTAGACCGCCACCAGTTTGAAGGAGAAGAATTTCTTCTTCTCCACCTCTGTTGGGGGGTGCCTCTTGGCATTCTTACTAGTGATGTGGTCGGTGCTGGTACGACCGCGTCGCCGCCGTTGCCACAGCTACCATCACTGCTCTTACTTGTGTCGACGCAGGCGCTGGCTGACTGGCGACTACGCAAAGTAGGCGGCTGCGTAGACTGAGTGGGGGAGTTTGAAAGGCCCCTGGGTCGCCTGGCGATGGCAATGCCTGGACGGCGGCCCGACCCAATGACCGCTCAGTCGCAAAGTAGCACTATCTAGCTTCGCTGTCGCTGCCGCTGCTACTGCTGTTGTTGTTGTTGTTGCTATTGTTGCTGTTGCTGTTGTTGCTGTTCCAACGCTCCAAAAGACACCGAGTCCCCGTAGAGGTCCCAACGACGACCGTTTCGGTGACATGTTCCGTTCCCTCGTCCCCGTCTACCTTGGCCTGGAGCCCGGCCCAGGCCGTGATGCGCGAGTACATTTTCTTCTCATTTAAGATCGCACGCCGCCACCGCTGCCGCTGCTGTTTCTGCTGTTTCTCCAGTGGCCGGGTGTCCCGTGGGAGTAGAACGCGACTCTGACGACTGCGGAAGTCTCGACGGAACAAGGTTCTCCTACTGCTAATACTACTACTACGACTACTACTAGTGCTACGACTACTTACATCTGACACTCTGCCAGCCATTAGTGTTGTGCGCATCCACCCACACGCGGCCATACACAGAGGCTTACATTCATAGACACGCACACACACACACAACCATACTCATGTACATATACATGCATGCACTCCCACACATTCATGCATAAGCATATGCAATACAGATATGTATCCTATTCGAATATATACGGTTCGTCGTTGCACCTCTAGTCACTGAGATTTACTCACTGAGTCCCTTGCGTTACGTTCTTCACTCGCTGATTTGGATTTCGGTATACGCAGTTAGAGGCAGGCACAGTTGTTTTGAGACAAACATAGTTAGAGGCCTAAATACTCTACAACTATGGTTAGTACGAACATAGGTCATCAGAGAGGGGGATAAAACAGAGGTCACTACTCTCTGTATGCAGCAGTCATCTAGCGAGCTGGTAGAACAAATATTAACCACAGTGCTTTAGATATAAGAGAGAGACCTAACCAGGAGAACGAAAGAACGGAGGGAAGTGATAGAATAGATATCAAATCGTTGAGAGATGCCAAAAATAACGAACAAAAGAAATAACGTGACCTCCTTTACAATATTTTTTGGCGTATTTCCCACATTAGGAGGTGCGCTGAACATTAGACTAACATCTTATGTAGTATAATTTCATATTTGATAGCATAGATGCGTTGGCTTGATCAGCGTATGTAAGTAGCATTGATCAAAATGATGTGAGTCTAGTTGGGTGGAGCCCCGCTTTTTCAGTAATTTCATCTTCCGTGCGGGTTGTATAACGTTACGCATTGCACACATTGCGGGGTCGAGCCCGGTGGCGTGGTGGCTCAAATCTGCGCCTCGCAACCGGAGGAGACACATAGCAGGTGCGCGGGTTCGAGCCCCACCGTTGCCCCACATTTGTATTTATGGGGGTCCGTCTATGAAGCAATGTGAAAAACAGTTCCGTGGACGTTAAATCTTGGCTGAGGGTCAGCTCGAAAACTTTACACATTGCGGGATTATGTGCGACTACATACGTATCGTTCTTTTGCTTGTAATGTTCGTAATCGAGCATTAATGCACTACCTAGAATACGGCCACGTTGCTTCCCTCCCTCTCTCTCTCTCTACCATTATGTATTTTTCCGGTCTTCCGTCTGTCTATTTGGTGGTCGTGACACGTCATGCAGTCGCCCCATTGTAAACCGACTTGCGTCACCGACGAACATATTCGAGGAACGAAACAAGAATACGAAAACCAACTGTTCTGATCGTATCTGCGCATGCCGACTCGTGTGAATTGGACAAGAGCCAATTAGAAGGCCCATATTATGAGACGGCTGTGACTGCTATCTGTCCGATAGGCGTGGATCATGCTCGATTCGTGTTTGCATATAGGTATGCATAAGTCATACCGGCGGCAAGCCAGCAGATCGACACGTAGATTTAGACTGCCTGCTGAAATATCACGATTGGCATTTGTTGTTTTCAAAATGTCCTCCTTCTCCCTATCATCTGTTGTTTCCCACCACTATGACATATGTAGAACATATAGGTAGTACTGTGGGCGTTCATCAAAACAGCCGCAACCGATTGGTGTATCTGGCTTTGAGTACCCCACTTCTCACAGAAGACCTTCAGCGCCGCTTTAATTTGCGGTTAACTCGCAAGTATCAAGAGCACTTACTAAAGTGGGAAGCTAAAATGTGTCAAGTGGGCATGGATTTCTATTGGACGCAAGCCATGATGAACAATTCGTGGAAGAATGCCCAATACAAAAATCGCCATCTTAATATGCGTCATGCAATGCACGGTTTCCATCATGCAGTGTGCACGAAAGTTGGTTCCATGAGGCAGACGAGCAGTGTACCTGTCGGCACTGTGGAGCAACTTGCTCCACCTACCATCTATTGCATTGCCGGAACCCACCAACACTTCGGCAAATTCATATGTAACATACACTCAGCTTAAGTAATAAATGATTGTTTGATGTATAGGTAGTACAGAAGCAGGCAGCTAATGTTTGGCATGCGTGACAATACTGCGCACGCTGACTAGGCTAGCCAGAAATAGCCAGTTTATGTTTTCGACGTTTTTTTTATATTTAACTATTATATTACAAAGAAAATATAATAAACCGTCTCATACATTGTTCGTCTTACTACATATCATTTGTTCTAAGTACAAATAAGCCAAACAAGCAGTTACACACGTGATTTGCACTACGCTACTGCTGTGGAGGTCGTTTCTCTCATCAGTGTTCAAGCATACATACACCAGCATTTGACCGACATTTTCTCGATGACTATGTAGGCATATAAGGTAACGCCGGGGTTGAGAGCGCGAAAGCCGCTTATCTTAATGGTGGTTTTTTTTCTGTAGAAAGCAAGTCGGTAACGAGCGATGGGTAACCATACTGAATGGACGCAGCATCTGTATTCTTGTTAGTTTCAAATCACATGGAATGGTCACGGGAAACCAAACTAAACTAGTGACACTTCTTTGAATTTTATAGTGTATCCACGAGGTCACCTTACCGATAGCAACGGCAACTGACTACACGCAACGGCAGCGCCAGTTCTACGGTCGTGCGGTCGTCCCCGTTAACCCTTACGTGTCGCGAGCGGTGGAGAATGAATTGTCCACAGTGAATGAATCATCGGCAATGTCATGCATGAGCCGTTGCCTCACACTACTGGTTGCCGGGGCACGCCCGAGCGTGACCGCTGATAAACGCCTGCTGATAACTGCGATGAGACGATACACGATAATGAGTTGCTAGCAGTAAGTAGAGCTGAGGCATGCGCTACCGTGTGGACAAGCAACAGATCCATCTACGCAAATGGCTTGCCGTCGATGTCTATCTGATTTCCTCATGCGATGGCGGCGATAAAGGCGCCAAATGAGCGATAATCTTCCGAATAATATATATATATATATATATATATATATATATATATATATATATACAGGGTCTCCCAGAATTCGTCCAACAAACCTTGGGAAACAACCACTCTTACTAGCTGTTTTATTACCTCTATTAGCTGAAAAAAACCCTAGAGATCTAGTACAGCTCGGCGAAAAAATAAAACAAATTTCTTTCGTAGGAACAAAGGGCAAAAATGTCATGCAACAATTGGATTATTTAGCGTGAACGCCAAACTATAATGATTGCAAGGAATTTCGTTTATTGAGATTTATCTTCAATACAGCATTTGTTCTGTCTTAAGCTAACGTAGAATGCGATGCAACAGATGCAATGAATTTTTCTCCAAACACATAGACATGATGGGTTTGTCGACAGGATGACTGGGGCTCTTCTCTCTTTTGTCGAACATATCAGAACAATATATATGTATAAGGCATTAGACAAAAGGTGGCGCGCTCAGCTGCCCAACGTAGCTTCTGTGTTAGGTCATTCCATGTTGTCACACGGATCTCTTGTTAAATGAGGGCCGCACATAAATGTAACAGTTCCGAAGAAAGCCGAAGAAGCTTCGCCGAAGTAAGCCGAAGAAACTCCACTGAAGAGGGATGTTGTTGTGAGGAGTCAGGTGTTGATTTCATATCTACGAACTCCTCGGTGTGTTGTCGGCCCCTGCTGTCTCACATACGTAGGAAGCGTGATGTTCAGCTAAGCGACGTCTACAACTAACAGCATCTGCTCGAAACCAATTACTGCTATCAGAATCACTACTACTAGTTGTTTCATCTCTATTAGTATGAAATTTACCTACGTTAGTACGACTACAGTAGTTATTCAGGTACAACTGCTTTACGCACTCACAGCTCCGCACTAGCTGGTATGCAGCTCGTATGCTGTTCCTGTGCAATTCCTTTTCGCCTTCTCTGTAATACGCATTCATATCTAAGTATCTCGCGCCTACCATGTGATGTGTGTGCATTGTTGCACATCTTTGTGCACAACTATCTGTCTCCCTGGCGCCATAGGATGTATGGCATATCATTGCATGTGCAAGTCTGCGCGCCTGTGTCTTGACGCAAAGGAGTGAATAGTCGTTGCCGTTTAGACGCGTCAATGTGGAGTGCACACAGTGGTGGCACAGTGAAAGCCGGTTCTGACGTTTCGAGAGACGAGGATCTCTGGACCCCAGAGACGCCCGGGCGGCGCACCGTTGGCTGGATCTTACTGTTGTTTAGTGCACACCTTAAGTCGCGCACCACCAAGCTTGGTTCTGGTGGTGTCCAAGTACACCCAAGGTCGGCCCGCTGTATCTAGGGCGGTAGACCTACATATATATGTTTAAAAATCAGATAAATAGATAGGTAAATGGTTATATAGACACCGCTAGCAAGCAAGACTTTTTTTTGGGAATATTATTACTATTTCATACAACATTCGTAATGCATGGCTGCTGCGGTTGCCATGGGTCAATTAATATTTTGCCGTAGAGAACCATTGAAGAGTGATTCATAGGAGTATTAGTAAAAAAGGACACTATAGAGGTTACCCGCTTACAAATTGTTACAATTATTATTAGCGCGCACTAAAATATGTCACCGATTCCCTGCAATAGCTCATGTAGTGCACTGCGTACTTATATGTAATCCGAATATTTATATATATATATATATATATATATATATATATATATGTATATCGTCTCCACGGAATATTTGAAGATCGATAATCGGACTTGTAGAGCTCGTTAAAGTAAATATTTTTTCCAATAGGACATGGTCTCTGAGAAGTCTTGTTTTGAGGTCGGAGCGAAATTAGTAAAATCAATGACACTATTGTTGTTTCCCGACAAAGAAATACAAAATGTGAGATTGCGAGACAACCAGTTATCTTATAAAGAAACTAACACACATTGTCGTGTTCGTTCGGCTTTCTCTAAACATATTAGAAGGTGCGACATTATTATTTTGAAGAGAAATTGCAAAAAATTAAGTTATTTTATTAGCCTTTACGCTAATGTATTAAACTCATAACCCTACGACCATTCGCAACGCTCAAAATAAACGCATTCTGGCAAATGCGCTTTTCTTGACGATTACTTGCTAATTACTCTGCAATCACGATTCGCATTGCCATAGATTTGATACCAAATGATCGTTATGAAATGTGCGCATTTGCCTGAATGTGTTAGTTTATGAGCGCTGTGAATGGTCGTAGGGTTATGATTTTGAGATATTTGGCATGAAGGTTAACAAAACTACTTAGTTTTTTGCAAATTCTCTTCGAAGCGGCCATGTTGCGTCTTCGGGCTGGCGTTTTATGTTTACCTCTACAATCGTGTTTAATAATAATAAAGGGGTGAATGGTGACGCACTATCTATTCTTTATTAGGATATCTGTTCTCCCTGTCTTTATTAAGATATCTGTGCTGCTCGCCCGCCCCTTTTTGTTTTATCGTAGCCGACTATAGTCCATTCCAGCGTTCACTATGTCTAACTTGGAAACGATTAAACCCAACAATACGAAGCGATGCCTAGCAGTTACCGTTCCCTGGGGGTGGGGGGGAGGCGGGTGTTAGTGGGTTTGTGAGTCCCACACTAGTCACTGGCTGTGGTGATCCCCCATATTAATGCTAAGAGGTTGCAGCTTAAAAAAAAAAACAACTTAAGAGGGGCCAGTCCAGGACCTAAGCCCACCACCCCCGAATGCAAGGCACTAAACCGCCTTGCATTCGGGGGTGGTGTCGTACATACCCCGGTCTTTCTTTAGGAGACAGGTCAACAACCATCAAAATCAAAAGACAACCGTTCAGTTCCTGTGTGCAATTCAATGTTTATTGTTTGCTGTTTACAGGAGCACACACGCGTCGCTCATGCATGAGGCGTGCGCCTCTGCAGATGATATAATATTATTATAATTATTATAGATGGCCGTCGTGTCGGGGCTACTCATTACTGTTCGCATGCACACATCGTCTATGTACAGGATCACCAACTGGCACGCTGCAGGGGCGATCATGATGAGGCTTGTGCAGTGCGGCACGCGCAGTGCTGCACACAGGTTGGTTGCTGGTCTCAGACCGGCGTTGATTGTGGTGGGCTGCGGCGGCACCGTTGGGACGACGCCAGTTAGGCCCGGACGCGCCCGGTAGCCGCCCTCTCTACCACACGACAACGGTGGTCACAACGAGATTCTGTACAGTACCTACCACCAGTCACGATGGCTGTTGTTGAACTTGTCCATAGCTGTCGCGATGGTTGAGGCCAAGTGCAACACAACAGTGTGTGTGAGGAATAGAGAGAGGGAGCGGGATGGGAAGAGGGGAAGAGGGATAGGGAGAGGAATAGGGAGAGAGAGAGAGTAGGTGAGAGATCGAGCATGCTCCCTAGACACGACGAGTGACAAGCTTGATCCCGTAGAACGCAGCTCTCAGCGTGGACCCTCCTCACGAAGGTCGTATTCATGCTCATCATACAACGTATTGCTTCTTCTACTGGTTGCTTGCATACAGTTCTTCAAATACATACATACATACATAGACTCACATACAATCACAAATTCACAAATTTGCACTCGCACACACGTACTCCGCTGCACACCGTGAAACAATTGGACGGCTTGTCCCTGTCATTGAGATACGCATCGGTTTAATATCACTATCACGGTCGTCCCGCGCTAGATACACAACCACATCGAGCGCGGTTCTTGTTCAAGATTAGAATAAATTATTATTTAACTACGTAGCAATTAAATTAAGACTATGTCTAGGCGTGTGTGTGTGATGGCTGCTCGTCGTTCTTATCACTCGTTGCCGTGCGCAGGCGGCGACAACATGTAAGGATATGATAGCCTATCGGCGGTTGTTGTTGTTGTTGTTGTTGTTGTTGCTGGTGTTGGTGTTGTTGGTGTTATTGTTGCTGTTGTTGTTGTTGTTGTTGGCTGTTGTTGGCTGTTGTTGTTGTTGTTGGTTGTTCTTGCTCGTACTCGCGTGCGCTAAAAACGGTCGAAAGCAAGCCTTATGGAAGAACAGACGTCGGGCAGACCGGCCCGAGGACAGAAGGACAGATGCATGAGGGCAGGGAGGGAGGACATATTTGTTCGTCGGATAGCCCGACCTGTTACCGTCTCACACATGAAGGTGTGGGTTTCATCGGTGGAAAATGTGTTTCAACCGACCCTGAGAAGTAGGTTGAATTGACAAACGTCTTCGGAACGCCGACGAGAGTTTCTCGTCGATTCTCAATGGCTCGCTGAATTTTCTGGCCGTCCTTTGCGCAATGCCAGACGCAGACAGCATTATTATTGCACACTGATTGAATGGATGGATGGACGGTCATGATTAGGACAATGTGGTCCGGCACATGATCATGGAAGGATAGATAGATAGAGCCAGAGAAAAAGTAAAGAAAAAAGCAAGAGACACAGAGAGAGAGAGAAAGAAAAACTACGACGACGACGATCACGACGACGAAGAGGAAACGTCGGCTAAGAAGGGCTGATGCCGACAGCGAGTTGTCTGCAAGCTAAACCGCTGCCTCACTCAGCTACGTGCAGTGGCATTCGTCCACGATCATGTCCGGTATCGTGGTCACGTTTAGGGTGTGCTTGTCGGCGAAGTACACGATGGTGAGCGGGCGCATCTTCTTCGGCGCGCAGCACAGCGCCAACTCGATGTTGCGCGCGTGCCGCGGAAAGTTCTTGATGTAGCTGTTCTTGGCCAGGCCGTGCGGGCCGAGCATGTTCACCTCGAGCTCGCACTGGCCCCGGCAGAAGTTCGGCGAGAACGTCTTCGGCATGACGATCCAGTGCCAGCCGATGTCGTCGTGAATGTCGACGTCGAACGGCGCCCGACAGCAGCCCCGCTGCATGTCGGTCAGCGAGCAGTCGGCGCTCCGCTTGACGCGTCGGCCGGCGTCGGCCGCGCCGGCCTTTGGCGGAGCGACGACGACAAACAGAAACGGCGACTCCTGGGCGTCCTCGATGTGGTTGTGCGTGGCGTTGACGCACGTCGAGCACGCGATTCGCACGAGCCGACTGGACGACCCCGTGATCCCTGCTGCTGCGGTGGGCTTTAGCAGCGCGTCGCCCCTCATCTCTCTAGCCCAGCGCGCTACGAGTGGCGTCGCGTCGAAACGCAGCCAACCTGTTGTCAATGAGAGCAAACATTAACCGGAGGTCATTGATATTGATCAGTACGCGACGGTGGGTGGTGAGCCTATGAACCTGGTCGACTCACTATATATTTATGAATATATATATATATATATATATATATATATATATATACATGTATATATATATATCTCGAAGTCGAGCAGTACAATTGGCACTAATTGTGTATATAATTCAATTTCTTCTATTCACACTGTCTGTGTAATACTCTATCTAGTTAAAATAGGAGTACATAAGTACTCCGGTTGTTCAAGAAAGTCCCCTCAGCTTACTCTTAAGTTTCTCGAGGTGATTCAGCGACTGTGGGTATGTACAAGTTTGGGCATGGTACAGATCACAAGGGAATTCGCAATATTTACAGATACAATTGTGTATCTAATTGCATATGAGAATACACACACGCATAGATTCTCGAATATCTGGAGGGTTGATTTGCTCGATTCTAGGCATCACACGTTAGTCGCGACGCTGGCGCTGAATTGTGCAGAAGTGCATTGTAAGACTTACCCTTAGTGGGAACGCCTTCAAGCGGAGTTCCGTAAGCGTTATTCTTTCGTATTTCCTGAAGGGTGTACGACTCGTTATGGCCTGGCAGGAGAAAGATGCCAATTTCCGCCCGAATGACGCCACCCGAGCGAGCAACACGAGACACGTCGAACTTCAGACAGGTCAAGGTGCCGTCGATTTCATCCGTGGGACATGAAATATCTGCAACATGTCAAACACAATATGCTTCTTGTAGAAAAGCCACTGCCAGCGTCCCCGGGTACATGTGGTGTCACGCCTTGCGACACGCTCAGCTAGAACTAATAATAATAATAATAATAATAATAGCTCTTTTTCTACTTTTGATGTTCGAAGATAAGTCCAGAATTGCGATGATGTGCTGCGTGCTCGTTGCTGATTTCGCAAATGTTGCAAGCACTTTGCTGACGTGTAGAAATATTCGATTTGTATCACTAGGTGTTTTTTTGATTTTGCAAATTGTCATCCCGGTTTGATTTCAGGTGACAAGAATAGGCATGTGATTATTTGTTGGATATAAGCTATGACTGTCGTTGTTGTGGATAATTGTATCCAAGTAGCTATCTACTAAACGAGGTCAGAAATGCGAGAGGGTAATCGAGAGAGAGAGAGAGAGGGGGGGGAGAGAGAGCGCGAGAAATATCATTACCGAAACAAAACAAAGAAACACGTCGAAAGGTCACATCAAATGTTCGTGGTGTTGGTTTTAGTGAGCATCCTAGAACTAATGATATTGACGATAATGATGATGATGCTCATGGCCGTTATATGGCGCATATATGTGTAGCGCTGGACCACCGAGTCCGCACTAGGGTCAATTGGGGTGGGCGTCATACAACAAAACGCGGTAGGGGAGCCAAGGGAGTTGGTGGCGAAATAGGGCCAAGGAACACAGTGGTAGCCGGGCAAACAGAGAGGCCATGGCCCTGGCAAGATCAAAAACAACAACAGCAGCAGCGTCAGCGGCAGCAGCTGCAGCAACAACAGCAGCAGCCTCACCGTTACACTATTACCTTCTGGTGCCGTGGCCATCATGGCCACGACGACACCAAAAGGTGAGACGTCCTCCAACATTCTCCTCCTCATCTCCTTAGAGCTTTAGATGACGAACAGAGAGTATAAACAAACAAAGCAGCAGTCGCTGCAACAACAACAGCACAAACACAATTAGTAGTGCGATCAGAGGCGGAGGAATGATCACCATAACTGATCGCAACAACAACAACAGTACCTTTGTAAGTTCGATCTAGTTATGTGCGTTGCGTTCGTGTGCACGTGTGCATACATACATGCTTATTATAGCCTCCGGCAGGCTAGGTTTTACTAAAAAAAGCTTGAAAACAACGGGTGATTAGAACTACGGTTTGCTTGACGGCGCTAATTGAGGTTAGTTGGAGTACAGTATCTATCTACCCGTTAGGTGATCACGCCATAATTTATGCCCTGGTTATTCTCTTTATGTGTGTAGGCGCGCCTCTGGACTATAATAAGCATACTCTAATCTATGGTCGTAAGACGGGTGACAAACACTCGAGTGTGCTGCAGCTGACGGCTGGCAGTTTTCATGTTGTCAACAACCATCTTAGATTTCCACGGTATCCTATGCGCATTTTTTTTATATATTTGCGATACAGAGACGATAAGATTGGCAGTGAACATATATATATATATATATATATGTGTGTGTGTCTCAGTGTGTGTGCCTATGTGTGTAAACTGAGACCTTAGTTTAAGATGTAATGGCGCGTAGGGAACTAAAGAGAAGCGAGATCGAGAAGCATACACTCATTTTGCCTCTATTTATAGCCTCGGACTCCGGGCGACTCGGTGACGGGGGGAAATTAAGATGTTCACTTGAAATTACGTCAGAACTCAGCTGAGGTAATCTTTGCACGCGCCAAGAGGAGACAAAAATAGGACGCGCCTGTTAGGCGTAAGCAGTCGTGCTAATTTATTTGAGTCAACTTTTTTCGCTGGCCCGGGAAACATGTGCAGCAGTATGCACACAAGGCATACACACATATATATATATATATATATATATATATTTATATGCGCGCGCATATAAACAGCAACCAACACATGTCGCTCGGCAATTCTCTGTAAATACGATTCTTCGTCGTGTACACATATATATATATATATATATATATATATATATATATATATACATACATACAGAGAGATGGGAGAAAAACAGTGAGGAGGAATAGACGGTGGTAATGGTCGATTGGATCCGACACGATATGACTAGATAGCTTGTCAAAAAAAACGTGTACAAACTCGTGCCGTAATCAACGACGATAGAGGGAAACGAGAGGAGCAAATGGTCATGAGAGGGGATTGAAAGAGCAGAAGGAAAAACAAAGGAATATGATGATGATGATAATTAGGCCAGCCACAAGCGGGAATCCAGCATACAATTAATAAAACCGTTTAAGGTTAGCTGCCATGGAGGCGAGTAGCTCGCCATCGATGCCGCTACTTTTTCATTGTAGTCGCGGCCGAGCTGGTTAATCAATTAGTGTCCGTCTTTGCGCCGTCTTTCTCGTGTCTCGCACAAATATACTCAGATGAGCCTCTTTCGTTGCCTAACCCGTTTATTGCGGGCCTCCTCACACTGCAGCCCACGAGCAGGCCCACTGACAAAAATTGCGAAAAAAGCCAACAACAACAACAGCTTTCCTACTACCAACAACGCATTAACAATCGCTGAGATAAAGGCTGCGACGCGGAGGGCAGGAACTAGAGGGACGGATGTCAACCAAGACAACCATGTGAGTGGGACAAGTATCACTGTGTTCTCAATTCCTTCCCACTTGATTGTGTGTGATAATTGTACACCATATCTGCAAATCGATTAGAAAGGATCTCTTCGCAATAGTGTGTGTGGCTTGTTGGAAAGTGACTCGCGTCTCCTTGCAGTACGAGAGTCGCCGGCCATATTTTCCATGCCCTCTGCCCAGCCAACAACATCAGATGATGGTTCTACGAATAGTGTAAACTGCTCACCAAGCAATGTCGTGAACCTACTCGGCATAGCTTACTGGGCGACTTATTATCGGGCAACCCTAAAACGTCCTTTCGAACGCGAAACTCCTCAACGTCGTCATAGGACCGCCAAGACGGTACCAAGCTGGTACCGTCGGTGCAATATCCGAAAGGGCAGACGTTTGACAGACAGAAACGTATTAGAGTTTACCGCGATTCTAGTCCTACAATCGATACACCCACGAGCACGTGGCGTAGTTTGGATTTGTTCGTGCGGACCAGCAAAAATAACGCTGCATATATCCAATAACCGTGATGGTAGATGGTATTGAATTGACCGTGATAGAAGTGGAATTGAATAAAGTATTGAATTTCGAACAGTTTACGTATCTGCAGCAAGCCATTCTTTAAGTTTGAATATATAGATAAGGTGAGGCCACGGTTGTCAGGTGTGGCACAAACGATTGGTTTTATTGTTGACGGACCTGACTGAGGAACGCGAGTTTGCACGCTCGTCCGCTGTTTTCCGACACTGTTCGACCAAGCTCGACCTCGGCCCTCGAGATCGAACAGCGGGTAGCCCCGCTGACAATGTTCGCTTAGCAGACCGAATGTCAAGTTTGCAAGTGCGAGTACGGTGATATCAAATGCGTAGTCTGGTCTGCTGTTTTGTTCTAACTAATCTTGTTCACACTTGTTGCCGTAGCGATGATCACTGGTAGGTGCTAGATAATAGTAGTAGGGGGGTTGAGGTGGTAGTGGAGGTGGCGGAGGTGGTGGTGGCACTAGTACTCGGTGTGTGTAAGGGGGGTGGTGCTAAGAAGGCTATGTGTTGGGTGGAGACTAAGAATGTTGAAGTGGTACTGGAGCTGGTGGTGGTGGAGCTGATGATAGTGGAGTTTCCAGTCATAAAAGTCCCCTAGTAACCAATGGTACTAATCGTAATTGTGACCGGCGTAGTACGCAGGTAGCAGACGTAGTTAGCATTAGGTTAGGTAGTAGAAGTGGCAGCCATTATTGCCATTGTGCCAGCACTAGTGATAGTGGCTGTTGTAGGGTCCAGCGTAAGCGACCCAGAGAAAGTATCCATGAACGCCATTCCATCACGCCTCACGCCACTGAGCGGCGTGTTCGGAGGGTGTGCAGCGGGGACGGCGGCGGCATCGGTTGCCGCGTGGCTACCAGCAACAGCAACAACAACCACAACAGAGATCAGAAGAGCGCCAACAAGGCAAGAGTAGCTAGCGGAAACGGTCTGCTTAACAGGCGTATTATCGCGCTCGTTCAAGAAGATGATAACACGACACGAGTATGGTGGCGGCTGACAAAACACCTTTGAAGGGCCCGCGCCGCCTCTCTCTCTCTCTCTCTCTCTCTCTCTCTCTCTCTATATATATATATATATATATATATATATATATATACATATATTTAGAGAGAGAGAAAGAAAAGAGAGAGAGAGAGATATGAATAACTCTCTATCACTCATGCCACCTCGTGTCTTCACTATACTTCTCTAACACACCTCCAGTTTTTTTCTCACCTAATATATATATATATATATGTGTCCCGTTTTTCTTTTCAGTTATCTTGCTCTCAATATGCCATCTCGATCTTCCTTTTCATTTTTGGGCTCTTTTATCACCATCGTCATCATCAGCGCTGTTGTCAGCGATTATTATCTTGTGCGATTTGGCAGATATGTTTGCACATATTTTAGCGGCGGGGTGTCGTTCGAAATCGTTCAAGTAGCCAAAAACGATTGTTGTTGTTGTGGTTGTTGTGGTTGTTGTTGTTGTTGTTGTTGTTGTTGTTGTGGTGGTTGTTGTTGTTGTGTTTGCTGTTGTTGTTGTTGTTGGGCTTTCATGTATGGCAGCAACAGCGACGCCACAACGACGACGGTGAATAGGCGCAGCTTTTGCGATCATGCGATCTTCCATCGCGCGATGGAAGTCGCAATACGGTCGCGAAACTACTACTGCTGGTCAATAGTCTTCCACGCTTTGTGCCTCAAGCTCGTCACCAGCGTTCGCACTATCGGGTACCCCAGCAAGCACATCCTTTCGGCCACCCATCTCTTCCTAATTAGCCACACATGCACAAGTACATTCATCTGCGCACGCAGCAGATGCATGTGCACCCCCGCACCCTGAAAACATCAAGCTTCAACGGCAGATTTGTTTTTTTTTCTCGCCTCTGACTTTAGCTAATGCCATATTGTTTTCTGCTTGTTTTTCAGGCTCATGTCCTACTTGTTCATATCTCGGTTCCTCGCCGTCTCCATTTTCGTCGTTGGACACCGCCCGCGTCCTCGAAATCCTCTACATGTCATTGTCGTTATAGTGGTGTAATGGTCGTCGTCGTCATGATGCGGTCGGTAGATCTTCGGCGTCAAGAGTGGAAGGTGAGACGTGTAGAAACCAGTTTACCAGTGGGTGTTTCTAGACGGTCTGGTAATAAAAATAGGCGTCCTCCCGGAAGCCTCACGCTGACAGTGAGCCCTATCGTATACATATATGTATAAATACCATTAAAGCATACCGTCACGACCACGCTGACGACAAGAAGGTGCCCCTTTCCATCGGCTCGGCCTTCTCCACGATCTGCTTTCTTTGCAAACCGAACAGAGTAGGGCCGCCAAATGCAAGACGGAGCGTTCCTCAACGACAGAGACTGTGAACATTGATCATGAATTTCTTGTGCAATTTACGGTCGGTACAACCGACCTCGTGAAAACACATTTTGTGCAAAAGGTTTACATAAAAAAGCCACACAAAAAAAAAATATATATACCCGAGTAGTTGCAGCATGCTCGCTAGCGTAATGAAAAGCTCGTCAACCATAATCACCCCTGCCCAAATCAATTTATAGGACTACTATGATTTTTCCACATTGCTCATTTTTCAGTTACGAAAATATGACTGGATGCTCGAAGATAGTATATATATATATATGTATATAGCTTGGTGACTTGTCTCGGGGGTTCAATTGGGCACGTTTAGCCGCTTCGGATAGTCCGTATGCTTACGCTCTTGCGTGAGCTGATTCTTATCATATACATATGAATCTACATCAAATATATCACTAGATTCGAGCTCAAAATGCGCCAGGTTGAAGTGTGCGGAATACCCAGTTGTTCGGCACACCCCGAACCGATGCTATTCTCAGCCGAAAAAGCCCACTGTGGTCTTCTACGGCTTGGCACCTAACGTACAGATATATATATATATATATATATATATATATATATATATATATAACAAAAGAAAGAGAGCGGGAGAAAGCCAAAAAACATAGAAGAGAGAAGTAATGATTTTACAACGGGAACTGCAAAAGCAATACACGTAGAAAACCTGAACAATTAAAAGCTAAGGAGTTGGATGCCGGCCGGGGCTAAGGGAGTACCAAACAAACAGGCTGTAGTTTCAAATAATAATTATTGCCTAAGCATATATATACATCATGCAACCAACGACAATAATAAAAAGAATAACAATAATTAGAAGAAGAAGAAGAATAACTCAGACTACTCTGCAATGCAAGAACATCAGCAAATGACGAAAACGTAATATGTATACATCTGGTACTATTGCTAGCGGCGTTGCTGTTGATAACTAGTCCGTCTCGAGGCCTGCGTCGGCCTTTTTTTTCTGCCTAGAGAAAGTACCAAACAGCAACAGAAGTTGAACCGCTCTGACGCCAAGTGTACACTAATATTCTAAATGCGCAGTGCTCGTTGACCGATCCTAACACTCTCTTGCAATAGGTGTGCATGTGTGTACGATGGGGCAGCTCCCAATTAGCAAATCAATCAAAGCGCCTGAATTAACTTCAACTTAGTACGCATATGATAACTGCGACCGTTGAGACGCCTGTCGCTGCTGGCTGTGGGTTTCAATTTAATTAATTCGTAGTTAGTGCCTCTCGCAACTAACATGCCGTTGAACGAACAGCTGACAACGGTACAAGTGTCAATGTTATGTGCATACTTAAGACGAGTGAAATAGATGTGATAATTTAATCTAGTAGAGGCGAATCATAGAGCGAATCGAGGACACTGTCTTAAATCACAGACAATCAAACATTTTGATATATATTATTATTATTACTATAATGATTTTTACGTTGTGGTACACAGCTAATGGTTTTACTACGAAAGCATGCAGCCGTTAACTCCTAATTAAAGACAGTGGACGAGAATAGGTAGAGAGCAGTCATACGAGATATGGCCACCGGCGAGATTTCGTAGGAGATTCGTCAATGCCAGTGTTGTTGGTGTTGTTGTTATTGTTGCCGTCGTCGTCATTATCATCATCACCATCATCTTTATGCAATCGAGCATGCAGGGATATCAGCAATAGCCACAAGGATCGTATTTCCCCCGGGGGCAATCCGATGCTTCCAGAAATAGCTCGGCAAGAAGCAAAATGCTCAGATGTCTTAAGATATATCGCTGTACAGCTCCCTACACAAACACAGTGGCGATTGTGGCTGTATGATAATTATATATACATATATATCCATAAATATATCCTAAGAAGTAAAACAAATTATATATATATGTATATATATATATATATATATATATATATATATATATATATATATATATATATCGTTTGTTTTACGTTGAAACATTTCTTTTATTCTTGTTTGAACTATTTGAGAGCTGGTAACAACGGGCAGATCAGATCGACAATGATTTACGGGCGGGCGTTCAATCTCAGACAGCCGACCAAGTATGTCATACTGATTAGTTTAAACCTAACTAACGTTAACTAACTAGAGGGAGCTGACTATGGTGGCGGCTGACTAGTTGAGGCGTAGAGAGAAAAAAACGAATATTAAATCAGTCCGGACAACGACGTTTACAACAACAACAACAAGGGCAGCAACCACAACAACAGCAACAACAACAACAACGGCGACGATTACAAAAACACCTACAACTACAACAACGATAACGACAACAACAGCGTGGGCGACAATAAAGTGAACAACAGTAGCAGCAGCAGCTGGCGTAACACGGCGTCTTTTTAGTTGCCTTTTTTTTCTTATCCTGCTGGTAGTCAGCGGCGTTAATTGCGGTAGTGCAGGTAATAAAGCGAAGATGATCACCTATGTACTGCAACCTTGATCAGCAGACAGGTATACATGTAAATGAAGAAAAACGACGTTTTCGACTCACGGCGGATTACATGGATTACGTTCTTCCAACTGATGGAATAATTATCATCCAACTGATGGAGAGACAGATAGTGGCATATGATGAAGGACAGCACGGTGTCGATATCGGGGGTGTGGTGGCGTGCTCTAGGGGGGAGGGTAGTCGGGCGCAAGTTTATGGTCAGTTGTCATCTACCAAAGTGTCGCCGGTTCGATCCCCGTTGTTGGTTGAATTTCCTTCTTTGAATGCCCGTTATTGACTGAATTTCCTTCTTTGAAGCTAGATGACAAAGCATACCGCTGGCTGCCATGCTGCTGCTGCCTCTTGAAGAACTGTTGAAAAAACCCTAGATATATTTAGTCATGTCCGGCCGTCGGCACATTGAAGATACATCTCTTCGGTGATTTTAAGTCCGTAGGGAACGAATGATACTGATAGAATAGATAACAATCTCCTCAAGCATGTGTCGTTTTTCATTGTAAAGTCGACCACCTAAGTCAGGGTGGTTAGTGTAGCGTAGGGTGGGTTACGGCAGGCTGGCCCGACCAAGAGAGGGCAGGCTAAAGCAATAAGACTTGCAATTGAACGGCCGAAAGGGCGAGCCAACATTCTTGTCGTGTTTATCGGTCGGCGTGAAGACGTCAGCATGCGTCACATCGTCACACCACGCAGCCGTCACGTATTTTTTGTTACCCGTTAGTTAATTCGTGACTAGCGTGCGTGGGTGTGCGCGGCCAGAGGCGGGTTCGCTTGCGCGAAGCGGATGATGATGATGATGATGACGACGACAACAACAATAACAACAACAGCAACAACAACAGCAACAGCAACAACAACAGCAAAAACAACAGCAGCAACAACAACAACAGCGTCAAAACGGGAGGTTGGCTTGTTTATTGCTGACGAAAGCTAAAGTGATAATTAGATGATTACTACTACTAGTAGTAGCAGTGTGATTGTACACACTTAATGTCCACGTTAAAATAATGTGCTACGACTGCATATCCAACAACTTGCCAGTATCATGCCAGTAGTATTTAACCTAGTATTTTCATGATACTTTTTATTATTCTTATTATTTTAATTATTACTACTACTACTACTACTACTACTACTGCTACGATTATCATTGGAATGCCCAGGTGAGCCTGACTGATGAACTATGCGCACTTATATATTGCTCGTTGACGAGCGGCGTCAAACTGTCTGGCGGTTCAATAGATAGATGATACATGGATAGATGGAATGTTGAGAAACTGGCTGGATGGCTGGGCGCTGCGACAAGATTTCTGTCGTACTGCTGGTGCTGGGCAACCAAGTTAGCGTTGGCCTCGGCGCGACCAGCACGACGCCCATGACCACCACAACACCCGCCAGCCAGCCAGCCGGCCAGCAACGGCAGCGCGGGAAAGCTATAGCAGCGAGCGACTCAATCAACTCGAGCCGCAAGATGTGGTCCTTGACCTCATAAGGCAGCCCGAGTCTCGTCCTCGCTCGCGAGAACGCGAGCGTTGGTAACCGCTGTTGCTGCCGCTAACAGTTTATCAGAGATCTCCTTCAGGCCGTTGGAGCCATGGCGTGACGTGCACATTATCTATCTATCTATCGTTCGTCGTATACGTACGTATTTCGTATATGGCCTCACATGCCGGCCGGCCAGTCACTTGGTTTTTCCAGCCGCAACGACGGGCCGGTGGGCTAGCGCATCTAACCATAGAGGAAACGATATGATGAAACGAAACAGACCGGGGTGCCGTCGGTTCGATCCCTGTTGTTGATCGAATTTTCTTTGAGGGATGCTCATTGAGAATAGATGATAATAAACCATACCCCTGAGAGTCAGCGTCCATGCTGCCACATGGGCTGTTGGGGAAACCCTAGATATCTTAACACGTTCGGCCCTCGGTGCATTGAAGATATACCTCAGGTTAAGTTCCAAGCGTCCGTAGGGGACGAAGGATAGTCTAGAATTAAAAACAACCTCCTTAAACAAAATGTTTTAATTATAGACCGAGTTCTTAAGCCGAGAGTGTAGAATTAAGTTGTTACCGTATGTAGATTTAAGAAAAAATCTATCTATTCAATTGTGCTTAAGTCATCTTCTAGTCTCGAAAAAGTATGCCCGTACCGGGCCCGCTGTCGCAGTCGAACATTGCCGGTTCCTACGTAATTCTAAGCGGCGGCGTGGTCTACGATGGGGGAGGAGGCTAGTGGGGCACTAGTCATGGGTTTTATCTACCGGGGTGTCACCACTCCTCCGATTCTTGTTTTTGATCTAATTTTTTTAATCGATCCTTATCGAGAATGGATAAAACGCCATACAGCGGAAGGTCAAAGAGTCCGTGCTGCGAGAAGGGGTAACCCCCAGAATATGTCCGGCCCTTTACAGGCGATCTTTTTGAGAATTTGCACATTTGGGTTTCTATTACTAAGTAAACAATACAACTAGCTACGATAGGTCGTCGACGCCCTTGATTTGGACTTGACCATCCATAAATGTGGAGTCCTGCAGTTCAGACATGAAAATGCAAAGCACTCCTACAACATCGGGGGTCAGGAGTTGTGCAACCTTCAATTTGTAACAGATTTCGGAGTTTTCATGAACAACAATTTAAGGTGCTCCGAACATGTAACTGATGTTGTCACGAGGGCTTCTCAACGTGCAAATTAAATCTTCCGATAATTTGCTGCATGCTCTCCTGACCTGAACGTACAGGGAATACAACATTGAATTTATTCAATAATTGCACATTTGCACACTGAGGCAATGCCCGCCTAAAGTTGTACATACGTACTTCCACTACTGACATATGTAGCACGAGCGTGGTTTTCGGGTCATCGTACGAACAAAACTTGTCTGGGACCAGTGGAACGGAACTTCTGAAAACAGGTTGCATTTTGCTGCCATGTTGACATGCTTCACTCAATTAACGCGCCTTAAAAGCTTGACTAAAGAATGCTGGTCCAGCTGAGACAGAACCTGCGTCTATTCAACAAGATGTTTGTGGAAAAGCTAACGACAACACGTCAGGCCAGCAACATGGTTCCTGTGTTCATCGCACGCAAGCGCTACATCAGCGACTTATACCCATGGACGATTTCTAGACATATCCATAAGTGCTAGGGGACGCCAAAAACACCCTGTACTAGATGCAGATTATATCTACGCATGGCCACATGACATACAAGCAAAATGTATATTTTTTTCTATCTTGAATTAAGTGTTTTAATCAACTAATCAAAGACGCCTGGGCCTCTCGTCAACCCCACTTCTTGCTCTTGCGCGCTCCCTCTCTCTATTTAGTGTCGTGTCCTCTATTTCTGCCCTGTGCTATGCTAAACAATCGATGGGGTGTTTGATAAATACTATTACTACGGTGAGTAGTACTTATTTTGGATGTTATTTTATTAATATTCTTTAATTACCGTTATTAGTTAATTTCCTGTTAGATAATGGCACATATAATAGAAGCCACGTCCCCCCTACAGACAGCCAAAGACATCGTCTGCCTCTGGAACAATTATTGTTTTTATCATTTTTATTATAAACTTAGTTCACAGTAACAACAAGCGAACGGAACGGACAACATGGCCAGACACCGTTCTTTTACTGCTTACAACTGCGCTACATTAATGTTTTACCGTGACGTTTGCAACCACGAGTTCTACTTGTACTGCTGGGGCCGGTACTCATTGTTCACAATTCTCACAATTTATCCCCAAGCTCATTTCGCCCGAATACTCACAGGCACGCGTACGTATCTATTAGAAAAATAATAATTTAAATGTATATATATATATATATATGTTGTCCTGATCCAATTCCAGCTGTTAATACTATTATTATGACATTATTGGCTTAGGTTGACGACGAAGCCACGCCAGCAGGTCCTACGATACGCGCCCATACGTGCCAGCAGGCCCTACGAGATCGAGAGGGGAGAGAGACGAGCAACCACTAACTCTTGATCGAATAGGACGGCACTTTGTTGAAGAGCGGCGGCATTTTGTTTCACAGCTTGAGTAGGCCAAGCTGGCGGTAAGAATACCGGCGGTAAGAAGGTGACGACTGCGCTACCCATTATCATGAGGGCGGTCATCGACTTACAGCCAGCCAGCCAGCCAGCAATGCCACCGTTACCACAAAAATATTTAGTAGTCAAACCCGCAGCTGATATATAGGCCGTCGTAGGTTATCAATAACAAATTCCAGATCTAAGGACCTGAGGGAGAAGGCAAAGAGAGAGAGAGAGAGAGAGAGAGAGAACCAGGGAGGAGGAAACGAGAAAACAATGAAAGAAATTATAGACTGGTCGCCGCACTTATCGCGTTGGTGTTAGCGGAACCAGGTACGTTTTGTAGTAGCAGAAGCAACGGAAGAAACAGCAGCAGCTGTTGCTGTTGTGGTGGGAGTCATAACGGGTAAGGTCAAATGAGGCCACATTGGGGGCAATTCAGCTCCGAACAACATCGAATTATAATATCCTTGATGTGCGCCACCTATCAATCGGTCAATCAATCAAGCAATTGATGTCGCACAACCGGTCAGCCTAGTGAATCGACCATCTAGTGAGGATGCGTCCAGGCTGCAAGCTAAGCCCGTGTTTGAACTATGATTATATTGATGACAAATGCACTACAACCCAAAATCCTTACCCTCAACATCATCAGCATCATCATTATCATGACCACCACCACCACCATCGACAGTATCATCGCCGTCATCATTGTCGTCGTCATCATTTAATCTTCATCATCGACATCAGCATCAACATCTATCCAATTGGTCGAACCGCGACGAGACCGGGACAGAAGGTCGCAAATATTGGACTAATTGGTGTTGTAGTAACATAATAGTATTATTATTATTATTATTATTATTATTATTATTATTATTATTATTATTATTATTATTATTATTATTATTATTATTATTATTATTATTATTATTATTATTATTATTATTATTATTATTATTATTATTATTATTATTATTATTATCATTATCATTATTATTATTATTATTATTATTATTATTATTATTATTATTATTATTATTATTATTATTATTATTATTATTATTATTATTATTATTATTATTATCATTACTATTATTATTATTATTTGCGTTGAACGTTCGTCGTCACACACTACCTCGTGCAGCCACACACAGAACTACTACTACTTCTACTACTATATTGTAGTGTACGGGACGAGGACGTGAAACGGCACACCATCGCCAGCATTGTGGTGGCCCTGACGATCGCTCAATCGCTCAAGCACTATAGCCGGCACTTTCAGCACTCAAGAATGCGTCGCCCAATAACAACGTTGGCCCGTCTGTTTGTCGGTACCGTGGTGGTGGCAGTGGTGGATGTTGCTGTTGCTGCTGCTTCTGCAGCGGCTAGAGCAATGCGGATGGGAACTAGACGCTGCCCCCGGGGGTGGTAGCGACCACCGGACGTCAAGGAGTACATTCCGCGAATTTTAGGCGGAGCTTATGAGAGACATCGAGACACCCTAGATGTCCACGCTATAGATGTAACGGATACCGTATTGGTGCAACACCAGTATCTACCTATCTATCCATCCATCCATCTGTACTCGACATGACATGGTATAGAGTGACTTGTAACAGATTTAGTTACAATAGAACAACGATCCACAAAAGGAAAAGCGGTTGTAGTTGTGGACCACCGATAAAAGGTTGTTTATTAAAAGATCTAAAAAATAATTGTCATATTACTCTGATTTAAGACGTAGAGAAACTTTAGTTTGGTACTCGGCAAGCATAGATGCATACGCTGCCGCCTTTACAGGAATGTTATCTGGTGTTTGTGCTAGGAGAGAGGGGGGGTCTTTATGTCGAATATCCTATCTTGAGCCGATCGAGTACATTTCGTACTAACAGGGGCTTGCTTTTAATTTTTCCCTATGAGTATATGTGTCTCTTTTGCCGACACACAGCTGTAACAAGCGTGTACTAGACTAATGCCCTCCATGCTGTTTTGGGGGCACAAAACGAGAAGAACGGTCGTGTTCGCTTGGGAGAAAATTTATCAATTTCGCTCAAAGTGTTGCCTCTAATAGCTCGAATTGGCTCATATCATAGTTTTGCATTGTCTTTTGCTACCGAATTTGTTTCTTTAAATAACAGTATCCGATGGAATACGTCGAGGAACCTCTGGCGGGCCATTTTGACGTCTGCGAGTGAATATATAGGCAGACACTCGGACAAGCACTCAATCGAACGGGTAAAATATACCTTATCCCATATACAGAAGGTACATTTTATTCATTATTACCGAGTCATACAGACTGAGAAACACCGTCTCGCTCGCGCTCAATTACGCTTTATTCATGCTACCAATAGGCCTTTGCGTTTTTGACAATCCGAACACACGTCAAGACTTTTACAAAACTAAGTATGCTCAGGTGTCGATGCATTCTAATCTTCCAGCGACCCAGAATGCTCGTGGCACACAAAAGGAAATTTTGGAATAATATGATGCCTTGCTAAGCGATATTCGGTCTGTTTAACTGTCATGCAAATGCTGGGCCGAAAAATCTCCTAAAGAAGCATGTGCTTATTGCACTGTCACAAGGTGCTTTCTACGATTGCATAACAATGTTAATTGGTAAACTATGTTATTAGTCGCAAAAGCTATCCATCTCTCTATGCCTACTGCATTCTGCCGTCTTTTCAATAGGACAACGTTCTCATAAAGGACGGGTCGTTAAGCTGTAGGGCACCTGGAGAAGAAACATCGGGGAAGCTAAACGTATACTTCAATAAAATATATTTTAAGAACGAAATATATATATATATATTACATTGTGATAACAGACAACATGAACAAATAAATTTGCCGGCGGGCTATGTCGGTCCATACTATATATATATATATATATATATATATATGGATCTTTAAACAAGACAAGACCCACCACGTCGGTGGATTAGTTTTAAACAGCGGGTTCGATAACACAAAACCAAGCACAACAAATTGGTATTGAACCGTTTCAATTATGCCCAACTAGTCTGATTGTAGCTGAGGCGCTATTCGTCCGTCTGCGGCTAACAATAAAATGTGATATGGTCAAGGTAATATGTTTAGATATAATTAAAACATTCCGAGGTCGCGTTCACGACTTACCGTCGTCAGGGAAGAGGACCATCTTGGACTCTTGCTGATGGTCAGTCGGTTCGGGGAAATAGTTTTGGTCCGTTGGGCTGTGTCCAGCCGCCAGCGTATTAGCGGCCAGTAGCGCGAGCGCCTCCCTGGACCGGTTCGGAACGACGTCCGTATTGGTCGCGTGCTGGCTGCCGAGGTGTCGAAGGATCTTCAGCTTGATCGCATGGATCTGGGCATCACGAATGGCGGCCGGATCAAGGTCAAGCTGAGACAGGCGGTTCTTCGGACAGCTCACCGTGCAGTTGCTTTGAGCGCCTGCGACGCACGAGTTCATCATCAGGCCCAGGCAGAGGGCTAGCAGCGCCATCACACGACGGTCAAGCATCGCAAGTTCCATGGCTCTGGTCTGAGAGCGATCTGAGATTGTCTGCTGAGCTCAGCAGCCGAACAATGGCGGGGCAACAGCAAAAGCGGTGGCGACGGCGACGACGACAACAACAACAACAACAACAATGACAACAACAACAGCAGAAGCAGCAGCAACAACAACAGCAACAACAAATACACCACCGCACTGGCAACGAGGTATCATATAGTATACATGCACCTATTTCTGCCCCCGTAACGTTGCACTGGTTTGCTGCTCGAAGGCAACAAAATGAGAGGAACTAGGAACCTGGCTTCTACTACAACTACTACTACTACTACGACTTCTACTACTAATCGGCGATGCACGACGTCGTTCACCGTGGCAGTTTGTGTTCTTTGTCGAACTGACAGCAGTGCTGCAGCGTTTTCGGCAGTATGACGTTAAAGCACGAAAGTCCTACGAGAAAACCACAAAACGGACGAGGGAATAGGGTGAGTGAGTGAGGGAGACTACAGTGACCGCAGTGGTGGTGATGACGACGACTACGACGACGACGACAACGAGTACGATCACGACCGGGGTGAAGATGAAATGGAGAAGGAAAAACGGAGGGGGAATAGGATGACGTTATTGTCCGCAGCAGCCGGCAATCAAGTTGGATGTGATCGACGTCATAGGGGTTGGGGTTGTTGTTGTTGGTGGTGATGTTGTTGTCGTTGTTGTTGAGGTCATTTCTGGCGTTGTTGCTGTTGCTGTTGTTGTTTGTGTTGTTGTTGTTGTTGTTGTTGTTGTTGGTGGTGGTGGTAGTGCTTGTGTTGTTGCTGTTGTTTTTGTAGTCCGTCTGTTTTTCTAGCGGTTCACACACTTCACTGTAGGCGATGGTACCAGCGACTAAGATGTTGTGTACGCTGTGGTTGGTGTACGTGCGTGACGGGGGTGACCAACCGGTAAGCTTGGAGGGATGGGTGATGCTGTTCGTAAGGCGGCGATGGCGATGCTGATGATGTTAATGATGATGATGATAATGTTGATGACCGTAGTCGATGTTGTTGGTGCTGTTGCTGCTGCTGGGAATTTCTCCTTCCGCACTGCGGGATGGGTTCGAGTATCTATAGCCATGTTTGTCGTTGTTGTCACCATCGACTACCACGATAGCCATCACCACTGATGATACTACGATTGACGGGTTGGTAGTCTCAGCGTAGCACGCTGTCCAGGACCAGCTCCAGGAGAAGCTCGGCGATCACCGTCGCACTCGTCGTTGGAGGGCTTGCATCGGCCTTTTTCGATTATGGCCGCTTGAAGATGCGCGGATACATACCGAACGCGCGGACAAATGCGAGGCAAGGCGAGCGAGATGGAGTGAGAGAGAGAACTAGAGAGAGATAAATAGAAAGAGAAGAAGAGCAGAACGGGAGGGAGATACAGAGGAAGAAAATATGAACATGCGTGGAGAGAGAGAGAGTGGAGGAAAGATAACTAAATAGGAGGAGGCGTAAGGTAGGAGAGGTAAAGACTCTTTACCTCTCCTGCCTTACGCCTCTCTACTGTTTGTTACCTGTCGATCTGGTGATCGTGATCGCTGGCTGGTGGTAGAAGAGAGCATGGTGAACATGAAAATGATATTGACGATGATGAAGATGGTGATGAGTGCGATCATGACGACAGTCATGATGATGATGATGACAGCGATGATGATGATGATGATGATTGTATGATGATGATGGTGGTAGTTGTGATCCTGCCCAATGCGCTCGAGAGAGACATCTCCTTTTTCTTCTTGTCCCTTGGCCAATAGCCGTACAACTCCATGGAGTTTTGTGACGATCTTAGCGGTTCATGCTGCTGTTGTTGTTGTTATTGCTGTTGCTATTGTTATTGGGACTACTGCTGCTGCTGCTGTTGCTAGGGCTGCAGCGGGGAGGAGGAGGAAACTAAAACGAGGAGATTGATGAAGGAGATCAAAGAGGAAAAGAGCCTCCTGCAACCTTTTTGGCAGCAACGCTAGGAACGCGGTAGGCCTAGGGCTACCGGCAGCTGCCGCAGCATCATAACGACCACCACCACCACCACTCTCTTGTCTTCTCTCGTATCTTCATTACTACGATCCTCAACAAATCGGTGCGGCGGCTGGCCTAACCGGACACTCAAGTTTCGGTTCGGCCGGAAAGTCGGCCGCAAGGCGTCGATTCACAGCGACGGGCGGGTTCACTTCACGTAAGCACAGGGCGGCACATAGAGACATAGGGAGAGCGAGAGAGAAAGAGACATAGAGAGGGAGGACAGAGAGAGAGATACATAGAGAGGGAGGATAGAGAGAGAGGTACACATAGAGACCAGACACACTGATACAACCGATCTACAGTCACCATGGAGAGCCGGAGACGACAGGTGGAGCAAGCCGGCGGCGGCGGCAGTACGAGAGAAAGACATTACTTGGTGCTTGGCTTGCCGACACTTGCCGGCCGGCCGCCCGCGCGGGCGTCCGGCCGGCCGGCATGACGCCCCAACAAGCCTGTGAAGAAACAAACAGGGCGATTGACCGTCTCATACTCTCTCTCGCAAACGGAACGTGTCCTAAAGTCTATCGCGCGGCTGCCGTATGGCACCACGCCGCACGAACCGCCGGACAGAGCGGCAGAATAATAGGAGGAGCCCATCGCGGCGTTCCAGGCGGAGGCCGCCTGTCGTGGCAGTGGCCACGATGAATCAACAAAATGAATCAACACTTTTCGAGCTGTTTATCAGCTGAGCTCGATAGCTTAACTGATGAACAGCTAGAAAAACACGAGATCGAGCGATAAGTAGAAAAATCGAAAGGGAGAAGAAGAAGAGGAAGGGTGACCCGCGCGAAGGACGGCTGTATGTGTGTGTGTGTGGATCGGAAAACTACATAATCTCAGATTACGTAAAGCACAGTAGCAGTGCAATAATGGAGAGGCATCGTGACATATATATATATATATATATATATACCGAGCAAGATGGCTTAGTGGCAAAGCCTTTGTCTTGCGTTCGAGAGGACTGGGTTCGAGACCCAGACCGGCCACTCTTAAATTGCTTTGTACGGTTTCCAATATAGACAAAATAAATGCCGGAGTGGATTAAAATTAGCCATGACATGAAAAAAACCGTATACGGGCAATAATCTTGCGGAAAAGTCTAAAAAAAACTAAAAAATATAAAAGCTTCAGAAAAACTAAAACAATATATATATATATATATATATATATATACATAAAACTAAAAACAAATATATAAAAAGGGCTTCTAAAAGTATATTATGTATATTTTAACGTAATTTTTACCAATTTTTATTATTCCTTGAGGCGGTGGCCCCATGTTTTAAGGCACAAATTTAAATCGCGTTTTGATATTTCATAATTCCATTTCGATTGTTTCAAGCACAGCTTCGAGTGAATCAAATGTTTTTCTGCCAATTTTTTTGGGGGAAAGTGGGGAAAATTGCACGATGCCAAGTCAGCTGAATAAGCTAGGTTAGGCTTCATTAACTTGATTCCGGCAATGTGGCATGAAAAGCATCAGTGTTTTCAACCTGACAAGGTGGCGTGTTGTCGTAGTGAAGAAAACAGCGCCTAAAAGACGCTTTCGAGCCCTCCCTAGTGTGCACCTTCGGTAGGAATTCTGCGGTATAGCAATCGTTTGTCACTTTGCCACCATCTTCCAGTCCGACCATCGCCAAAACGTTAGTACTGAAAAATCAGATGGCCATTTTGACTTCATTTTTGTGAGCAGAGGCGCTCCAACGTGAATTGTCTATTTTTGTGAGTAGAGGCTGGCCACTGCGAGCCCAAGGGCTCAAGTTAGGAGTCATTAAAGTGTCGCCACTCTCTATCACCTGAGATGAGTCTAGAGAACAATGAAGACCGGCTTTAACAAAATCAACGAAGGTCGTCAAGCTGGTCTTGAACCTCGTTGCATTTAATCAGATGTTCTCGAGGCATCTCTTTTTTTGTCCTGTGTCAAATCACAAAGTACCCACTGGGTAATTTTTTTCCACTGAGTTCTAGATACTTGTGCAGAATCTTGTGGAGAGACTTGGCAGCTAAGCTCAATGTCTCTTCTGGCTAGCCACGTATTATGCTTAAGTTTTTGTCATTTGCGGTTTTCATACGAGTGACATTTTTGTCGGTCGTTGCTGTTTTTTCGGACATGTATTGCAAATGTTTTTGTACTGATTGAAACGTTCAGTTCAAAATGTTCTCTGCCACCAGACCGACGCCTTTCGAAAAACTTTTGTGCACTTAATCTTCGCTAGCATTTGTATAAATAAACAGTATGCAGCCAGATTTTTAGGCACTGATATGGTGGCACGTTATTTTCTTGCACCGTTGTCTTTGCGGGAGAATAGACTTAATGGTCCTTCCAAACATAAACAAAGATGACGCTATCCATAAGTGGATTCGATACTTGATACTCTTCCCACGGGAAAATGCAAATACTTTTCCAGGTCCGTACGTACATATATGTGGATATAAACATTAGTAGGCACTGTATTGGTAATTGGCCGGCCTATTTGCCTTATTCTCATGCTATAAGTTCTATTTGCTATATCAGCTATAGTGCCAAAAAGTCCACAACAATGCTACGAAGATCCGGCGCACGGAAGTAGCAATCAAATATTTGAGGCCTGTTATCAAAAGCCGCCAATTAGTGGCTTTAAAGTTTGCCCTATATATACACCCTACTTTTTTTCAAAATAGGCATGTTTGACACGTCATATATCACAAATAAACACACTTAAAAAATATTTTATTGCAAATATGTATCATACGTTATCGATCCGCCATCGTATATATATATATATATATATATATATATATATATATATATATATATATAATACGTTCATAATATGATAAAGAACCATGGTGGTATATGATATGTGTGAATCCATAATAGCATCTCGAAGTCGCTTGAGTGTATATTGTTGTATCTATTGTACATACATACAATGCTGTTTACATTAAAGTACGTTCTATTAAAACTAGCAGGAAACTATTTTAATTGCACGATCGCTACGCAAAAGCATTGTTGATGTGCCCTGTATCCGCGATAGTTTTAGGAATCAAAAAAACTGTTATCTCGTATGCCAGAGAAATAACCCGATAATGCCACGAGTTGTACATGAAACAGTAGCCGCATATCCTGCCATGGCAAGAGATCAGAAATAGAAAGAAGTTGTATTTCACTCTTTTGAGTGTAACATCTTCAGGCCAACCGCTTTTTACGAAATATGTCAGCTTTTAGATCAGGTTTAGAAATAGAAGAAATAATACAATAGCTACGTAAACAGAGCCGCTCAATAGCTAAAGCCTGAAACGTTTTTCCATTTTTGGTAACACAAAGAACTTTGGTATGTAAATCATTTCGTTTTCCGTACACCAAAGGACAATGCCAACAATGACCTGTTATAGCTACTTAAATCTACAACAAAGAAGTAATGTAGTAAATTTAGAATACACCCATTCTGTGAAACTTTATAATAATAAATCATATTCAAGTTTACTAAGGGCTCTGTCAACTTGCTGCCTTGTCAGTATCCACGCGAGTCTATTTTATAGATAGAGCTTGTACTACTGGGTCGTAAGAGCACAAATACATAATTTTTCTTTCTTGTGCAACAGTACCATGTGGGTGACTCTATAAAGGGCATTTTTCTGCCTGGCGAAAAAGATACATTGTAGGGTTTTTGGAATTTACAAACGCCAGCTAATCTTACGTATCCTATACTGCTAACGGACGAACGCTTCCAGAAGGCACTGCGAACAGGGAAACATTGGTAACTGGAAGTTGACACTGCCTCAAAGCCTGTTGTACTGCAAGCCTCGCAACTAAGAGCGCTAAATATCAGTGTGGCTGGAAATACGTAAGAGGTTCGTAGGTAAGAAAATGGTAATGGGACTTCAAAGAAATTACACAAAGCTTGACTCCTACAAAGCAGCATCGTTAGCATAATACGGACTACAAAGGAAGCTAGCGCGCGTATCTGCGTATGTGTCGTATCCGACGCTTCAAAATAGTGTCATGGCAGCCGCAAGCAAAAAGCGGCTCACAGACAAGCCGATGGTGATATCAGCAGAAGTTGCTGGTTTTTGAGTTATTTGTATGTGTATAGAGCACGTAGAAGGAGGTGTGCACAGCTGTCGAGTTCAACACTGGTGGAACGTAATCATTCGTGCTACGTGTGCCACGGCATGAAAAGTGTCTTTTTAAAAATGCCGGTTTTTAAAGGTTGTGAAGGGAAAGGAAACACAACAAACAAATAGATTGCCAGGTCCATCGGCTATTTATATATCAATCATAGAGCTAAGTAGAGCTCTCGCAATTATTCCAAGTGCGGCGATGGACTGGGAGCGTGTCCGTTCGGGCAGTTTTTGAAAATTCTAGGAAAAAACAAACATTTGTGTATTACATGACTTTTTAGGATGCTTTTAACTCAGGGAAAATTAGTCGCTGATCGAACATACCGTCAAGGCTTATAAAATATACTCATATATTCGTTTTCATTTATTTACCTTTAAGTAGTATGTATTAGTATAAATTACATTACACTTTAATAAATCTAAGAGACCTTGCGCGTTTGCCTTGGAAATCATATATCAGGTTAATCGGTTCTGGGCTGTTCGGGGGAGGCCCAAAACTCTTTTAAGGAACCTTGTCTTCACTGTATTAAGGATGTTAAGCTGCTGCGTAATGCGCTACTATCTCATATAAAATTAAACCCATAGAATGCAGCAAAGTCAGCTTTCAGGTTGAAAAGGATTAGATTGGTCTTGACGGAGAGTTTCTGCAGAAATTATGAAGACATGAAAACTACATGAAAACCGAGCAAGATGGCTTAGTGGCAAAGCCGTTGTCTTGCAATCGGGAGGACTGGGTTTGAGACCCACCCAGACCGGTCACTCTTAAATTGGTTTGCATGGTTTCCAATTTAGACAAGGTAAAATGCCGGAGTGGATTAAAATTAGCCATGACGCCTCACGGAAAATCTTTTAAAAAAAACTATACTGGAGTCGACTCGCTACAGGATGTGAGCGGCAGCGGAGGTGCCGCTTGGAGTCATGTATGCCAAGATAGGTGGACTCGAGCACAAATGCCACGGGGAACCCAACAGAGATTCAACCTGCCTGAGCTTTTGAACGTACTGCTCACGGGGAACTTCATCGCGTTAGTCCTCCGCACATTTATAGTCAACCCATTAGGCCTGCTGTGCGCCTGCAGTATGCGTTTGTACCTTTTCATGTACATGAACGCTTAACTGTATAATACCAGATCATACTTTAATACATAATACAGGGATAATGTTCTGGGACTGGTCCTGGTAGATCGCAAAAAAAGACGAGAACAAGATAGGGCTGAGGTTATCGCCTTGCGGATAGCCTGTTGTTTGCAGTAACAGTTGGTGTTCTCAGACACCGTCATCTAGAATGATGGAGTTTGTGTTTAAAGTCATATGATTCTGAAGCACACTCCTGCTCATACAAGCTTCTCCAATACAATTTGTCTTGGAGGCCGCGTCAAACGCCGCTTTGTTGTTTTTACAAATACTACATACAGCAGTTGCCGCTTACAAAGGTCTTGATGTCATTTGGAAGATCTGGCCATGCTATACGGCCTAATCTTGTGAACACAGCTTTTCTTTGCTATGCCTCGCCAAGAGGCTACACAAAGCGGACCACCCTTGCCTGTTGGCGAGTAAGCTTTAACAAACACTTAACCAGGCTCCTCGGAATTTTGCCGCTGTTAAACATTGGTTAACAAGTGTTGCCCGAATCGGATCTACTATTTTTAGCTGCCATCTTGATGTCAGTCCAAACTTGATCAGCCCCAAACGCTTTGTTATTTTGCTGCATCTCTATAGAGCCTCGGTTTGAGAGCGCTCTTATTCCCCTGGTAGTTCACAGGATGGAATAGCGTTATCCGTTGTCGTAAAGAATTCAATAAAATGCTTCCGTAGAATTTGGAGTGCCACAGGGCAACAAGAAAATAACTTTTCGTTAAGTCTACGAGTTTGCGATCAAATTGATGGTGCAGGCAATAAAAGTTCCTCATCTCAGGTTGTTCTCGGGAGAGTGTCAGAGTCTGAATCACACATGCTTAAACTTCGTGGCAATCTGCATCCAACCATAGAGTAACAATATACGGTAACAGCTATAGCTTCTGCACCGTTTTTAAACGTATATGCTATAATTGAGTTGTAGGAAATCCGGCTTTAGGCGAGCAATTGATATATTTACTTTTACTAGTTTTATATCGCTATCAAAGTCAAGAAACATTCCAAATCTTCTCATTTATTGACCAAAAAGGTATATTACATGTCATATGATTTAAAAACAAGGGTTAAAAACAATGGTTAATTAGTCAGTTTCCCTTGCCAACCGTCGTAGGCTATCGAAGCTCTGGCACCCCTCGAAATGATATCGGGGGCAATGCTGAAGGCAATGTCTACATATACAGTTTGCTTGCGGCTCATGAAAGTCTCTTCGCGAACAAAGCTGGTGATGGAGGCCATGCACAGCGTATCGAGTGATGACATGTCGGAGGTCCTGCAGGGGTTCCTTCCAAGCAGAGGATGTCATGGCTCGAGTTCGGTAGAAATCCGTGGGGATGTCGCGCATCTTCTCTGCGAAGGTAGTCCTGAACGATTGAAGAGCAGGTGTGGGCCGGAGCTGGAAGCGTGGCACGAGGTCCTCTAGGTATGGTCCTGTCCCGGCCAACGCGTACACCAGTCGGTTCTGGGCGTTCCGCGGCCCAAGACTCTCTTCAAGAACGTTGCTTTGACCTTGTCCAGTTGGTCCAGCTGATGTGCCGACAGGTACTCCCAGATGACATCGATTCCATAGGAGGCAACCGAAGATACCTTGAGGTGGAAGAGTTGAAGGGCGGTCGACAGTGAGAGCTTCTGTGGCTCGCCGATCGTCGCCATAGCCACGACGCTCTTTGACACGCGCTCGGTGATATGCTTGCTAAAGCACACACCCCTGCTGGAGAAGCTCACCCCCAGGTAGCAGAAGTTGCTCACATACTCAATGGGCGAGTTGCGTAGTCGAAGACGATCGAGAGAGGCGAGGGCGCCTCCTGCCCTGAACTTGACAGCCTTGGTCTTCGACGCGTTCACACACATGCCGTTGTTGTCACAGTACTTCTCCAGCACCTTGATGGAAGCCTGGAGGTCCCGCCTGATGCGACTAAACATGACGATGTCGTCCGCATATAGAAGAATGCCCACCATGGGATACAGCTCCTTGACAAGGGCGGACAGGTCGCTTAGGAGAACAGCAAAGAGCAGGGGACTCAGGTTGTCCCCCTGGGGGTACCCCGTGGTCTGGAGGAATGGCGGATGCTCACAGACTCCATCATCCAGAGCGATAGAGTTTGGTTGGAGAATCGATGCCAGGAGGGCGAGCAGTGGTCGGCCGATGCCGAAGCGGGCGAGTTTCTCCAACACGGTGTCCCTAGGTGCCACGTCAAACGCGGACTTTAGGTCCACGAAGACGGCGTGCAATGGCCGCCGCTTTTTCTGCAACGATAAAGTTATCTCATCTAGAAGTTCGCCGCATGCTGTGGATGTTGACTTGTGCCGCCTGAAGCCGTGTTGTTCTTGTGGGAGCGCCCCTCTGACTTCCAGGTACGAGGACAGTCGCCTGTACAGCAGAGACGACAACAGCTTGTACACACAGCTTTTCTTTGCTATCCCTCTCCATGATGACTCAAGAAGAAGGTCGCCTTTACCCTTGCGGATCACCTTCAAAATGCACTCCCTCCACGTTTCAGGAATGCGTCCTTGGGATAGGCATTTGTTGACGAGGGTTGTCCAGAGGGGGATCAGCGAGGTGGCCACCTTTAGGTGCTCGTTTCTCACGCGGTCAGCGCCAAACGCCTTGTTGTTCTTGAGATGCTGAATGGAATGGATGAGAAACATTCGTATTATTTCACGGCACAGCGCCGTGAAATGATATATATGTTTTATGACTGTTCCCGTCGCAAGGGGTGATAGTAAACTCCAGCCGTCCCTGCGGCAAACACAATTATTGACCGTCGACACTACTGATCGGCACTAAGTTCCGGACTACTCACCCGCGACAGCTTAACTCATCGGGTGAAAATTTTCCAATTTCGTACTGCCAAATACCCCCACCACGTGCCACAATTCGAGACGTCGTCACGCGTAAGTCTAGAGCGAGTGTTCCGCTGCCTAAGAATATTGTGACCCAGCTCTTGTTCTTCTTGAATCCCGCTACCCAAGAATCCTGCGAAACTCATTAACCTGCTTAAAGACGCATGGAGGCCTGCGTCAGAGTTCAGTAGGCGTAAATTTCGCACGCAAAATCAACGAGCGAACCTCCAATCTAAATAGACTAATGGACAGCAGCCTCTACTAGTAGCAAAAGCAAAATATTTAAATCGGTATGGAATATAGGTCTAGGTATACGTGATTTTTACCGTAGAACCCTTGAAGTAAGTTTTACCCCGACTAGAACAAAGGTATGTATGAATACCGACCCACTACCAGAGATCCCTCCTCTGCTACCACCAGAAGTATCCATAGCTGCTGAGATACAAGGCCTCCTCCTCAAAGAGGAGCTAACCGAAAAACAATACGTAGACCTCAGGCAAAGGGAATGGCCTGCACGCACTTATGTCACAATAATTAGTGGGAAAAAGTACCCCAGGGGAAAAGGCTTTAGCAAAAGTTTTATTGCTATCACAAAGGTTCAACAAGCACCCCAGTTCTAACACGGACACTTTACACGGGCACGTCCGATATGTCTAATGCATTTTGCCAGTTAATCTCTATACAAAACCACAATATATATATATATATATATATATATATATATATATATATATATATATATATATATATATATATATATATATAGGCAAGATGGCTTAATGGCAAAGCCTTTGCCTTGCATTCGGGAGGCCCGGATTCGAGACCCAGACCGGCAACTCTCAAATTAGTCTGCATGGTTCCCATTTTAGATCAAGGTAAATGTCAGAGTGGATTGAAAATCAGCCATAACATGAAAAAACCGTACACGGGCATCAGCCTTACGGAACAACTAAATATATATATACATATACAATAACCCAAGCGGAACTGAGGACGCACAAACATCTCCATTCTTGGATACCTCCAACAGGGCTACATGCCCGGTTTGCAAAGGTGTCTTCACGAAAAGAGGTCTTGCCAGACACATATCAGCCAGGCATGCTGACGCCGCCAACAGGCCGTTCACAGCCCATCGGGCCTCGACGGAAGAAATTGATATATCCACTCTACTCGTCGACATTCAGGCAAACATGCGACAAGCCAAACTGCTACGCATTTTACCAAAATCTGTAAGGCCTACTGTTGCAGAGGAACTTACTAACGTCTTCTCAAACGTCGCCAAGGACAACGACTTCTCCGCCTGGTACTCTTTGTTCTCCTTTGCTCCGGTCGTGCTGCGACTTCCTCGAGCGGAAAAGGACGCCCGGTCCCTGTCTGTCGTGATTAGGAAGAACTTACGCGAATTTTCAGCGGGAAAAAGACTTAGGGACCTGACGCACGAGGGTTCGGGATCGAAGGCTTACCTCGACGATAACCTCTGCAGACGGGTGAGAGTCAAGCTGTCGGAAGGCGATATCTCAGGTGCAGCTAGATTGGTGAGCTCCGAGGATATTCTAGCGCCAGTGAACGAAAATACGGAAGCACTCCGCTCCAAACACCCACAGGCTCCTCGGGATCTAACCAAGCCCACTCCCCCGGCGGTTACACTGCCATCTTCAACCTCGCGCGACGAGATACTGAACGCCATGAAGACCTTCAGTCGGAGTTCAGCTGCCGGCCTGGATTTTATGAGACCCCGTCTACTTCAGGACCTACTGTCTGGTGCACTGGGCAGCACGGCTGAGCGATTAGCTGACGCCATTGCCAAAGTAGTTGATGTGCTCAGATGGGGCTCGGCCCCTTCCTGTTTTATACCACTTATCTTCGGAGCACGGATGTTTGCACTAAAGAAGAAGGATGGATCATTACGCCCTATCGCCTGTTCCTCGGTCGTTCGCCGATTGGCAGCCAAAATCAGCTGTCAAGATAATAAGGGTGCTGTTTTAGCAGCTCTTGGCGATCACCAGCTAGGATTCGCTACCCCTGGCGGTACAGAGGTAGCAGTACACTGTGCCCGGACATTTCTGCAATCGCGCAAAGTACCGACGGTGATGGTCAAACTGGATTTCCGAAACGCTTTTAATAGCGTTCGACGAGACCATCTACTCCAATCCGTCAAGTCGTGGGTTCCCTTACTGTTTCATCAGACGAACCTGGCTTACGGTCAGTCATCACATCTGGTCATGCCCCATAACACGATGCTATCGCAAACAGGTCTTCAGCAAGGCGATCCCCTAGGTCCTCCACTATTCTGCCTGTGTGTCAAGGATATGGTGGATACACTGCGATCTCCTCTTAATGCCTGGTACTTGGATGACGGCGTTCTAGGCGGAGACCTCCCGACAGTACTAGACGATATTCGAAAAGTCATTGACTTTGGTGTGATTAGTGGCCTGAATCTGAACCCGGGCATATGTGAAGTCTATGTTACGGATCATAACGGAATCGAACCATTAGATTTAACGGACCTCCTTAGCCTACTCCCTGGATGCCGCGTTGTTGACAAGGCTGACCTGGAGCTGTTAGGTGTGCCCTTGCTGCCGGATGGGGTACCAAAAGCACTAGCCGCCCGGAAAGACAAACTGAACTTCGCCACAGGCAGGCTATCCCAATTGGGGGCCCACTGCGGTATGTTTCTTCTTAGATCTTGCTTTTCAGCCACGAAGTTAACACACTTAGTTAGAGGTTGCAATTTATCCTCGTCGCCTGAACTTTTACAGCCTTTTAATGATCTTAGCCTAGATATTTTAGAGGAGATACTAAATCTTCAGCTTACCGCTGTGGCAAGGGATCAGGTAATGCTTCCGATCTCTCTAGGCGGCTTAGGTATGCCGGACGCGGTTATGATGGCTGGACCCGCGATCGTGTCATCATTGACTCAGGCTTCGGAGAGGGTTAGGGCTTTATTGGATAAGGATGGATGGGAAGCTTATAACGCTGAGCTACAAAAGCTAACCGACAGATTGTTGTCTTTGTTTGACTCCCCTCCCGATGAAAGAACTAAACAGAGCAGTTGGACAGACCCTCTGCAAGAAAAGCGATTAACAAGCCTGATCGATAGAGCCCCCACCGTGGCTGACAAAGCCAGGCTTCGAGCCGTGAGTAGTCAAGGGGCTGGAGCCTGGTTACATGCCCTACCCTGTCCACGAATAGGGACGCTTTTGGATGATGAGACGACGCGCATCAGCACAGGATTGCGTCTTGGTGTCGACCTAGTTGTCCCTCACCGATGTCGTTGTGGCTACCTTGTAGACGCTTTGGCGCATCATGGCTTATCATGCGCCTTAAGTGCAGGCCGAAGAGCACGCCACTCGGCATTAAATGACACTTTCAGTCGAGCACTAAGATCTGCTGGCTTTCCGTGCGTACTAGAACCTCCGGGTCTACCCAGAGATGACGGGAAAAGGCCTGACGATCTTACTCTAACCCCCTTTGAGCGTGGTCGCATGCTTGTTTGGGACGCAACTGTAACTGACTCATTAGCCCCTTCGATGGTCGGTGCAGGTGCGGACCAGGCAGGTCATGCGTCTAGGTTAGCAGAGGCTAACAAATGTAGAAAATACTCAGGCGTTAGTTATCCGCACCAATTTTGTCCGTTGGCCTTTGAAACAATGGGAGGACCAGGCCCGCTTACATTGAAGTTGATTCAGCGCGTGGGTAGAAGCCTTAACCTCTCCACGGGAGACTCAAGAGCATCGGAATTTTTGCGTCAGAGACTGTCGCTTGACATCCAACGAGGAAACGCAGCATCTGTTCGGGGCACATTGTTGAACTGGGCTAATCCCGGGTTAGATAACCCGTAACCACACGTTAACGCGGAGACAATTGTTCACTCCAAAGTGCTAACATAAAAAGTCGTTTAAAGAGGGCTAAATTAAAAAAAAAAAAGCTTAAAAATAAAATAGTACATATACAATTACACCGACGACCTTGTAACGCAGTCAATTAGCGAGACTCGACATTAAAGCAGATCTAAGATCATTCGAACTTCAAGCTAAGCCTGCCTATTGTCTGCCGGGCGCTCTTAGGTAACTCGCGGCCTCGATAAATGTATAAAAAGCACGCCGAATAAACTACGTTACTTTCCTAAGCGAGCTTTTGCAGGATTTCCATGCAGATGAAAGATGCTGATTCGACGTTTGTAAGCGAAGGCAGGATTGAGTGCGTGACACTGGAATCATTACCATAGTAATACAGCCCGCGGCTGTTGTAACAGTACATTTTGGACCAAAACGTGCTATAAGATCAACTCCCATATGAGCCGAGATTGCGGGCCAATAAAGATTAAACAGGTGCAATCTATCGTGCAACTCAAAAGTTAACCAAGTACCTCCGCGAAAGGCTTTGCCGTGTGCCAAGCAGAGCTAAATATTTCAGCTTTCACGCATTCTTGCACGCATGGCATCTTGACTATTGGAGCGAGTTGGAGCAGTATAGGCAGACCTACAGTGGTATTTGATGGTATCTTATTTCAGTACTATTTACTATTTGTCGACGTGATATGTGATCTCGCCGACATATCTATGTAGTGGCGTGTGGTCTAGAGCAGCAGCTAGAACGCTAGACATGATGGTTATCTACCGGGGTGCCCTCGGTTCGATCTCTGCTGTTGTTGATCAAATTCTCTTTGAGCGACGGTCATTGAGAATAGATGAAAAACCATGCTGCCACAAGGACATTTAAGGAGACTCTAGAAACCTTAATATGCAAGTGACCCTGGTACTAAATGGTGACATGTGTATTTAGGCAACCATATATATATATATATATATATATATATATATATATATATATATATATATATATATATATATATATATATATATATATATATATATTTGTTTTCTACTTCATTGTTTGAATCATGTTTTTCATTTTTTAATATTTTTTTTATTTGCCGAGAACTTACGCGTTATGAAATGTAGTTCCGTAAATAAACCACGTTTGAAATTGAAATTAAATTGAAATATATATATTTATATAGTTTATATATATTTTTTTACTTTTTTATTGACAACAAGTGGGTACAACACTAGTCACAGCATATACACGAATTATTTTGATTGCACAAATTTGCTTCGACACAATTTTAGTTCTTTTTCGTTAATTGATCCACAAGTCTCCGTGGATACAGGTGTGACACCATAGCATTAGTAGCCTAGGTTGGGCGCCTACTGACAAATTCTGCCCGACTGCCAAGATCACCCAGTCTTGGAGGGTTCCTCAACTGACATCATTCATAGTGGCACAACATGCAATTTGTAAAGTTTGAAATAAACAGACGCACTTCTTACCACAAACGCACGCAGTGTCCAGTTGCACAACAGTGAACATTCTTCTGCGGCACCATGTATAACCTGCTTGGTAAATGCCAATGACATCCAGAACTGTACACCAAGTTCTTTCGCGTACTTCATGTTTGTCAGAGCTAGGCCGTCTAACATGTAGTTATGCTTGGCATTCCTAGTACTGAGATGAAGTACCCCACACCTGTGGGCGGATACTTTTAAACCTATCTTCGACAACCACACAATAAAGTCGTTTAGTAAACATTGTAATACGTTCGCAGCAGAATCATTCCGAATAGGCATGTATAGCTTGATATCATCGGCGTTTTTGAAACTATGATATCTACTTGCGGAGATACACTTCGCAAGATTTCGAAAACAATCGCACGGGGCCAGGTCCGGCGAGTATGGAAAATGCTCGACAATTTATAACTTTAGTTAGGATAATTTAACCATGGCAATGATGGTTACTTTAGCTTGTCTAAAAGTGTTGCGAGTATTTTCTCATTAAGTAATTGTTCTCTCTGTAGAAAGGCAGCTAATTATTATAATATATTTTGCATCCCCGAAAACAATCGCCACAATCCTTCCGGTTGAGGTGTGCCTCTTTACCGTAGTGGGATATACTTCGCCTAAAAAGCCTAAAAAGTGCTGCGGATTTCGTCTCAAATTGCTGCTCTTCAAAGTGGACACGCGTGTCCGTTTTAACTCAATTGTTAGCTCACGCTGTACCCGCTTTACTTCAATTTTGTTTGTCATGCAGAAAAGCTGATTTCACAATTTCACCACTGTTACAAACAAAAGCGAGTAAAGGCAAAAACAAAAAACAATTGGTTTAAACAAAAACAAAAAAAAAACAATTGGTTTAAACAAAAACAACAAACACTTGGTTTAAACGAAAACAAAAAAACAACGATAACCGAGTCGACTGCGAAAACAAAGCGTCCGTGGTAACGGTATTTGTCCAAACCGTGCAGAGCCCTGTTTACCAGAACTCATCCGGTTCAACGCGACGAAACTGATAAACGCCAAAGGAACACGCGTCATCGTGATGCCTGAGATGACGCGACTGAAATCAATGGCAGGAACGGGGCAGGTCGAGGTGAGCGAAACAGGAAAGGCAGTTTGCTGCGCCGGAAATTCCGCATCCCTACTCACGCATGCAGCTCGGTGTTGTCTCTCCTTAATTTGCTGTTGCTTGTTGGCGACTCGCTTGCATTGTAACTGGAAAACAAACCAAAGCCGAGTTGTACAAACCGCGAACAGTACCTGCCGACATGTCTATTTGAAGAAAGATGTAGACATGTTTCATCAGATGAGCAGGTACGTATCGCACCCGAAATGACCGAATGATAGCCGCAGGCAACAAAATAGCTAGCAAACACCGATAACAACCACGACTATATATTGTACGAGCAGTTCAACGACGAATACAATCAAACAACGACAGCAAAATACGAAAGCGTATTATGATCTTTTGATTGTATTATATTTCGTCTTTTTGGTTTCGAAAAGTGTATTGTATTTTAATATACAAAATGTCTAACTAGTTTAGTAAATACAATAAACGAGAGCTCTGCTGCGCGGACAGCAGCATCCTGCTGGACTGCGAGGTGAGAACGGAGCATTTGACAGAAAAACTATGTTAGGCATTTCATTGAAATTATTATACAAAACACGTGTAACGGTTTTGGATGTTGCGCCAGAAACTAACAGGAATTTTCTACAATCCGCAACACCAAACAACGGTATGACAGCAATCCTAACGGTGTCCTATATAGCGCAGGGACTTTTCAGGCGTTTAGTATTTCCAGCAGCCGCCCGTAACGGTCGTTGGTCATTATACGTACAATTAGTAGGCCTGATTAAAAAGATTCTACAATCACTAACTGGCTAATTAGGGAAATGGTGGCTGCAGATTGCTCACTGCACCACGTCCAAAATGGCGACACCAGCGCCGGCAGCACCAGTGAGCTGTGTCTTGATTGAGCCCAATCTTTAATGCATATTTTTCTAGCAAAGCTAGTTTTTCCTTAGGGTAGCTCGTTTACGACTCGTTCAAACGACACCAACAAGGGAGGGTAGGTCAATGCCGTCGGGAACTTTAGCATAGCTAATAGAACTGGGTGCCGTGTTTACAGTTGTAACCCCCCCCCCGCAAAGAAGAAATGAGGTGACATTTTTGACCAAAACTGCACGCCAAGCATCTTACTATCTATCACCATAGTTCCCCAGTAAACATGTTGTTTTGAGAGATACAGATAGGGTTCGCAAGAGTGTAGCAAGGAAAGGGAACTAGTGCAAATAGAAGATCTGCTTGTGCAGGTATTTCATTGTAGATGGTCACGATCTCGTCGTGTCTCCTCGTAGTTCACAATGGCAAAATGGTGCTCGCTCAAGTAACATCTACACGTAGCCGTTGTGTCTTGATGATGATGATGATGAAACAAAAATAGGGCAGCGCGACGGCCTGTATCGCGTCGAGACTCATTCTCTCTTCTTTACAAACGTGAACAACAAGCATGACAAAGGTGATAACGACACTGTCTGGCAGCCTATCCGAGCTCTGCTGTTGCATCAAGCACCGAATTCATTCACCTATCATCTGCTGTTATCTGTGATATCGCCGACTTGGCTCGTAGACGAACCACCGGCGGAGGCGGAGGCGGCGGCGGCCATCGTGAATCGTTGGTTTGACGTCGTGGGTTTGAGTCGGGAGTCGCGCGGGGGGGGGGCGGGCGGGCGGGCAGCACAGCGCGAGGGGCTTTTCTTTAGGATTTCTCGCTGAACGAAAGCGTGCGTAAAACCTGCGCGCGTAGTGTTTCGCGCTTCCTCCTCTCACTTTCGAGCTCTGACGCATCTTGAGTAACATGAGGCGATGAAGTGTCCGCGCAGCGATGAGCGTCCGCGATCCAAGATCTACTCAGATAATCGGGTAAGCTGTTCCTGCTTGAGTAACGTGGCGCCACCATTACAGACAGCCGGCTGCTGCCACAAACCGTCTGAAAACACCGCACAGAGTCTAAGTTGTCCACTCTCATTATTGCTGTTACTGTTGTTGTTAGCGTTGTTGTTGTTCTTGTTGTTGTTGTTGTTGTTGTTGTTGTTGTTGTTGTTGTTGTTGCTGTTGTTGTAGATGTTGTTGCTTTTGTTGTTACTGTTGCCGCTGTTATTTTTGCTGTACCAGTAGTCGTTGTGGTGTTTGCTTGTCAGACTATCCATGAAGTATCAACAACAACACCGCAAGAGTTAAAAAGAGGGAGGGAAAGGGAAGAGTACTACCGTTCTGACGATTCCAACGATAGCCTGTTCATCAAAACGTCCGTTGTAAAGGAACGAGGGTTAACGGGACATTCCGCTGCCAAATGCCGATAATTATCGCGCTTTTTCCCCTTCCAGAAAGGCCTACAGCCAAACTGCAAAAACTCCTCGAGTTGCAATCGCTATCAAGGCGTTCTCCCCCTGTTCTTTCAGCTGTCCGCGCATATATATATATATATATATATATTTATATATATATATATATATATATATATATATATATATATATATATATATATATATATATATATATAGCGCTTTTGCTGATACATCACATTGCACAATTTGCGCTTATATGTTATATAAAAACTGAATTGACTAATGGGTTTTAGGAAACCTACAAGCGATTACAGTTCCTATATGTGTTTGTGCCCATGTAGAAAAATAACTTTTTTGTTAATTGTTTACTTAATTTTAAGCAGGCACAAAATTTGTCTCTGCGCGTTTGATTTGTAAGCACAAATTTGACTCTCTCTCTTAGGCACCACATATTAATATATATATATATATATATATATATGCGTGTGTGTCACCACTGATGGAGCAAACAACGGCCTCAAGGTAGCTCTAATGCCCCTTAATAGGTAGCTTCTAAGTATGCATAAAAGCACGCCAACTCAAACATTAAAAGCTCTCAAGCTTGTATTGCATTTAATAACAAAGGTCACCTATACACACAGGTCCGTTAAGGTAGCGTAATAAACGTCCCAAGATCTAATATACACATTCCATAGCTAAACAGTGGTCACAGCGTTTATCAGTCATAGGTGTAAAATATCGCCTTGTAATCTCAGTTCAAATGTATATACATATATATTCGTTTCAATGGGTACTTACAGGAATAGTAGCCGAAGTATCGCCTATGAAAACGCCGCATCTTGATATAGCTTGGTTAGTTGGCTACTGATAATAGCTGTACGTGTGTGCCAGATAAAATCGACTATGGCCAACGAAAGCCGCTAACATAAAAAAACAGCCGCTTGTCCTGAGAAGGAAAAGAAAAAAGAAAAGAACAATTTAATATAAAGATACGAATGGAAAGAAATATGAGAATATTTCAAGCGCCTCTGTTTGGCGGCCGGCTTCCGGCATTCTTTGTTACCAGCCGTTGATATACGATGTATATTAATGGTTTTGGCCGAAGACGCTAGAACTTGGAGGGGCGAGAGAGACTAGGGCATCTAACACGGTCACATTGAAGATCCGCATGCACCGAAGCAGCAAGGGCAGCCAAGCATTTGGCGTTCGAGCTGTCAGGGAGTTGAACGCTTTTCCGGTCAGCTTGCGTTTTTTTTAAATCATTACGCACCTTCAAGGGGAATTTAAAGTCTCACTTAGTATCCCGCCAATGATGGGCACACTAGTCTGCTTAAAGTGACCAACACATAAATAAAAAAAAACAAAAGCAATTTCATTACGACTGCAACTTTCTACCAACACAATGGTATCAGTAGTAAATTTAAATTACAACCGACATCTTGCAATATTTGTAAGTATGCAAAATGACACACCGTTGTAAATGTGTTTATATTTAATAAATGATCATGTTAAAATACATCTAAATACAGCTAAATATACATGTAAATACAGCGCAATATGTTTTAGCCAAGCCCTTTAATATGAACATAAATGACCTTAACAGGAGAAAAACGATCCAGCCAGTAACAGTTGACGAGTAGAACGTGTAAATATGCCTGCATATATATATATATATATATATATATGCAGGCATGTTTATTCGTCAACTGTTTATACATATATATATATATATATATATATATATATATATATATATATATATATATATATATATATATATATATATATACGTATATATGTTTGCCGATAGACGGCAGACAGGTGGCATGCCATTTAAACGTCCGTCTGTACACCTCCCGTATGAGGATGGGCGTCGTCGATTGGGTGGTAGCCACTACTCTTGGCTGAGGACTCAAAAAACATGGCTGGGGGTTTGGGCAGCACAACCCCGCCGCCTAGTAGAGCCCCATCGTAGAGCGAACAGAGAGCATGAATGCAACGACGACGGCGGCGACACGGCCACCGATGGCAAGCATGACACACGACAGATGTGGCTAGCTGTGCAACGCAACCAGGATGGATTGCGTTAGTAGTTGCAGACAAACTACGGCTAATAATAATACTACTATGCTGGTCGGCGGGTCGTGGGGTAGTTTTCTGACGGAGCAGCTACCGGCAACACGGATGGCGGCGGCGGCGGCAGCAGACGCCACCCCCGCCACCGCCCGGCCGCCACAGCAGCAGCATCTGTTGGAATTTGCGTAACTAAACGTTTGTACAACACAGATGGACGGAGGACGTCGTCGTCTGCATGCAGCCTGCTTCGGCTGCCTGTCACGAACGGCACGCGTCACCCCGGTGTCGCGCCAACGAGACAACTCCCCCCCCTGGGAGAGGGAGGAGTAGTGTAAGTCGCTCGGCACGCTATACGCGCCTCACCGGGGGTGCCGGGGGGTGGGCGGGGATGAGGCAGAAACAACAACAACAACAACAAGAGCGACGACGATGACGACCCTAACAACAAGGACAACAAGAACGGCTACTGCGACGAGACAATGATTGCATCCATTACACGCAGACATTCCGAGCCGAGCTGACCCGATCACCTTGGCCCGCGGGCGGCCGGGCGGACGCTCGCTCGCTCGCCCGCTCACCGACCGACGCCCCTAGTGGTGGTGCCTACAGCAGCTGCTACGAAAGCTCCCGGCGCCATGCCTGCTTGCCTGCCTGCCGCAATCGCATACCATCGCCTTTACTATATGTACCTAGTAAGCCGAATGCGGCATATATATATATATATATATATATAAAGAACATACCGAACTGGAGTGGACATAAATATACATATACTCGTATGTGTATATATATATATATATATTTAGATATATATCACTATTACGCAAGCACAGACACGTCACGTAGACACGCGCCTACGTGACTTGTTCTGGGACCTCGCTGTTGAAGACGTGGCTTGCCATTACCGCAAATGACTTTATATATATATATATATATATATATATAAAATGCTTCTTTTTGTTTCACGCCGGCAAATTGGCGCTTTGCCAATTGAGTTTCCCAATCTTAATTAATAAGAGGCATATATATATATATATATATATATATTCAATGACGGCAGAATACGATCCCTGAATACGGAAAATTAGGTCATCACTATATCTAACCGCAGACAGCAGACCAAGCTACTGCGGTTTTCCTGTGGCCCGACACTGACCACCGATCCAAGAAGGTCGCAAGGAGAGATCCGTTCAAGCCAGAAAGCAGCTGTTTGTGCCGTCATAAACTCATCCCGCTCAATTTATATATATATATATATATATATATATATATATATGTATGCATATCACATTGTTGTCGTACCTACTATACATTATGAGTCGTTTTATCACCATAGGAGGATGACCGGCCATAAAACTTTTTCTATCCAGTTTTCGTAATGGTGTTTAGCCTAATTGCCCCTTTAGTGCACACATGTCTAAGGTTCGGTACTAGTAATTAGTTAAACAAAGATGCAACCTCGCCGTCTTCTACAAATGTCTGGTCTTCTAGTTCCCTGCATTCTTAATATTCGCTTGTGTGTATTCGCTTATATATATATATATATATATATATATATATATATATCTGTTCGTTTTGTTTCTTCTTTTGTATCCCTCTCTCTCTCGCCTACTTACTATGTTTAAATATCTATTTGCATGTAAGGATATGCATATTGACTGCGCTAGATCTGGTGATGCCATTAGCCTCTGAGCCGTTGGATAAACCGACCCTATTCAAGCATCTTAAACCTACTGACGGAAGTGCGTAAGAGGATGGAGGCTTGAATGACAAGTGCCATCGACAAAGAAGAGGAATTTGATCGCAACTTTTTATGTAATTTAAAAATGTTAACTTTATTTGTTATCAACCACAAAATTATTTTACAGTATACATATTGGCAGGGCGCATACGTATCCCAATTTGAGCCTCTTTAATACTCCATTTATTTTAGATATGTTTTAACGTTATTTCCGTATTTTTTATAATTGATGATAACTCAGCAAACGTCTAATAGCAGCCAAACCTTACTCAACCTGTATATGGTCCAAGGTCTAACTAATCGACGCTTCAGATCGAGCGAATATGCTTAATGGGTAGATTTTGAGTCACAGAATTGAAAATTTACCGCCAGGTCCATAATTTGCTTTTAACTGAACCAAGTGGATTTTATTGTTAATTTTAAACTGTTTTTGATTGAATTAGTCATGTCGAACGTGTAGTTCAACAACGAGATCTTATAAAACACATACATCACCACAACAGTAGCACAATTACAACCAACCCGATAGAGCGTGAAAACTGGATTTCTTACGAACATAGGTCCCGAATAAGATGGCTCTCTTATACTTACGCCTAAACCCTTGATGCTTGGGTGCGATGCACCATACTGTTGTAGCACCACATCGAAATCCCTCAGATATTTCTGCCAGTGTTACTACAAGTTGGCGGCTGGATTGGAGGCAGTAGCTCTAAATTTAGCTACCAGGAGACAGCTATGTAGAATCTGCCTGGTCCAGATATGAAAAATGTCCCTATGCCATATCTGTCACGAGCACCTTTTTTTCGGGAGGCGGAAGCACACACTCGCCGATGTAATGGCGGGTAGTGTAGAACTAAACGCAGAGGGAGAGAAAGTATATTGTTTAATCGGATCCGAGTGCACTATCCACTACCCCGCTCCCCTTACTCCCTCCTGGTTCGGAATTATGAACCACAGCCTTGAGACCACAGGAGGGGAGCCTCATACTGCAACCTTCTCGTTAGTCTGTGAGTGCGTCTCGAGTAGGGCTTGGGGGTTCTGCCGGGGGGTTGTATCAGGGGAGCGGGCAAGGGGGGGGTACGGGCGTTGTATCGCGCCCACCGATGATTCTCCAGCCGGATCTTTTCTTGCGTGAGCTCGTCGAGGTATTTTTGGCCAGCGCCCCATTTAGTCGTCGAACCCACCATGTGCGCGACGATCGTCCCGTACAGTGGATGCCCGCAAAGTGAACAGTGAGTTATGGGCGCCCGGTACGGCGGCACAGACGACGTCGCACATGCCTCAATGCTATGCGCACGGCGTCATCTAGTGCCCCGGCAAGGTCGCACAGAATGCATATGTCGGTCGTGTCTCGAGCATCTAGCACTAAAAGAGTGCCTTCAGCCTCAGTTGTCCACAGTTGTCGCTCCGCGGTCGTATGTATGCATTGCGCCGTTACATTACCAAGATGTAACGATTGTTACGCGAGCGATCAACACCCGTCGACCAGAATTAGCAGTGTTTCTATCGTCTTCTCAGTTACACCACTAGAACCCTGTCATATGGGCAGTGTCTCATCTAGGCTCGCTGGATATTCTGCGCACGGTTTTTGCGCCATCTGCGTCAATCTTTTGCTCACTGTGGCGCAGAGCCACATTGTGATTAGCTGCTGACAGGCGATGAACATGATTGTATCCACAGCATTTGATGGCTAACATGATTGTATCCACAGCATTTGACGGCTAATTTATCTTCAATTATTGCGTCGTGTCGTCGAGACACTGATCGGGTTCTTGTCAAAAGTATAGGTCATTTATCTTGTTCCCGTTTTTTTCCACTCACATTATCTGGAAACAATCTGCCTTTCTGAGATCTTATTCGTACGCCTCCCCAGTCTCTTGGTCAGATATTAGCCTCCCCAGTCACGACTAACTTTGTATTTCAAAAGAGCTTCTCTAAAAATCCCCCGTGCCATAGTTGATTACCGTAATCGCATGCATCGTGTATGAAGCAATCTTCTCTCTGCATCGTGGATTAGACAATTGCAGAGTGATTAGATGAGGTAGATCTAAGACCCCTCTGCCTGAAAAGTCTCCGCGCGCTAACGTGCTGAGTGCCGAAACAGAGAGCTGACAATACCTTCTACCTACAACGGCATGGTTGAACTCGGTTCAAACAAAAACCTGCTTTGTAAATTGTAGCTCTACGTACATCGCGCTCGCACGTACCCTTGTGACCCCCCAGAAGAAAAAACTTAAGTAGCTAAATGGCAACAAAGTGCAAGTTGTAGAGTATATATATATATATATATATATAAATATATATATATCGTTTTTCATCGTCTCATTATAATTTCATAGTTATACGCATACATTTATGGATATTTAGACACTACGAATGAAGCTATTACCGTACTTATTGTCGTATATATATATATATATATATTTGGTTATGTATACCTTATTTAATAAAACATAAAACAAAAAAAACATCAATAAGCCGAGCAAATGTTAAATGCCACTGAATTTGTATAATGACTTACGTATGTTACCTAACAGTCTTTTTTTTGCTAAATCTACTAATACGCATGTGTCGTTACGTAGTCACAGCTCTTTTATATACGTGTTTGAGTAAAACGTCAAATATCAATCTAAAATCGTTGTACTTCTCCTTATATTTCCAGCCGGACAAGCAACACGTGGTCACGTGCGATGTCGGTTTAGCAGCAAAGTATCTTGGAGCCTTTCAATATCTACAAATATATATATATATATATATATTTATATCGTTGCAGATTTCGGACTAACCGTCTCGCAACAGTCCCTTGTCATCCGCTTAAGAGAACAGGCTGTCAAGACGTTGCCGGCTTCAGTGCTGCAATATGTCCAACCGACCGGGTTGCTCGGTCGCTTTCGCCCATATATAGGCCTGTCAAATGCGGCGGCGGCGGCTTCTGGACACATCCAATAAGGCCGCGATGCCAGGCGAATCGGTTGAAAGGGGTTCGGGTTCGGGTTTGGGCTCGGGGCCAAGGGCACGGAGGGCTGGCTGAGAGACGTGCCCGAGGTAGACGGAACAGAGCAGCGCGTTCACCTCACGAAGCCGATGTCAAACGGACGATGCCTGTTTGTTGCGAGGCATCTGAAGTATACTACGCGTAGGCTGAGCGTTCAAGTCGAACAAATACAAGAAAGAGAGATAGCTGCTGAAGATGCTGTCACGACACGCAGAAAAGGGCACACGCAAACCGAGACCCGCCACCCACCGCGACCGCCAGGAACAACAACAGCAAAACGCCGGCGAGAAGATGAAGACCAAAACAAAATTACACATCTCGACATAACATTCCTACGGCCTGCCCGTATGTCTGAGTACCTAGTCTGCTTTCTTACGAGGTTGCACACACGTATACGTTGTATATATATATATATATATAAATATATATATATATATATATATATATATATATATAGACAGGGTGTTCCAGAATTCGCCCCTCAAACTTTAAGGTCTAGTACAACTCGGCGACAAAAACATTCTTTCCCATGGAACGAGGGGCGGAAATGTCTTATTTTGAAGTAAGAGTGATTGATCAAAATGAGTTCTATCGAGCTTTTTACATTGACATATCGTCACTAAATCTGCGATTGCGAGTTCAAGTCATCTTATCAACAAACCAATCATACATGTGTTTGGAAGAAAAGTTTGCATTTGTTCAATTGCATTATTCGTTAACTCAAAACAAAACAGGTGTTGTATTAAGGATAATTCTCGGTTGACCGTAATTGGCACTTTAATAGACAGTATTGAAGCAACTTATTTAGTGCTTTTATGGTAGTCCGTCTTTGCCTGTGTTCTGCATTAGGCCAGAAATCAGCTGGATCTCGCTTAGGCGAATGATTATATCTAGTCGTGTCAAAAGCTAAACTAAATGCTCAGGTAGCCTCCGTTGTCAAATATTCTAAAGAATGCTTATATGCGTTTTTAAATAATCATGCAATTCCGAGCCTGACAAGAAGGAAAACAAGTTTGTCTGGTTTGTGCGCTTTACAGTAATCGCTGCTAGCTGAGAGTCACGCATGTGCATTAGGTCCTCCTGAAATTTTCAGTATAAAAAAGGTGTAGGTTTGAAAGTTAGCGTCTAACGTCAAGCCTATACACATCAATGTATTATTGTTTTTTTTTTTTTAGTTTGCTGTTGGCTCAACGGAAGAAAGGTCACCGAAATTGATTTAAAAAAGAAACGGTGAAGAAAAGCTTTTACTTTTTGATCACCACGTTAATAAACTTGGGACCCTCATTTACCAACACTGCCATGGCACACGAAAGTACTAACGTTTTATGAAGCACCGTATTGACCAGGATGGAGCAGGAAAATCACGCGTGCTTAATCCGCCGATTTTAGGAAACGTTTGATACGGTACCACCATACTGTACACAGCAAGGAGAGAGACCATAAAACCTAATCACTTTTACGCCAAAATGTTTACGCTCAGTAGATCCGCCTTCTTCGTAAAAACGCTACTAATATTAGGCTTAGATTTCGCATGACAGCGTAGTACCATTAGACTGTTCAACGATTGATGCAGTAGCATCGTACACAAACAAGGAGGAAATGAAATTTTTAAAGCCTATATCATTTCCTTCGTGCGGACGAACCTCTAGCATGACATGGCCCGGTTTGTCTCCGCCTCAGCTTACTTAACGCCTATATAAGTACTGCGGACGTCACAAGCTTCTTCCCTAATTTTGCAACATGTGCCTACAAATAGTTTCGACGAGTGCCATTGCTTATTAGCGGTTGTTATTGTTAGGATAAAATCTAGCACAACACAACATAACGTTCAGTCTATCTACCTAAAGGTACAACAATGCCTTTAGTTTTTTATTCGCAACTACATTCTGCAAAGAATGTGTATGAAGCTTTATTTATTATTTAATGTTATGGTTACAGGGAAATGTGAATAACTAACTACACATATATGGGCTTGTGAGGAGTTCTACCAGTCGAGCTTGTCCTCGAGGCAGCCCTTCATTGTGCCCATAACTGCTGCCGTATCGCCGCGCCGAACCGCAAGAGATAGTCGCTGAAGTAGAAAGTCAAAATTTATTTTGTCCCCTATCGCTTGTTCGATTCGTTTAAATATTTTATGATTTTTTTTTATTTTTAATTTGTTTAAATAATTTCTAATTTATTTTTTTATCAAATTCTATAAAAATAAGCACTTCTTTGCTAGGTCTACCGGTCCAATCAAGGTACCGCATTCCGAAGAGGCCTGTGCCCCCCCCCGTCACAATCATGTGTAATACATCAATAGTAATGATATCAGATGGGAAAAGCAGGTACAGGTCTGTTATGCCTGTCAGTTCCCTTGCACTGCCTTTCTTGCTTTCAATAGTAACTTCTGTGTCGTACCATAGGGGCTAATTAGGGGCTAATTTAGTTAAGAATCTAGTCTAACAGGGGCTAATCTAGTTTTTTTTCTGCGGAGACATGTAGTACAAACGGAGGGATGGTAGGCTCGCAGAGCTTGCCGTTGTTGATCGGTTCGGAGGAAATCCTTCTCTTAGAGGGCTTCTGTGGGAGGCCCTGTACCCATAACAGCATCTAACTCGTTTTCAGCTCTAATCCGAGCGGTCCCAAAAGAACAAAACATGCATTGGTGATGTTAAGTGTAAGCGTAATTAGATCCGTCAGTCCTTGCTAACTTCTTCATTATTATTATTTATATTTCCCTTCCCGTTTTAGCTAGGAGTAGCTAGTAGCAGTATCTATAACGTGGTCTGCACTCGTAGTGCGGGACAATCTTTACCGCATAATGCGTTCGAATTAAATTCGAACTGCGGGATTCGTGCTTTGCTGATCGCGCTTGCCGCCTAGGTTTGCTAACATTTTTCGCAGCGACAGAAATTGTCTAGGCAAGCTAAACAGCTTTTTGCTTGTCGCCTCTGAAGCAAAGCAAGTAAGTCATCTGCATGTTCTCGTTCTCCTGCTAAAGCCTTAGCTCCGCACTTCTCAGGCTTTCATAGTTGTTATCGTGTTGGGACGTTTGTTGCTCTCCACTGGCCCACTTGAGCTATATGGAGAGGTCACGCTTTATAGGTGCTGGCAATAGCAATGTTTGTTAAGGTCGACGATTACGCTCAGATTAGCGGTAAGAGAAGCGAACACAGTGAATAATGCAGAAGTGTTGGTATCCTACTTGGCTCTACCCCGCTGGGCTGACACAGCGGGTGTGTATATATGAGCTGGCTAGCCAGGTTGAGGTACACGGCTGAAATAATGAGACAATAGTAACAAATTGAAGAAAATAGACGAGCCACAGCGTCACGCACTGACGACACTATAAATATATATATATATATATATATATATATATATCGCAATCAGCGCTGAAATTAGCCTACCTAGGTAATGTGTTTGCGCGAGAGAACTACTACGACCCACTGGTTGATTTTATAATGTGGCCAGACTGCTTTGGGCAGACTCATCAACCATCAGCTAATCATCCGATGGGCGGAGCATTTGTAAGTTTTGCCATCTTTTTCTCCTTCTTTAGCTTCTTCTTCTTCGTCTTTCCAAGCAGATATCGGAAACAGACACAAGATATTTTCGTTCAAGCATCAATAAGTCGCTGACTTAAAGCAAACGGGATAAATAGCTGCTCATCTCTAGCTCATCTTAGCGGCCAGGAGAAAATCGAAGGAGAAGAAAATGGAAACAGGAAAGGAAAAGACGCAGCAGCAGCAGCACAAGAGAAAGCAAATGCTCCGTAGCTTGCTTCGGCGTCTGGACATGACAACCAACCAACGCCTGTTCGGTAAGCGGCAGATGGTAGTCTCCGGCTGGAGAGCTGGAGCTTTTCTCCTCTTTGCCCAAGCAGCACCCCCGCCCCCTCTCCCCACCACACATCCCAGTACACTCGTAGCCCCTTCCCCGACACCAGCCGTGCTTCCCCCGTCTATGCTCCTCCACAAAACAAAAAAAAACAGCCCTCAAACGCGAGCAAGCCGTTTTCTTCCAGTTTCTGACCGCCATTTGGCCGAATCGGGAACCAGCCAGCCAGCCAGCCTGGTGCTTGGTGCGTGGGGGATGACGAAGAACCAGTAGTGGTTTGCAGCGCTCGTCATCATCGATACAACTCCTTGGCTCGCTCCTCACTCCGACTCAACTGGGCTTGCGTGCAGCTCCAATCAGCTTCCCCTGGTCTGGCCCAGGTCCGCCAGGTCGGTCGACTAGCAGCGCAGCAATGTCGTGCGGTGCCTAAAATTGGAAAACGATCACGTGAAGGCGCCGTTGTGTCGAAGCAGCAGCGGCACCAGCAGCCGCAGCCAGCCAGCAGGCAAATCGGACAATCTATGCCTCAAGAAAATATTCCCAGTCTACGGAAGAGAAACACAGCTGCGGAAGCTGCTACTACTACTACTACTACTACTACTACTATTCTGCTGCTGCTGCGGCTGTTGTTATTGTACTGCCAGAAATTGTGTGGTACCTGTACGTTGCAATCGGTGCTAGTCAGACTAACGGAACTAAATTTTCGGTTTGGTGGAGTGTTTCTCACTACTACTACTATCTACCGATCTCCTTCTTCCCCCTCTCGTTTTTCACGTCAATAACTAGAGATAGACAAAGGTGTCCAATCGCTTAGATAAACTCAGCTCCTAAAAAGGAAGGGAAAGATTTTCCATAATAATAATAATAATATTTTTTTTTGGAAACAAGGGTTTAATATTATTACGTACATGTATCACAATTACTAATATATGATTTATATAACATCTACAATATTGTTTATCTTATGATTATTATTATTATTGCTCGAGTGTCGCTGACATCACGGCGTTGGCTCTCTGAAGCTCCAATGACACCCTCTGTCGCCATTACCACGTGGTCCTCAAGAAGATGCCCGTATAGGCGCCGTTTGTGCATCTACCTTTGCTGAATGATGTGGCCTACGCTGGCTAGGGCCAACGCACGATGGCCGAGGGCGCAAGTGTTAGAGACAGTGACGTCTCACGCCAGCGGCCGTTTATGATCCCGGTCTCGGCTGGTAAGGCCATCCGGTCGGCGCCTGTCGTCCCTCTGCATTCCACCAGGCTCCAGCGTGACGCGGTAGCCGGCTTGATTGAAAGCGCGCCCGAGGGCGTCATTGATGGCATCGTAGCGGCTTTGCGTAGGACCAGCCAGCTTAGTGCAGCTAAGCCAGTGCAGGCCGCGTTCATCCACTGTTCCACCGCATAAACATTTCCCTATCTCAAACATAGCAATGTCAAGCCTGAGACCACTGGCGGCACGGAACTGGTCGTCGGCGCCAGCTTAATGCCTACAAACTTCAAAGGAAACACGTCGAGCCACGCTCCCGTGGCGTCGGATGAAGCCGCTTTCAGTCTAAGATCGTCTACATCTAACTCGCAGGTCGACAGAAGAGTTAAGTGGGTAGCCTGTTCCTCAGACGGACGACCAGACTAGCGCGTCCCAGAGCCGAACGGCGTCTTGTTGGTGGCTGATGGATCCGCCGGCACTAGTAACCACTGCGGAGGAGCAGCTATGTGACGAGGCACGAAAGGCGGGCAAGGCAAGGTCCGTGGCCGAGCAAACGCTCATTCTACCAAGCCGGACTGGTAGGCTTGCCTGCGTCAATGCTTTATCCTCGAGCGTCAGGTGAAGGATGTTTTCCAAGGCTCTCCTCACCTGGTCGTCGAGATCCAAACTTCCTGACGGCAGAACAAAGGCAGGTGAAGTCCGTAGTACGTACAGGACCTTTTTCATTCCCATTGCGTGCCGGAGCAGAAAGTAGGCTTGGTGTCTCCCAAGATGGCCCAGCTGCTGGTAAAGCCGGGAGAGTTGTTCTCTCTTCTCGGCCAGTACCGGGCCAATCATGTCGGGGAACACCGTCGTACTCAGCAGGTCTCAGCAGTTCACACCGGTCCTTTACAAGGATGCCCGGGAGCTTGCTGTTGAATTTCGCGAGTACCTGCTGTCTTTCTTCGTCTTCGAAACCCTGAAGAAAAAACTCGCATTTAGTGGAGTTGAGCTGCAGCCCGCTCCATTGCTCAAACACTCTAAGATCCTTGATGTCTCTGAGTAACACCGAAAAATTCGTTGCCAAGGAGGGTCCCATCGGCGATGTAGAACAGAGGACCCTGCATGTCACCTGCTTGACGTACTGATGCAAAAGCAGGCTAAACGGAAGAGGTGCCGCTACGTTCCCCTGCTGACAACCGGCTAATGACGTCCAGGGTAGTCGGCCTGCTTTACGCCTGGTGTATCATTAGATAGATGGCCGGAACGTGCTTGGAAACCTCTGTTAAGAGGTGCCCCCGTTTGTTCAAGTTGAAAGCATTCTAAAAATCTAATTTTAGGAGGTAAGAATTCTCGTTGTTTTTGAGAAAGGTGCGAGCAGTATGAACAATTATTTCCGGCTTATTATCAGTGGCATAACCCATCTGCCGTGGCTGCAGGTAGTGTTTCACATTGGCCTGGGGAAGCAGGGCCTTTGTGGCCAATCTACGCAGAGTGCAGCCAACGGCTATGGGTCAATATCTCGACCCATAGCCGTACGGGTTTTTTTCAGGGCAATGAGCCACTCGTCACATATGACGCTTCTCACAGCCTCCGAAACTTGCCCGCTACGTATGATGTCGCATACCTTGGCGAGTGTTTTCAGCACTCCTTGTGGACGCGTTGGCCCATCATGGCTTGTCATACGTCTTGAGCGCAAGCCGATGAGCAGAACACTCGGCTTTAAATGATACATGTAGTCGAGCATTGAGATCTGCTAACTTTTCATGTGCACACAAACCTCCAGGGACATTAAAAAAGACCTCACGGTCTCACCCTGACGTAGCCGCATGTTTGTTTGAGACGCAACTGTTACCGTCGTATTGTAGTGCGGAACAATAAGGCTATGCTTCCAGAGGCTAACAAATGCAAAAACTACTCTGGCGTTTGTTATCCGCACTAATTGTGTCCGTTCGCCTTCGAGACAATGGCAGAGATTGAAGGGCACTAAACGAGCTTTTTCGAGAAAAATGATCATCGCAATGAAGAGCCTGGCGGACAAGCTCAGGACTGCCGCAAAGGCAGCCAGGAAAAAACAAGCGTACTTAACCGGCGTTGAAGTGGCAGTCATACATAGGGATATGGTTCAGATACATCAGATCAGTGCTTTCGATGCCAGTATTTTAGAAGGGAGTCCTTTCTGAATTTTAGAGTACAGGGGCGGGTCTCTGCCACTTCGTCAGCGAGACGGGGGATGACGGGAAACGAAGCACTAGGCCTCAGAAGGTGCTGCGCCTTCCCAGTGATGCTACGCCAGTTCCAAATAAAGACGTCCTAAGCCAGACTCTAACTGAGGGGAAGGCGTCTATAAACCCATGCGTGCATGGACCTAAAGGTGCGCCTTGGGGCCTTCCTCAGGAAGGAGTACTTTCTCCAGTACTGTTTGTCATGACACTAGCTGGGCTGGCTGATGTCATACAGGAGTGCTTTAAGTTGTCTCAATACTCTGACGACAGTGCACTTTGGATTCGCCTCAAGGGTCGCGCAATTAATCCAGTCGCAGTGATGGAACTGCAACTGACCTTAAGAAAAATCGTATCGTCCTTAGGAGTCATGGGACTCTCCATTGAGCCTTGTAAAAGCAAGAGCATGGCATTCAATGTAAAAAGAGGACAGAAGCTTCTGCTGAGATTAGACAATCGACATATCGAGCAAGTGAGCCAGGTGAGATTTCTGGGAGTGACATTTCAAGATAACTGCAAATGGAACAAAGAACTCGACATCATCAAGGAAAAGAGCGGGCGAGTGGCGAATATGCTGAAAAACGCTTGTGGAACTTCTTGGGGAGTCAAACCAGATACGGCGAGGAAACTAGCAATCGCACTGTTAGGATCAAAGATTAACTATTCCCTTGGCGCAATGTTTCGATTATCAAAAAATTACTATGGGGTGATAGACTCTGCTGTTGCTCACTGTGGTAGAATAGCATTAGGACTTCTCTCTATGACATGTACTAGAGCTGTGTTCTCTGAATGCGGTATTATGCCCGCTGAATTAAATAGACAATTCATCCTAGAATGTCACCTTCTGAGACTGTGCCGCAGCAGGCACAGTCTCATCATAAGTATATTTAAGAAAAGGGTGAATGCCATGGCTTCCAGGCTACAACGGGACTCAGACTCGTTTCGACAACATCTGCTAGTACCGGGGTCTTATGTAATTGACGTATCGACAGTCAAAAACTTGTCGACTCGGCTGTCAATAGAAGGTATATTATCGAAAAAGAGCTAATACGAGAGTGAACTACGAGCTACGGGTGAGGTCCATTTGGGCAACATATCAGTGGATAGCGCACAGATATACTTCACGGACGGATCGGTGGATGGATCTGCGGGAGGGGCAGGTGTATTCCGAATCAACGACAGCATGGAGATCAGCAAGCATATTATCAACTGCAGCAGTTCAACTTCGGCCGAGCTGGTAGCAATATCTGAAGCATTGTTGCAGGAAATGAAGGAGCCGTCAAATAAAAGGGTCGTGATCGTCAGTGACTTGCGTGCCGCCATCTCGAGCATCCGGGCTGCAGATCCGTCAGGACCCGCCTCATCTCTAGTGGAATCTATCATCAAGGTTATAAGTTATCTAGGCCAACCTGTGGAGCTACAATGGGCACCCTCCCATGTAGGCATTTACGGAAACGAGGTGGCTGATGCACTCGCGAAACGAGGTCTGCTTGCAAACAAAGGAGAAGTAGCAATATCCCTCGGTACTGTGTTGAAAGCTAGGAAAGAGGCCCTAGATAAGCACTATGAGACTTGGAGGAGGCAGGGAACTACAACTAAAAGGGACATGATGCAGATTGCACCACGGCGAAAAGGCTTGATGATGATGCCCTGTTCCAGAAGAGAAGCGGTCACTGTTCACAGGCTACGTTGCGCTAAAGAGATGACGCAGAGCACCAGGTTCCACATTAAAGTTGCGCAAAGCCCGCTATGTGATTTATGTTTGGTACACGATGATGTATTGCATGTTCTAAATAAATGTAAAAAATACGATACTGAGCGGAAAGTATGGGAGAACGTTGTAGCTTCTGATCAAGTCGATGCAAGCCAACTTGCCATTCCTATGAGAGACCAATATATAGAGGAACTCTTACAATTTGTTAGAAATGCTGAATTAATCGTCTAAATAAATGATATAGAGCTGCCCTGAGTAGGGTTGACAGACAGTCAAATGTGACGTGCTTCGTGTTTCTGAGACGAAACTTTCAATTGTAATTACTGTTACAATAAACTCTAATATATAAAATTAAAAAAAAGTGCGCAGGGTCCTAGATCTCAGCGGCATCACCTCACAGCACAGAGAAAGTCCTTGGGCCACCCCAAAGCCAGGTAGAGAGGAATAGAATTACTACAACTTTCTATCGATAAAATGAGGACAAGAAGTCACACGCAGATACGATCAGGGCACCAAGGTGGACCTGGGCGCACACCACGTCAGGGTTACTCGAATCTAGCGTCTACCAAACCGAGGATGCCATTTGCCAGGTTGAGACTTGACCGACCCCTAACGGCCGACTCCCTTAAAAAGGGGACTACCGTGAGGTGGACGGCACTTGTCCGTGCGGCCTCTCCCGACGCCCCCAAAATCCTGGATCTAAAGCAAGTTCAGCTGATGTTGATGATGCACCATCACGGAGTAGGATATTTCGTCACCCCCGCACCAATAGGATAAAGGGAGGCGAGGTGTTACGGGAAACTAGACCACATCTGCAAACAGTACACAGTCACACCCGCCTGCTACCATTGTAACACTAAAGGACACGGCCTACCGGGGCTGTTTTCCCGAAAGTGAAAATGCACGTTGAAAAAGTCTACCGTGTCCAACAGAGTCATCCCTTGATGAATCTCAGGCTGCGAAGACTGCCAACCCTAACGAATTCACCCTGGGAGAACCCGCGGCTAGGCAAGATTTAAACAATATTGACCCAGATTCTATATACGAGTTTGTATTTGATAGACAGGATATCGCCCACCAAATCGTCCGTAGACAACCTTAAAACTACTGACTAGCATTGTACTTAACAGCTACTTTTGCAACTGCATCGCTAACGCGTTATTCAACGACTTAAACACATATTTGATGACTTATGTTCCTCTATTAGGTAAAGTGATACTTATTTTTAGTTATAGTCAGTCATATTTTAACGCAACCGCCAATACATGGCGCCAACCAAAGGCTACTCGCCGTTTTAAAATAGATGGTGGCAGAAGATCTGATAGCTCCTGGCACTGGCGGCACTAAAATCCCAGGTGCCCACATAACTGTAGTTGTCGTCGCATATGTGTAGTCGCGGTAGCAATAGGTCATTGTAGCGTGCCTTCCACGAGCCACCTAGCGTCGTCAACGCCGCAAATCAGAACCTTCATTGAGTTTAGTCTCTTTTCTATCGTTTTCCCGTTTGTTCAGCTTCTCATTTAACGTATTCTTGCCATGCAATTAATTAGCCACCAATTGGCTTCAATTATGCCATCGTCGCTACTTGCTTGTGGCCAGCTGCTGTTCTCCCGACAACAGCAACAACCTTATTAACAACAATATAAGCGGCAACAACAACAACAAAAACAATACATACTAGAATTACCACCACTGCTTCTATTGCTACTATGACTACGACAACAACGTCTTTTACCGTTACAACCATTACGACTACCACAACAACAGGAATAACAGCTGCAACAGAAGCAGCAGCAGCAGCAACAACAACAACAGCAGCTTCGTTCATAACACCCGTCTTTCCCAGGGCTTCAGTAGCTGGCTTTTCTCTGTTGTTCGGCTGATGGCGGCGAGGTGTGACGCCGGGCCGGGCGGCGGGGGGGGGGGGTACAAACCCCATTACAAACCATTAGCACCATCACCGTCAATATTGCCTACTTCTTCTACTGGTCCTACTGCTGCTGCGACGACGACAACGACGAACACCCAATAGCTCGGCCTTCATCTTTGTCTTCGCGGCCGTTGCCGCCGCCTCGGGCCCTTACTGGGCGTGCTGGGGGTGGTCCTGTCATCTTCCTGGAAGTGGTGGGCCATGTGGGTCCGGTCGGTATAGCCGCTACTGCTACGCCTACGTTTACAACCCCTGACTACTACTACTATTACTATTAGTACTACTACGACGACTAGAACCACCAACCTACTGACCGACCGGCTTACTTACCTACCTACGTAGCGCGTAACACCACGAGCCAGATTCGTACTAACAACACGTTCACTTATGCTGGCAGGTTTGCGTTAGCTGTCGTCGCTTCCGATGGTGATGATGTTGCGGCTGCTGCTGATGCCGTTACTGTTTTTTCTCTTGATAATATTTAGCATCTTGATTGAGGTGATGGTGATGAGGATACCGATAATGGTAATGATGATGGTGGTGGTGGGGATGCTGATCATGATCATAGTGATGATTTTGGTGTCTATTGGGTGGGTGGGTAATTAGCTGGTATTTTTTTGACGGTTGGGTGGGGTTGTTACCATTCTGCAGATGCTTTCAATATTGTTTTCGTCATAATTGTTGTTGTTGTTGTTGCTGCTGCTGCCGTTGCTGTTGTTGTTGTCATCATCTTTGTCGTTGTTGTTGCTGTCCTTGTTGTTGTTGTTGCTGTCATCGCTGTCGATCGTGCTGCTGCTGCTACTGCTTCCAGTTCCATTGGCCTCCTCCGCTATCGTCATCCGCATGATGCTCTCACCATGATCATCACATGTTCGCTGTCATCGTCGGCCTCGTGCTCCATTGACACGCAGAGGCTTGTGTGCTTGATGGAGCCAGTGATGCTCCAGCCAAGCACAACCGGCCACGCTAACGCCACCGGGGGGTGGCGGGGGCGGCGGCGGCGGCAGCGAAAGTGGTTTCGTCGTCGTCGTCGCCCCTCTTCCCTACTCCCGGCTGTCCCTACCATTGCTCCTGTCGCCCCAGACGGGGACCGCCGCTAAGGTCCCCATAGCTGGGAACACCCTCACGCAGGCCGAAATAATAACAGCAGTAACACGTCGTTGTAGTAGTAGTCGTGGCAGTTGTGCTCGTAGCCGAAGCAGAACATAATGGGAGAACGCAAGCGCAAGAAGATGGTAGCTGGCTAACCCTGCTACGGGGGTAGCGGTGGGGGCGGAATGAGCACCCACCGCTGCTGCTGCAGCAGCCGCTTCTGCGGATAATGATGATGATGGTGATGGTGGTTGTGGTGGGGTAATGGGAATGATGGAACGAACCCTCACTTCAACCACCACTACCAATAGTTCCCGCAAGGGCTTCCTAGCTTCTGCAGTTAGTTGGGTTTTACCACCAAACGCAGCATCATGTCGAAACGGCGAAAGAGAGAGAGAATGAGAGAAGAGCGGATGCGAGAATACCAGCCAAACTGCAGGATAAAGAAAGCGCAGGAATAGAAGAAATAGGGAAAGAGAGAGAGGGGGGGAGAAGGGAAATTGTTATACTTGTGCCGTATGCCGTCCTACGTATATTGTCCTGTAGATAGGTGTGTAGTTATGTTGTACGTGCGTACCCACGTAGCAAGAGCCGCAGCGGTAACTCTAGCTTCAGCTTCAGCAATAGTAGCATTTTTCTTCTAGCTATTCTCGTTTATATATAGTTCGTCCATCATCGCCGGTGGTGGTTGTGTGCCGGTATGTGGAGGATGTCTCACGTTCTCTGTGTGCGTGCTTCTCTTCCTGTGCCTGTGTCTTTCCTTCTTTGTGTCACCATCACTATCCGTACATCGCTTTATACTTCGGTCAGTCAATCTACGTACTGTGTGCATATGTGATTCAGTAAATCATATCAAAGTTCGGCTGCATCATGCTATGCACTACCGGCGGACAGAATCGTCGACAAATGTACGTGGAGAGATGGAATGCGAGCGACCGAGCGAGCGAGGGCAAGAACGGCACAAGAAACGTGCAGCTGTAGCAAAAGCCACAACATCAACAACAACAACAATGTTTTGTTCCTTATGCACTTAGACACAGAAGGAGCTAACTATGTTTATACCAGCTAGTTGTTGTATCAATATATATATATATATATATATATATATATATATATATGGGGTGTCTGAATAATCAGTTGGCATGCTCAGAAAGTGCCCGCGCTCAGCTCCGCCCTCTCGCCGCGCAGCCAGCCTAAAGTTTTCGAGCTGACCCTCAGCCAAGATTTAACGTCCACGGAATTGTTTTTCACATTGCTTCACAGACGGACCCCCATAAATACAAATGTGGGGCAACGGTGGGGCTCGAACCCGCGCACCTTTGTGTCTCCTCCAGTTGCGAGGCGCAGGCTTAAGCCACCACGCCACCGGGCTCGACGCGCTGGCAGCCTGCGTAAGCAAAACTAAGTAGGGCTGCCAAATCCAAGATGACGTGAAAGGGGATACTTCATACGGGCATGCTGGCAAGCTCTTCATGCTATTTGTCGTCCGCATAACCGTACTTATAAGAACACCATTCGTGAACGTGTGCAAATTTTTTACAGGACAGGTTCAGTACTTGATATGACAAACCGTGGCAGATCACGAAGTGCTGAATCCATTCACTGAATTTGGACGAAATCGATATAAGTAAACAGTGTGGATGCGTGGGTCAGGCTCTATGCTATAAGCCACAGAGTCGATGAGACAATGCTGGAGCTGGAGAGGATAAAATGTTCCGGACGAGTAATCCTCGTGAACAAGGACATCAGCTAGCCTTCAAGATTGCTTGCAATTCTACGCCGTTAATTAGTTCTTGCGGGGTTTTTAATGAGTAAGTATACGGTAATAATACGACGACCATCAGCAAATTATAGACCAATATTAAAGCGTGATTTAATGTAGCTGAGCCTGATTTATGTGAAAACGTGCTCAAACATTTGGCGTCGCGTGTACAGCTTGAAAAACCAAAAAGATCCTCACCTCAACGATATTGTATTTAATTAGAAATGGCATTATAGCTGTATTAAAAATAAAATCATCCTTAATATTGTCTAAAGCAGTATCTTTTATGTTGCTTTAATCATTTCAGGCTATTTTTAAAACACCATATATATATATATATATATATATATATACGCAGCTTGTCGTGGTGATGCTGGCATGTCAAATCGTTTCTCACATGGTCCGTCTGTGCTGCTATACATTTACAGCAACGTCAATAGTAGCAGCAGCAGCAGCAGCAGAAAACGCAGTTGTTCAACCATCCGAGGAGGCGTCGATCATCGGCGTTTGTGTCTTTGTGAGAGAGAGAGAAAATGAACAAGATATATAGGTATATGTATACATATATATATATATACAAAGAGGAGAGCCAGCGGGAGAGGGAGAGAGAGAGCAAGGGAGAAAACAAGAAGAGAGCGGCGGGATTTTTTGTCCGTCTCGGCTGCTCGGAGGCCGCGTGGAATCGATTCGCGTGGAGGAGCCCGCCTGCCGTTTGCAGTGGTATCCCGGTGGTCGGCCCAGGAGCAGGAGTTGGCAGCTACAGCCAGGGTTGAGAAGTTATTGTGCCTGTCGTCCCGCCACTGGGTGGGCACGTAGGATAAATAGATAGGTAGGTGGATGATACATCGGTACATGTCATGCATAGATGCAGAGATACAGGTATGTAGCGAAATGACTGGCTGGCTGTCTGACTGACTAACTTTGGCTAACCTTTATGTGCATGTATACGTGTGTCTGTGTGCACGCACGTGGCAGCGGGGGTGCGGCAATAATAATAATACTCACGATATTGGTGACCATGATGGTACAAATGATGATGATGATAATTATCATCATAATCATCATACATTATGGCAGTTATGGCAGTCTGCTTTCGATGCAACGACGACACGCGTCATGGCGAATGCTCAGTATTAGCCGCAGCTGTGACTCTCACTTTCAGAGTGGCCGTGATCTTACTGTTAGAATACAAGAAATACATACATGCATGTGGCGGCGTAGGGTGCAAATTATGGATATATATATATATATATATATATATATATAAATGAGAAGGATAGAGAGGGTCAAGTTGAAGGGTTTTTAAAAGGCACTGCGACCTGGTCAACAAGGACAAGTAACTTCGTGAAGTGTTTTTTGTCATGCTACTGACGGTGCTGGCGGAGGGCCCAAGTGACTTGTGGCATAGTGAGGCTATGTGAATTTGCCGTATGCCAACCCACAGACGATTTTTCGTTTCGTTCGTGCATGTAACTTTTTTAACGCTCTGACAACCACATTTTAGACGCTCGTTATGGGCTAAGTTGTCTGTGGCACGATATCGTCTAAATGCATCTATCGTCATCGCGTTCTCGTACTGGTCAACTGTGTCAATGTCTGTAATTACACTGCACTGCATAGATACATATTTCGTACACTAGTTAGTCTGCAGGCCCATCGTCAGCAAATACGTATCTAAAAAGAAGAAAAAATTGACGCCCATTATCCCCTATCCGTCTAGTGCGCCATTTACCGGTGCACGTGCCGTTGCGTCGATAACATTCTAATAGTGCAAATCGCCGCACTCCGATAATCATGGTGTCCGTGCTGTATCGTTGGCGGTACAATGGCTCGAGGTTTCCGTCGCACAGAGTTCCTGCTGTGTTTTTATCTCTAGCTCATTCTGTGACCGGTTGCTGCTGCTGCTGCTGATGTTGTTGTTGTTGGTGTCATTGTTGCTACTGTTGTTGTAAGTGTCATTGTTGTTAAATTGGGTACTTGTTACTCGCCCACCACTACTGTGTATCCCACTTCCCCGCAGCGTTTTCTACGCAGCGGGCCCTTCCAGAGGAGAGCTGCCATAAGCTACCACCCACTTCGGGGAAGCATGATTAAAGTTTGATTTTTTACAATCATATAGCAGCTAATGCAGGAACGAGTAGTACTCTATATGCATTGAGCCTTTTTCCTGTCTCATCATCAAGGACAACAACAACAAAGACAACGAAACTAACGATAGCAGCAGCAACAACAATAGCAGCAGCAACAACAACAACAATTACAACAATAACGACAATAACCGGCGGGTGCGCTCATGGCGGAACAGTATTCGTGATAGTTGTTAGTATCAGTAATTGCTACACGCCTCTTGGTCCTCTTGGTAGCTAGGCCGTGCTAGATAGACATCGTGGCGTTCATGGCGACGACGACGCGGCGGCCTGCAAAGACAATCGTCGCGCTTGCAATTGCAGGCCTGTTCGGCCTGTTTGGCGCGCCTCTGGCCGTCGCCACCACTGTCACCGCTACCGCCGGCGCCGAGTGTGTCCAGGGTGACGACGACATTAGCGTACTCGACTGTCTCCTGAAAAACTACGACATCCTCGAGCGGCCCCAGCGGCTGACCGTTGTCAATGTGTCATTTGCCACCGAGTCGGTGTCCTCGCCCGACGAGATAAGCCTCGAGTACACGCTTCGAGTGGAGATTTTGCATCGCTACGTCGACGAACGGCTGAGATTTTTGCCGAGGGACGGCTTTCACCCTCGAGGTAAGTGATACATACGTGCATGCATACGCATACACACACACACACACGCATCTCACAACGATAACGAAGACGGCGACGACGGCGACGATTCCGTCGATGATGCCAATTTCGACCAACCACGGATATCGTCGTCGTCGTCGTCGTCATCGAACAAAGAGGCCGTGCGACGACTTCCATTGCTGCGGATGAACTGCCCACGTTTGTTAAAGGGAGGGCCAGCTTTTCATTCAGCTCGTGTTTGTATGTATGTATACGTTTTATAGCTTGTTGGTCATATATATATATATATATATATATATAAGCTCTGAGCGAGAGGATAAGTGAGGTATGTAGGGTTTCCTCAACAATCCTTGTGGTAGCATGTCGCTGACTGTCAGCGGTATATATATAGTGTGTAAGTGTGCGTACGTAATATATAAACTTTAACAAAACGCTCACTCAGCTAATTTGCGTGCGAACTGTTTCCACTATGATTACGCGTTCTTCTTCGAAAATTCAGCCTTAGCCTCAGATGTTAGCCCAACATCTCGGCTGGTGGAGCTCGATTCCAACGAGGTCAACGAGATGTTGTCGTTTTTTTTTCGAGCAACATCGCACACATGTGTTTTTGATCATACACGTTTTTCACAAATAATGCGCCATATGTTCACATTTGCTGGAGAGCACGCTCTTCTTAGCGTCCCTGCGTACGACCATCACCACATGCGGATTAGGCGGTTATTGAACCCGGCCTGCCGAAATCGAACCTACAAGTCGAGCGAAGGCCAAGCAAGTCATCATTATCATGATGAGGCATGATCGCCGTGACTCACGTGAGCCTAAGCAACGAGTTTTTAGGTCTGTCGTTTGGCTTGGAGGCTGCGCGTAAATATGCGTGCGTGTTTGAATGTTAGAAGTTGACGCGCAGCTGTCGTGTTTAGTTGTATCGATGCCTGCACGACGACTTGCCTGCAAAGTGCAACAAGCAAATCGTATCCAGGAAAGAAGTGCCTAGAAGTCTCGAAGGCAAAACGTCGAAGAAGAGAAGAGACGTGGAAGGTGGTAATAAGGTCTGTCAGCAGGCAGAGTCCTTTAAATGACACGCATCGACTTTGTAGGCTCGGGGGAAAAAGAGGATTTGACATGGCATAACAGCAACCTGGCCGACACGTGCTTCCTCACGTGTGCGCTGCTGCATCGCCACAGCGGCTACAACAAACAGCGACAAAATTAACAACAACAACAACAACAACAACGACAACAACAACAACAACAGCAACGACGACAATGACGACGACAACAAACGCCACCCTTTTCACAAGGCGTGCTGGAGACTGCGAAATAGACCTCCGGCACCTTCACGTTATTTTTCTTCTTCTTCTCCTCCTCGTCGCCGTCCTCTATCCTACGCATTTTGGTCCTCCGCATTTCGCGAGTGACTTTCGATGATTGATACATCGTTCTACATACGTACTCTCTCCAACGTCATCGGCGGTGGCCCGTCGTCAGTCGGTTGTCGTCAAGTCGACTCCACTCACTCACTGGCTGCTGCTGCTGCCGGTGCACTGGCTAATGGAGCCAATGGAGTTCGAGCTGCCACACACAAGTGGACGCGCGGTGCATAAGAGCACTTGGACTAATGATAGTAGCTGTCGCAACCATCTTCATTACGTCGCACATCGCTTGTGTTTAAGCATATACAGATATATATATATATATCATATATACATAAATATACATATAAATATATCTATATATATAATAGAAGAGAAAGATAGATAAGAGAGCTGATATAAGACGAGATAGAGAGAAGATAGATAAAGATCTAGAGGAGGGGATCAGGAGAATAGTGATAGAGAGAGATGAGAGTAGGGAGAGAGAGATAAGAGAGATGGGGAATAGAGATTCTAGATATAAAGATAGATATATGCTATATGGATATATATAGAGATATAGAAGATGATATAGATAGATGATATAGTGAATAGATATATATATATATATGTATATTATAATATTATATTGTATATATACTTATATATAATATATGTATATATATATATATATATATATATATATATATTTTTTTTTTTTTTTTTTTTTTTATAGAGGTAACTGGTAAATGCGTTATGCACACCGGGCGACGTTGTTAAAGCCTCGGTAGTGTGGGACTCGCACCCACTAAAATCCAGTCGTCCTCTTTGCCCCTTGACGGGGGGTGGCCGCAGTACTGTCTTCTCGAGATTACTTCGCCTGGCCACTCTTCTTGCCATTTAGGCTGCTCGGCTTTGTGCGGCGGTTATTTTCGCCTCAGAGATACCTTGTGCGAATCTTCTTACTAGAATCCAGGATTTGTGATCTTTGAGGAGCGCCTCTACAAGGGCCTGGCATGTCAGGGGGTTCTGCAGTCCTAGGTTCCGGGACAATAGCTCTCGCTCAGTGTCGAAGAAGGAGCACCGCTCATAGCAGTGCCTAACATCATCCGGCTCCCCCGAGTTGCACATGCGGCATACAGGGGAGTCAGTTTTACCGATGCGGTGTAGGTACTGCTGAAAACAGGCACCATGGCCTGTTAACAGTTGCGCGAGTGGGTAGGTAAGCGAGCCGTGTTTGAGGCTGTACCATTTTTTAAGATCAGGAAGTATTGATCTTGTCCAATATCCAGGATGGCCCGGCTGGATTGCTTCCCATTGCTGGCTCCATTCGCTTAGTGTGTCGGTTCTGCTGACTAGTGTGCCCTCCGTCAGAACGTTGGTTACAGGGCTTCTTGATGCCAATTCTTTTACTCTCAAGTCCCAGGGAATTTGTCTGGAGAGTACCTGTACGGCTGCTGTGGAGGCCGTGCGACTTGCTCGTGTTAGGTTAAGCGCCATAGGTCTTTGGGTCTTGTTGAGGAGGCGACGTGTTGTAGCTCTTGTAGTAGTGCGCTTCCATAAGGGTGCGGCGTATAGCATGATGCTGTCTATTACTGATGCTAAGAGTCGGCGCCGAGAGTCGCTTGCCCCTCTGGTCCGTGGGAGGATTTTCCGTAACTCTGCTGAGGCTTTGGCTGCTTTTTTAGCTGCATAGCGCACATGAGGTGTTCCTGTGAGAGCTCTATCCAGGATCACGCCCAGGTACTTGACCACGGGCGTGGGTGTTATTGGATGGCCTTCCAGGTGTAAATTTAGGTTGCGTGGAGGACGCTTCAATCCGTTTAGAAGGATTGCTTCCGTTTTTTGTGAAGCCAGTTCGAGGCCAAGCGTGCGGAGGTGTTGTCGGATATCCGCCAAGGCTCCGTTGGCTGTACCTTCGAGCAAATCCTCGTCACTGGCGGTAACGATCAGTGCCAGATCGTCTGCGTAGGCAATAGAAAAACTCCCGGGGGATGCGGCAGTCTTAGTACTCCATCATAGGTTATGTTCCACAGGGTTGGTCCCAGTACAGATCCTTGGGGAACCCCGGCAGTGACGGCGTAGTCCACTCCATCGTATGTAGATGCTCGGTCCTTTAGATACGACGCTAGGATACGTCGTAGGTAGGGAGACACGCCTTTATTTCCAAGTGCTTGGTTTATGGCGTCCCACGAGAGCGTATTAAATGCGTTTTTGACATCAATAAGGACGGCAAGGCAGTGCGCCCGGTTTGCGATAGGTGAATTTCTTTGTGTTTCAGCTATGTTTAGAACTTTGCTGATAGCCGAGTGTGTGGAGTGCCCGGCGCGGAAACCATGCTGGTTTTCTGACAGCGCCTTCTTGTCTTCTTATTCTGTAACTAGTCGCCCGTTGATAATATGCTCAGCTGCCTTGGATAGGCAGGAGAGCATGCTTATAGGGCGGTATGCTGAGGGGTCTCCTTGTGGCTTCCCGGGTTTCGGGATAAGGGTAAGGCGTGCCGTTTTCCAAGGCTTTGGGTATTCTCCGCTGGTGAGAATTGTGTCCATCATGCGTTTGAATACCTTTGGATGGTTCTTTAGGAGTACGCGTACTGCTTGAGGGGGGACAGCATCTGGGCCCGGCGCTTTCCCTGGTCGTATGCGTTCAGCCACTATTCTGATCTCTTGAATTGAGATTGGCTCGAAGGAAAGATCTGAGGTTTCTTCAAAGACTACCGACTCCGGCAATGGTCTTTGTGGAAAGAGCGCATTTACAATCGGTCGCGCCACTTCTACAGGTAAAGGCGGCTGTGCGTGGCGCATTTTTTTTCGCACAATCATGTATCCTTTGTCCCAAGGGTTTCCCTCGACCTCCTCACCCAGAGAGATCCAGTGGTCTTTTTTACTAACCTTAATGGCTTTATGTAAGGCTCTTCGTGCTTCTTTATACTTTTCCCATAGGTAGAAGAGTTCTCGTCGGTACCTTGCTCTGCGGCGCGTGCATACTCGCCGTATGCGGTGGCAGGCCCTTCGCTTTTCGGCAATCCGATTATTCCACCAGTAGCACGGTGGTCGATTGGCTATCTTAGGGTGTGGGCGGGAGCTGGACTCTCGGCAGGCTTCCTCTAGTAGTGTAGAGATTTCTGCTGCCGAGCATTCAGTGAGGTTATGTACTTTTCTTCTTAATGCTTTCTGCAGGCGGGTATAATTTAGCCTGGGAAAACGTTGCGGTTTTGTAGGACGATGAAGCTGGGAAGAAGTTAGATTGACAGAGAAGGTTACGTAGAGATGGTCGGATAGAGTTTCTGCTTCCTCGTGAATCCTCCAGTCGGTTACTCGGTGCGATAGTCTCTCTGATGCAAATGTCAGGTCTAATGTTGATTTGTGCCTGCCATTATCAAAGGTGTATCCCTGGGTGTTCATGAGTTGTAGATCCGCCCGGGTTGCCCATTCTAGCAGGATCTCTCCCTTCCTTGATGAGGACCTGCTTCCCCACAGACTGTGGGCCGCATTGAAGTCCCCTCCCACAATCGCCTTTCGGTGACCGCGAGCGCTCATGCTGAGGTCCAGTTCTTCAAGGAAGTCCTCGTATTCCTGTAGGGTGGAGTTCGGAGAGATATAGACTGAGTAGATCGCGAAGTCGTAAGTGGTAATAAAGGAGAAGTGGGTCCCCTGTCCCACTGACGTGGGCGAGTATCTTGTAGGAAATACCTTGATCGAAGCGGATTTGTTACCAGCGTGGGGCCCGGGTTGAGAAAGCTGTGTGGTAGGGGTCTCGGAGAGAAGCAGGATTTCTATGTCGTTTTCGGTTGCGAATTGGGACGCCAGATCGTATGCTCTGGGGGCTCTACGGAGGTTTATTTGCAGTATTTTAATTTTGCTGGTCATTTTTATTGTGGCTTACTCGGAGGTTTGTAACCCGTTGTCTATATGCTGGGCATTGCGTTGTAGTGGCGTAGTGTCCATCTACGTTGCATACGTAGCACCTACTATTGGCCGTGCAGCTCTTTGCGACGTGTCCTTGTCCTCCGCATTTGAAGCAGCGAGGTTGGGTTGGTCGGGCTGCGGTACAGTCCCTGGCCGTGTGGTTAAAGCTCAGGCACAGTGAGCACTGCGGTACCGAGACCATTTCGTCTATGCGGCACCGAGTCCAACCAAGGTGTATATGTCTTTGACGTAGCAATCTTTTGGCTTCCTCTGGTGGCATTTTAACAATGCACGAGAAGTCGCCCGCCCGGGTTTTCTTTAGCGGACTTAAGGTAAAAGCCATTTCCGGTGCTCCGTTCTTGGTAAGCGCTTTGAGGATGTCTTTCGGCTCGATGGACTCATCTAGGTCCCGGATTATCATAGCCTTGGTCTGTGAGACCGCTTGGGCTGTCGCTTCCAAAGACGCCTTCTCCTTTATGTGCTGAAGAAATCTGCCGGTGGCATCGGGAGTAGTCCCTTACACGATCAGTCGGATTTCGCCTGTAGCTGTTCTTGAGGCTCTTTTAACATCCACTCCAGCTGTCGCTGGGTCAATGTTGTTCCTGAGTGCACGTAGGGCTTCAGCATAGGATGCATTGCCTGACTTCACGACAACTGCAAAGGTAGAGTCAGGCTTCTTTCTCTTCTTTTTGTCGTGAGCCTCTTCTATTTTCCGGCCTTTAACTCGGATTTCCACGGTCATTCCTGGATGTTTCGCGAGGGCTTGTTCTAATACTTTTCTCAACAGAGTAATATCGGCTGTTGCCGGGATGGCCACTGCCGCTGCCTGGATGTCTCTAGTTCTAAGGAAGCCGCAGAGACTGGTTGCTGCCTCTCTCAGGACTTGCAAAGAAAAATCGTTTTCGTTTTCTTCAGTATGCGGGATCATCCGTGCGTAGAGTGCTCGTGTTGGAGCTGGAGTGTTTTCAACTCCCTCGATTGTTAGGATGTCCCGATTTTGCAGGAAAATAGTCTTCCCTTCCTTAAGGTGCGGCAATGCATCCTGCAGTCCAGGGAACTGCGGCGATAGTCTGTTTATAAGGCGTTCGTCTTTGTCGGACTTTTGTGAAAGCAGTAAGGCTCTTGCTGGGGCCTTGTCAGCTAAAATACTTGCTTTACTGAGGCTGGTGCTAGTATAAGTGCGCGCCGGCCACTCCCTTTGCATGAGGTCTGCATATTGTTCGTCGGTTAGTTCCTCTTTAACGAGAAGGCCGTGTATCTCTGCAGCTATAAATTCCTCTGGCGGCGGGAGAGGTGCAAGCTCTGGGAGTGGGTCGGTATTTGTTTCGACGGACTGTCCCTTTGTTCTGGCGGGAGTGAAACCTACGTCAAGCGCTCTACGGCAGATTTCACGTATATTTAGGCCCATAGTTCGCACTGCTTTAGAGATTTGCAGGTGCGTAGTTCGGTGTTTGCTGACTAGTTGTTCTATGTCGGCCACTGACGTCAGTAGGAACTGTAGGTCTTTTTCGTTTACATAGCTAGGCGAAGGAGGCTCTTCTTGCTCAGGACTAGTAGGCGCGCGGGTTTTCTTCTCTGATTCAGGAGTGTAGCTAGCTTTTCTCTTAAGGGAGGCAGATCTAGGCTCGCTCTGAGTGTCCATAGCTTCGTCTGGGAGTGTTGCTTCCTCAGGTTTTGCTACTGGTAGAGGCGGCTGTTCCTGAGCCTGTTTTGTCTGGAGGCTCGCCTGTCGATTCAGAGCGCGAGAGTTGCGTCTACTGAATTGTGACGCAGGTCTCCATGCTTCCTCAAGCATGCTAGAGAGTTCCTCGTCATGTAACTCTTGAGTAGCTGAGGGCCCTGTCGGGCTGCCGCCAGAGGCGGCCATCACGGAGGGGGGTGGCAAGACTGAGACCTGCCGGGCTTAAGTCTTGAGTCGCCGAGTCTGTGCTCAGCTACTCCCGTCCTTTAGTTAGCAAAAGTGCGTGTATTACCCGCACTTGCTAATCTGTCGACTTGGAGTCGTTTCGCAACGTTTAAGTTTTGGCGCGCTTCCGCTCTCGAGTTATCGCGTACGTGGCGCCGTTCGAGTTGCTGCACGCGGCGGTGTTTCGAAATTGTACGCGGCGGTGTTTCAAAATTGCACGCGGCGATGTTTCGAAATTGTACGTGGCGGCGCTTCGATTCTGCACGTAACGGCGTTCGAATTGCCGCACGTGGTGCCGTTCGAATTGCCGTCTCTTACACTAAGTATTAGACAGTATGAAGTTGGAAATTTCTCACCCGCGTAGTCGTTGCTGTCGTAGATGAGTAGTCCGGAACTTGGTGCTGACCTGAGGTGTCGGGAGTAGTGGTTGCGTTTGCCGCAGATGCGACAGGCTCCCACTATCACCCTTTATCACGGAGCACTCACAAAACACGTCCGTACGCTACGGCGGTCGGGTCGAGACTGTATATATATATATATATATATATATATATATGTTTATATATAATTTTTTTTACGCTCTAACAACTACATTTTGAACGCTCGTAATGGGCTAAGTTGCCTGTGGCACGATATTGTCTAAATGCATCTATCGTCATCGCGTTTTCGTACTAGAGTTATATAGGCTTTTCCCTGCAGAGGTGTGTAGCAGCAGGACAATGGCAACCACGTCCAACAAATACAACCAGCAAGGCCGGGGCTCGAACTTGCGATTGTTTTGCCAATCATGGTTGCCATCGCAATGCCTCGTTTCGAACGGTGCATTAGCCGCCTAAGCCACCGCCGCTACTAAATATATATATATATATATATATATATATATATATATATATATATATATATATATATATATATATATATATATATACACATATATATTGCAGTGAATGCATTCAGGCACTGGTGCGACGGACATAGCACCCCACTAAACGCACCTCCCCTTAAGCTTCACACTCTGTCAGCCCGGATCTTCATTTAATAGTGCTACGGACTGACTCGAGCTGTGGCGGGTGTCAATCTTCTTAAGCGGCCGTAGTCACCCCCGGGTTCCCCATCTCATCAGACACGCTTAGCCCATAAACCTGTTAACCCGATCTTCTGTTAGCAGTGTCGTTTTTCTTCTGTTCGGAGAGTCGCCGAAGCCGTTCTGTTATGAGATTAGCCTTCTCTTTCAGTATCCATTCGGCAAGTGATCCCCCCTTTGACCAGTTTTCGCCCGAACCGCAAATGTAGCTTGCAAATCCTTCCATGCCCTCTCGAAGTGCCTCCTTGACCCCTGCATCTGCCAGCCTAACCCCAGTCGCCTGCAGTGCCCCACAGACAGCTTGAGTTGAAAGGCGTCGTCAACGACTTTCGTCCTGCGGTGGAGGCAAAACGTATTTTGTATCCTATGCGGATATGTCTGAAAGTCGCTGTGTCCTGTCAGAAATTGCGACATGTAATACGTGAGCTCTCCTTCAGGACGCTCGTTCCATTTCTTGATTGACGGGATAATATCCCTCTTAGACGCCCCTGATTCGCCGCTTGGGATGCCATCCCATGCGTTTCTCTACTGGCTTCATTTCCGAGCATTGGGTTGTCCCATGGTTGTTTGGGCTCGTCTGGTTTCAGGTCCCACGGGACAGTGCCTGGCAGCACTAGCGCAGCCGGCGTACTAACCGTTCTGAATGCCTGCGTAATCCTCAATGCAGGGGCACGCTGCATTGAGGATTCTTCTTGCTACCGCTTGTTTGACGTAAGGGTTACTGGTTATACCTTGATCTAGGTGGACTCAATGGTATCTTGCTGTTTTTACAATATTTATATTGATGTCGTCCAGCAATAGCCGAATGGGTGGGCATTTTTCCTGCCAATCAGAAGAATGGCTTGGCTGGGGCTAGCGTTAAGCTGTTAGTTCTTATCCAGAAAGAACTCTCGGTAAGTGCTTAATTTGCCCGAAGCTCTAATTCAGCCGCGTTTCTGGCCCTTGCCGTAATCGCAAGGTACTCAGCACACGCAATTTGTTCGGTTTTAGGCGGGAGGGTTTTGAGCCCGAGCACTCCTTCGTATGCAAGGCTCCAATGCAGCGGCCCCAGTATGAATCCTATGGAACTCCTGCAGTTACGGGGTACCCCTTGCCCTCGCACTGCACTGCGCGGCAATCTAGATAATCTGAGATCAGCCTGATTAGATAAGGTGGGACCTTAATTTGTCTGAAAGCGTCAGAGTAAAAAATAATGGCCTTTTACGGAAGACTGCTAAAAACGTTCTTGACGTCCAGCAGGGTGGTCAAGAACAGGTCCCCGGTCTTTAGTGAGTGCCTCAATAGCAGTTCTGTCGAATTTCGGAAAAGACAGAAAGAGTTGCTTTATTAACTCCTCCCTGTCTTCAGTCGACATCTCGTTCCTGTTATTGCTCTTTAGCTTTCCCCTAACTACTTTGTATGGTTTTGCCCAGGGGTCATTCTCGACTTCTTCAAGAAGCATTCTCCAGCATTTCGCCTTGCTTTTGCATTCCCTTTTGAGGTGTGCCCTGCATCTTGTGTACTCTAAAAGTGCCGCTGTGACCACTTCCGAAAGCTCAGTTCTAGCTGCGCTTCTATTTAGGTGGTATTGCGCTTTGGAGCATAGGCCCGCGCGTCGGCAATCTCCGTAATCCAGCAGTATTGAGGCCTAGACAAGGCAGACCTTTTACAAAGTTTCTGCTCCGGCTTACAGCACGTGTAACATAGGGCGTTCTGGAGTTGTAGGTGGCCTTTTTGTTTCGAGTGTTTGCCTAATGTTGGCGGCCGACTTCTTGTTGCCCATAAATTTCAACTTCAGTGGTCTGACGAATGATTGCGGTGGGCGTCCTACGCCTGGGGTTACTGCTTCGACCTTGTACTCAATGCACTAGTAGTCGCTCATGTTGTTTTACTTCCTCCAGTACTTTCCAGTCCTTGATTCTGTCCATGAGACCAGTCTTGCATTTCGTAAGTCCACATAGGATGTACTAGTGTGCCTATAAAATATTGGCGTACCTCCGTCATTTACCTTGCCCAGATTGTGTGTAGCTAGTTATTATTTTATTACTTGCCCTCTCCGATTAGTGCTCGTTGAGCCTCATGTTGTCGGGAAACCCTCAAGAAGCATATCATCGTCCCGAGGCTTGTGCGACTCGTTCAGTTCGTAGGTGTTCTTTAACTTCAGGTCAGGCGACTTGACTGTCTTCGATTTGGATGCACCCTCTTGTAGATGCTTTATGACCAACTTCTTTTGGGTGGCGGCACCCAGTGTAGCCTTAAGGTTCCCCTCCACTAAGCTCTCACGAAACGTCTCCTTTTTCTTGAAGACAAGGCGCGCATTACCGTTCATTAGCTAATAATGCTTCGTAACCTGGACTTTGTGGTTATTCGGGTCAATTGTTCGCGGAGCGTCCGCAAATAATTTTTTTCCTTGTTGATAAGGATAGTTCTGTTGACCTCTCTCTTTCCCTTATTTTGGTCGGGGTTGCTTTCCCTTTCACTTTTTCCCGTTGCGATGGCAAGCCTCAGTCCTTTTTTCCGTGCTATAATCTCCAAGATCTTCCTGATCCGTTTTTGGCCCCTTCGTTGGTCATATAGCAGGGCAGCGGGTCTGTTGCGTTCCAGTGCCGTTTGACCACTTCCAGAGCCTTACCAAGAAGTCGTGTAACTGAAACTGTGTAGACATGTTTTTTCATGTCGAAGTGTTCACTGGGTTTTTCTCTCTGGCTACGAAGAACTTTAGAGGACTATATATATATATATATATATATATATATATATATATATATATATATATATATATATATATATACGACATAGGAGCATAAAATGTCCTCTTTGACAGAATCTAAACACACCGTCGTGTTCGTGAAAATTCTGCTACTTCCGATAAGCATGTGAGGCCGGTCAGAAGATGCGACATAGTCGCTTAGAAGAGAATTCGCAAAAAATGAAGTCCTTTATTGCTTTCACGCCGAATACCTCAAAATAATTACCCTACGACTACTCACGGCGCTCAAAACAAACACATCCAGGCAAATGCATTTCATGACGATCATTTTGGTACTGAATCTATGTCAACTCGAGCTGCGGTTGTGGAGTAATTAAGATCTAACTAAGTACAATTTATATTTCTGCTCATTTATATATATATATATATATATAGGGCAAGCACCGAGTGTGCAAACGTATTGTAAATGATTAATAAAGCCGCCACCGACTCAGTCTGATAGCAGTTTATCTACAGACATACTGTCGGAGAGCTTCGAACTTTGGAAGACTCGTTCGTATGGTATCGAGCTGTCACAAAGGAAACATGTTTTGCCTTTTGTCTGGGCGTCGGCATTGCCGCCAGGTTCGAACTGTCAATTAGTACTCGCTGTACTTTGTGGTCAGCTGTATCAGCAGCTCTCGAAGGGTACGGACGGATGGTAAATCACTACAGTGTGAACTGACGGTCTCTGTTGTTGTTATTATCGGTGTCTCTGCTCGGTCACACACGATGATTGTCTAACGGTAGGTGTTAATGCGTGGTATCACATGACACGAATCTGGCGGCCGTTCATCACGGTGGTCGAGAACCAAAAGTCGCCGAGCTTTGACGCAGCCGACGCCTGCATGACGATCTACCCGAACGGTCTGGTCGAGTACTATCGAAAGGTCGAGGTTCAGCTGAACTGTCGGACGGTGCTCGAGCGGTTTCCGTTCGACAACCCGGTCTGCCTAATCACCGCCATTGCAGCAGGCTTCAGCAAGGATGAAGTGAGCCTCTGTTTGACTATTTGGGTGTTTCGTTAAGCATAACTAGTCAAGTCAGCAAATACATACACACATGATGAAATCGATTTTTGTTGCTTGTAATTATATACAAATATACTATGCCCTCCATCTGGTATCTTTGTCAAAATATATATTTGTTTAATATATATATATATATATATATATATATATATATATTGTACTAAAACACGTAATGCAAAGAGAGAATGCATACGTATATTTAAGCCATATGAGAAAGCATATACACATGCATCTATTGAAAGTATACTAATATAGTATATATATATATATATATATATATATATATATATATATATATATATATATATATATATACAGGGTCATTCATATCGTTGTGCACGCATTTCGAGGTTTGATAGAACTCGGCAAGAAAATAAGTTTTCCCTATGGAGGGAAGACGTGGAAACGTCTTGTTTAGGAGAGAGAGTGAAGTTTATAAAAGTAGTTTTTCTGCCTTTTTTTCCTACATAGTTGTGCGAAATCTCTGTTTGAGGGAGAACCAGTCAACGCATGAAGGAACCGATTACACCGACGTGTTCGGAGGAAAATTCTGCACAACGGAAGACACTTCACTAGCTTGCGTAGCAAAAAGCTAATACCCAGATTAAGGAAAGTCATGAAAAGTCGATATTTTACGTTAACGCCTTTTCATGAAAAATCGTAAAATTTTTCCATTGCGACCAAAAATGTACGTCCGAAAGACCACTCTCACGCAATAGCAAATTTAATGCCCATCATTTTCGTATCAAGGTGATGGTGCTGCGTTACGTAGTTGTCAAGTCACTAAGCTTTTTCGATAGCCATATCGAAAGCGAAGGCATGCATATTTCCATAGGGCGTATGAGAAAGTTAGGTACATATTTTAAGGTTTGGTAGAACTCAACAAGAGAATAAATTTTCCTAGTGGAAGGAGGGGGCGGAAACGTCTTGGCAAATGTTTACGGTTCTGAACGTGAAAACTTGCACGTAAAACATAACAACTATGACTGTCGAAAAAGCTTAGTGACTTAACAACTACGTAACGCAGCACCATCACCTTGATACAAAAATGATGGACATTAAATTTGCTATTGCATGAGAGTGGTCTTTCGGACGTACATTTTTGGTCGCAATGGAAAAAATTTACGATTTTTCATGAAAAGGCGTTAACGTAAAATATCGACTTTTCATGACTTTCCTTAATCTGGGTATTAGCTTTTTGCTAAGCAAGCTAGTGAATTGTCTTCCGTTGTGCAGAATTTTCCTCCGAACACGCCGGTGTAATCGGTTCCTTCATGCGTTGACTGGTTCTCCCTCAAACAGAGATTTCGCACAACTATGTAGGAAAAAAGGCAGAAAAACTACTTTAATAAACTTCACTCTCTCTCCTAAACAAGACGTTTCCACGTCTTCCCTCCATAGGGAAAACTTATTTTCTTGCCGAGTTCTATCAAACCTCGAAATGCGTGCACAACGATATAAATGACCCTGTATATATATGTATATATAGATAAACTATAAAGTAGTGTAATCTATTGAAATTGTCATGTACACACATGATCATACGTAAGCAGATTTCTTTATTCATGTATGCTGTACCGCCACAGGTCGAACTTCGCTGGATCGATGCGTCGACGAACATCACACAGCCGTCGACGGTAATATTCAATTCGTACCCGCGTCGCTCGACGTTGGCACCGTGCTCAGCCGAAGAGGTGCACACCTTTAACGCTGCCTGTCTTAAGGTAGTTTATCCGTTCTCCACCGTGTTTTCATATCACATATGCTGCTTGCTATATGATTATTCCTCTTTCACAGCGGCCCGTTCTTACGTGCCTATTCTGCGTGGTTCCACGTCCCCGAAACGCGGAAATGAAAGTCATGACCTATAGCGTCCAGCAACGTCTCTCGAAAAAAGTGTGCGCCAGAGAGATAGATAAATAGAGAGTGAAAAATAAAGAAGCAGGCTGAGAGAAAGAGATCAAAAGAAAAATGCCGGCGTAGACGCGGAAGCCGAACATATGGCTGAGGTAGAAGTTTGCCCTTGTTGGGACAGATTGCCCGCTTGTTGCTGATTTTCTCAGCATTTTTTTTGCTTTCTTCACTTCCTGCTCTTCTTCGTTTGAGGGTGATTGCGGCGGTAGTTGCGGAGATTTTTCTCTCTTTCATTTGCCGAAGCTGCTGCTGCTACCACAATACTACTGTTGCTGTTGTACCATCGTGGCAAGCATCACCATGAGCAAAATCAGGGACTATCGATGGGTCTACGATCCCACGGCCGCGTTGTTGCTGTTGTTTGTTATCGTTGTTGGGTCAACCCGATGTTTCTCCTTCTACCGAATAAAAAAGTGAGCGGGACGGAGGAAAAGAGAGATAATAAATAAATACATATAAGAGAAACTGAGAGGAGGAACTAAGACTAAATGACGAGCCGGAGAGAGAGAGAGAGGAGAGAGTACTAAACAACAAGCGAGAGAGACACATGTAGATGTACATAGAAAGAGAGAGAAGAAGAGAAATAATACCAGGACAAGGCTGAAGAGAATTCACATTATTATCGCATACATACACCCAGACACCAGAGACAACGCAATTCAATGCCAGACATCATCCCACCACGGACGCAGACACGGCCACTCCGCACCGACGGAACAGACGGAATCTAATGGTGCAATTTAATTGTGGGTCCCACACCGCGCTCTGATGATGCGCTCGGAGACACAAGGTCGAAGAAAGACAACGACGACGATGATGACGATGATAATAATGATGATGATGATGATGATGACGACGACGACAACGATGGTGAAGCCCCACAGCCTTGCCAAGCCTGCATACTAGCGCACATATACGTTCATACATACGCGTCCATACAATCATCTACAACCATTCATATATGCACATATGGTGTGCACATACGGTGCAGAGCGGTGCCAGTTGTAGTGGCCACTCTCGGCTTCGGCACTATGTTCACCTCATTTACAGGCACTCTTTCACGCACGTGAATGGGGGTATACACAAGTTGGTTCTCTCTCTCTCTCGTTATTTCCACTACTTCGATATGTGTGCGCAACAATCGACATACATTACGTTGTTGTGTGTGGTCTACTGGATGGCCGCTCGAGTACCGATGGCTTGCTTGCTTGCGAAACGTCAAACGGTTGTTGCGGTGAGAGAATGCGCGCGTCTAGAATGGAAGCCGCGTCTACAATGTGCGATGGGAAGGGCGATGTGCAGCGATAGACATAGACGTGTACTTGCAATGAGGACAGTAATAACTGTAATAGTAGTAATAATAAAAATAATAATAGTAATAATGATGACAATAATAATAATAATAATAATAACAATAATAATAATAATAATAATAATAATAATAATAATAATAATAATAATAATAATAATAATAATAATAATAATAATAACAATACAATACTGGCAGTTATGCGTACGCTGCGTCTCTGCTTCGCGTGATATCATCTTTCAGGCAATGGTGCTATTTTCCAGGGAGCGGAGTATCTATTGGGTTACTGTGTTCATTCCAGGTTTCGTAATGGTCACATCGGCATTCATGAGCTTCTGGCTCTCTGTCAAAGCGGCACCGCCTAGGGCCATGATTGGTATGGTTAGATATGAACGTATATATGCATCTATTTATTTATATATGAATATGTCGTGTTAGTATATTACGATGCGCTCCGCTATATATATATATATATATATATATATATATATATATTCGTATATGTTTTAAAGAGGTTCACAGACACTGGTAAAATGCATGATGCACACCAAACGTCGTTTTGAAATCCACGGTAGTGTAGTACTCACAAACCCAATGAAATCCGGTCGTCCCTTGTCGGAGATGGCCGGTGTCTTCTAAAGATTACTTCACATGGCCATTAAAGCGGTTATTTTGTTCGGAGAGGAATTCTGAGAATCTTCGTGCCATAAGCAGGGATTCATGATCTTGAGAAGCGCCTCTACAAGCGCTTGGCGTGTCAGGGCACTTTCCAATCCTAAGTTTTGAGACAGTGGCTACCGCTCAGTTTTAAAAAAGGCAGAGCGTTTTCAGCAGCACCTTACATCATCAGCCTCTCTTGAGTTGCGCATGCGGCAGTCAGTATTGCCGTGTACGTTAAAAGCAGCCAAAAATTGCTAAAAGCAGCCATCGTGACCTGTAAGCAGATGCGCGAGCGGGTAGGTAAATAGGCCGCACTTAAGGCTTAACATTTTTTTATGATAAGCTAGTTTAGATTTTCTCTATAGCATCTTGGATGGCCCGGCTAAATCGCTTTTTATCTAGCTCCATTTGTTTAGGGTACCTAGGGTAATGCTGATTAGTGGTCTCTCTCTCCAGGGCCTGATTAAGGGGCATCTTCAAGCTAACATTTTTGTTTTACTTCTAGGTAGCATGGAATCTGCTTAGGGCCAAGTACTATGAGCGGCGTGAACTCCGTGCGTCTCGCTTGAGCGATGTTGACCGCTATCGTTCAGGTCATTGAGTTTTGTTGAGAATAAGGCGTGGTTTAATCGTGCGCCTATAGGGGTGGGACATAAAGCATCATGGTATCGACGACCTATACTAAGAGATGGCGCCGAGAGTCGTTTACTCCTATAGTCCATCTAAAAAAATCGCAGCTCTGCTTAGGCATTAGTAACTTTTTAGGATATAGCGCACATAAAGTTTTTGTATGAGACCCTTATCCAGGATCGCGTCCATGCATTTCTCTGTGCTTCAGCAATGTTTAATTGCATTTCTGATCGCTGAATTTGTGGAATGTAAAGCTCGGAAGTAGCGCTGATTTTTCGACAGCGTCTTCTTGTATTCCAGCTCTATTATTAGTGGTCCGTTGGTAGTATGCCTCGCCGTTTCGAATGGCTAGCAGAGCATACTCGTAGAACGGCATGTCGAAGAGTCTTCTTGCGGTTTACCGAGCTTCGGTATAAGGGTTAAAGTCATGCGTTTGAATATCTTTGCGTGGTTCTGTAAAACTATGCGTACTGCGTGCGGGTAGACCGCATCTGGGCTCGGTGCTTTTATGCCCTATGCGTTCGACCACGTCTGAATTCTCCCCAAAAAGCATCGGCTGCGGGATTTGCCGGAAGAGCGTAGTTATAGTCGGTCGAACCACTTCTACTGGTAGTTGCGGCTGGGCATGGCGCATGCTGTCACGCGCGCCCGTGTGTCCTTAGTCCCAAGCATTTTCTTAGATCTTGTTGCACGATGAGTTCTAGTGGCCTGCTTTGCTATCCTTAATTGGTCAATGTGGATCTCTTCGTGTTTCTCTGTACTCCTCCCATAGCTAGGAATGTTCTGGCCGGCAAACGGGTACCGAGCAGACATTTTCAAGTACTTTTCTTTTGAACGCTGTGGTATTTCTCTGTAGGCGGGTGTAATTTTGTTCTGAGAAGCTGGGCGTTGCCACTTAGTGATTGCTTAGCAAATCTACTATGGCTTAGTATACTCATCCAGGTCTTTAATTAAGAGAGCCTTGGTCTCTGACACGGCTGGATGAGCGCGTCCAGAGATGCTTTCTCCTTTGTTTATTGAATGGAATGGGCCTGTGGCATCGGGAGTAGTACCTGTTTTTGAAGTTCTTTTGAAGTCGACACTAGCCGTCGCTGAATCAGTGTTGTCCCTAAAGGCTTATGGGGCGTCGGCATAGGAGGCAGATCTTGATTTCGCCACACACTGAAAGCGTTTCCTTTTTTCTTTTTCGGGCGTTTGAATTGGATTTTTAGAGTCACACTTACAGGTATAATGCACGAGAACTTGCTCTAATGCTTCCCATATAAGAAGACTCTCAGCGGTTGCCGGGATGCCTCTTATCTTAAGCGAGCTGGAGGGTCTGATTGCTGCCCCCTCGATTGCCAAGATGTTTTGAATCTAATGAAAGACAGCATTTCCTTCCTAATTGTGCAAATAAAATTAGCATGGATAAATCAATATTTATATATATCCGCAGGTATAATTGTGCACGGTAGTATTAGTGTGCTAGTTTAAATTCCAACAATGTTTACTATTTTATGTAGTGTTAGACAGATAGATAATATCCGCTTTCGACTTATGATCTGGCAAAACGCGTATATTCTGGCACTCGGAGAAGAAAGAATTAGCATTTTTACGTGTTTTTCAGTGGTAAAATTCTGTCCTTTAAGGAAGTTTTGAGGATTCAGAACTAAATGGTAGTCGTACAACGCTTGTTCAAGTGAGCATGCTAGGCGCTTAAATATCCCACTCACAGCCGTGAAATATGCGGCTGCATGCGTTGTCACGTTGAAAAATAGCGCTTCCCACTACGAGGAAATTGGGTTATTTTTTACGTAGCGCAGCTTTTCTTATTTCCAGTTAAGTAGACGCTTTTCCGTTAAGAACCTGGCCCGATTTCAAAAACTCATAAGGAATAATCTAATTAATTAAATTAATTCACAAGGACACTTACACTGAGACGAAGCACAGAGAAACAAGACGAATAAGCCTTAGTAGCTTTTGTGCATATGTTAGCCCACGGGGAATCTACTATCATTCTAATTTTCGAAACTCTACCCATTGAGACAACTGAATTCTTACGGCGTGATTCGATACAATTACGTTTTGAGCAAGCCTGACGCTATTAATCGGTGCATTTGTTTCAATTCTTGGATTCACCCAGTTGCTGTCAAGCGCAGAGGTCTAGAGCCGGGCTTCCTTAGGTGTTTTTCTTTGTTTTGTTCATTTGCAGAGTATTCAGCAAAGTAGAAATATCCCTATAAGGCTTATATTCAGGCGTGTTTGGCAAAAGACTGCAATGCAGCTACACTATCACCAACGCACACGGACGTTACAATTATCTAGTTTTTATTTATATTAATAGTTTTGATTTTTATATTTTTATAGTGAACCCGTTTAGTATTGCAGTTCGGGTACTGGCATTCCTATAGTAGTGAGGGTTCTCTGTTGCTGCGTTTTTGTGTCTTTCAATGTTAAGACTGCTCTGAAAAACCAACCGTTTCTCCCCACTCTCTCTACTTTGTAGTTTATCTATGCCCTACCGCAAGGATCTCGTGTAACTGATCCCAGCTGTGTCAGCCTGTAGTCAGTAACCATATACATTGCGACCTCCCGCTACCTGAGATACCTGAGTTCAGCAGAGTTGCATGCATTTGCTTTGTTGTTTTTTTTTGCCTAATTCGTGGCTACCTGAAGCGATACTACTGCATCTAGCCAATGTGGGCACGACAAGACAACCCGGCTTTTCCTGACATGTGTCTCACAAGAGCGTAGCTCTCGTGGCGAGGTTATGAATATGTGCATATGAATATGCACATATTCGTCACATGCCATTGCCGCATGATTCTCGCATCATTCATGAGTTAGAGCAGGTTTCATACCGCTTCGTTGCACTGGCATTGCTCTTGACTCTCGCACAAAGATCTTCACCGATGACTAGGACTACTCCACGGATCGCCAGGTTAACTTATGATAGGTCGACATGCCAACCGTGTTAGTGCTCGAACAGCATCGCTGAGTTACGAAGTGCAACACCGCGGGTTTGTTCTGTTCTACGTCACTGTAAAGTTACAATCCCTGACGGCTTTGATTTTCTAATGGCGTTAAGGTGGGCACGTTAAGCCCTCATTATTGCAGTTAGTCTGCATGAATAAAACAATAATAGCAATAGCGTAACCTCACGACATAGCATCGTACAGCTAGTGTAAGAAATGCTATGTATTGCTTGTTGTTGTTGTTGTTGTGGGACATGTAATGTATTGCGTGTTTTCATTGGAGCATTCTGTTTAAGCAGTTAGTAGAGATACTTTCCGGTAAGTTGTTTACACTGCTGATAATTTCCGCCGCCTCAACGTTTGACGCGATACAGTATACTAAACTACTCATTTTCGATCCAGTGACACCGTGCTTGCAAACAAGGCAGCATGCATATATATATATATATGTATATATATATATATAGGTCAAATACACTACAAATGTATGGTGAATAAACTTGAAACTATATATAGGTAAAATTGCAGATGGTTACGAGATTTTGCTAAAATGACTAGGTCGTCTGCATAAAATGCAAAATGGGCGTTAAGATTACGCATTAAGTCTGCGATTCTAGTTATTGTGCGCCAATTGTGTTCAATTGTGCGCTAATATATTATGAACGAGGGGTTAAAAGGGGGGCCTGTCATGTTAAAACTTGTGCGAAGCGTGTCTAATAAACGATCCCTTGACAGGCAATCGAAAGCGGTTTGAAAATTTATAAGTGCAACATATGTCACTTCCTTGTTAGAAAGGCGGTTTGACACATGGTTTAAAACAAATTCAACTGCACCTGACGTCGATCGCCTCTTTAAAAAACCGGTTTGCTCTGCCGGGATTCTGTCTTCTACGTAAGAGTACAATCGACCAACGATGAGCGACGTTAATATCTTGTAAAGGACGCTTGTAAGTGCAATGCCTCTATAATTACTTGGGTCAGTTGCACCCCCCTTTGGCTTAAATATAGGCTGTAGATAGCTTTTCCGCCACTCATCAGGGGTGTTTCCTTGTCGAACTCATTCATTGTAAAGTTTTGTCACAATAGGCCACAAAGCGTCGATGTTAGCCTTCAGATGTTCATTAAGAATACGATCAGATCCTGCTGATTTTCCGTTTTGCTTCGTTAAAATTGCGGCTTCGACTTCGTGTTTAGTAAAATCAAAAATTTATTCTAAAGGGTCCTGATCTGGCAATATTACGTATCTCGTTAAAAGATTTGTGAAGTGGGCTACCCGCTCTTCGTCATTTATCAGTGGGTTTGAAGGCACTAGTCTCCTTGGAAGAAGTAGCCATGGTTTCTGCACGCTTGCCAAAATGAGCCTAATGCACTGTTGTTCCTCGTAGTGTCGTCTCTTTTCTTTCTTCATATTTCTAAACATTCGTTTTAATTCAGCCAGCTGTAGGAGTTCAGTTGACGTTGTGGGTTTGTACAGACATGACACTTGCTTTATTTTTCGACATTCCTTGCCGAACCACGGCTTGTGTCTCTGCAGTCTTACGTTCTTTGGTTTTGCGGCCATGTGAATAGACCACTTGATCGTTTTTTCAATATAGTTTATGTCGTCTGTGCCGTAAGCTAATTGTAGTGCTTGTTCCAGCATGTGGGCATCCAATGAGCAAAAGGGTTGAATAATTAAAGGTGTGGCCATTCCTTATCTTCGGTGTGACTTGAACTCCACTTGACAGTGCTTACGGTGTGCCGACAGTGTTACGGTAAGATCAAAGATAGCCTCGACAGCCTGTGGTATCGATGATAAAACAATGTCGACCGCGCTGTATCCGTTCCAGCTTTTTTTTATGGAGGAGGGTTAAATACTTTTACGTACTATTGCTACGAGTAGAAAATGAGAAGGTCCCACTTTCCATTCGAGCAGGGACTTAACCCCAGTGGATGGGTGTTAGCCGGCTGAGACCCATACCCACTAAACGCCTTTAGCCCCCCTTAAGCTTCACTCTCTGATGGCCCAGATCTCCATAGAACAGTACTATAGGCCATCAGGAAAAGTGGCGAGTGCCACTCGGATCATTTGGCCGGGGTCACTCACGGGTTTCCCCAACGTTCGACGTGTCTTGTACTAACACCTGCGAAGCCGCATCATTCGGACTAACGTGATTTTCTAGTGCAGTAGCCGGAAATCTTGCTCTCCTGAGCTTTCCCAGGGTTCATTTCTCTTTCATTACCTCCGTAGCCATAGCTGCTCCTAGCTTCCACCCAGAAGTCGTGCCGCATATGTAGTCTACGAACTCCTTAAGGGTTCCTCTGGGGGGTCTAGAATATTTGCTCCTCTTCCGTCTCCCTCATTGGTTCATTTGTTCCTGAGTTTTGCAATTGCTGTAGCTCTAGTCTGTTTCAGTGCCTGGCACTTTAGAAGAGTGTGGGTCGAGTCATCCTCCGTTCCCTCTAGGCAATAAACGCAGCTCGATGAGGGAGCTTTTCCGATTCTGAAAGATGTGTGTCTGAAAGTCCCCATGTCCCGTGAGGATCTGCGTGAGATAATGGTTTAGGTATCCCCCCGGCCGCTCAATCCATTGATCCGTTCCAGCTAAACTATGATGGGTCATTACAATTATTATGAATGCTTAATCCAAGTTCGTTGACAGCAGCTATTTTGTCTGACATCTTCTTTTGTCAAATCACAGTTAAAATCGAATTACATTTTTATTTACATTTGTGCAGAGATCCATGCATTGACCTATGCCCTGTACCATTTTATGGACGGTCCGCTCTGATGGGCTATAAACACATATGAGATAGTAATCGATTAAATCTAATATTATCTGCCTGGCGGTGCCACGAAGGAGCTTGGCATGCTCCTCCGTTTGCACGCCTATGCATACGCCCCATTTTGGTCGTCCCCGGCAGTCTGATTTAGCCGCTAGTCCGTAAAACATTTTGTGTCTTAAAAAGGATATACGTGTAAAATCTGTTTCAAATGTATCGGTAAAAAATATTATGTTATATTCACTAAAAATGTCCTCTCATAATGTTCGGCATAGACTATTTAGGAACTCTACATTCCACAGCAGACACTTTGATGACACTGTCATCTCGTGCCGATTCCCGGACTCAATATCGAGTCACTTGTATGTTTCCATTTCGTCATCAGTATTATTGTTGTCATTTTCTGGCCTGCAACGCTTGGCGCTAAATGTCCTATCTCGTTTGCTGCATTGTATACTCTATACGGCTTTGGCTGTCCGCGGTACGGTTTAAAATGTATACCCTCTGGCCATACTGACGGGTCCAGTAGTGCACTGATCTTATCAGCGTCTACCTGAACGTGGTAGCTATTATAGTATGCTTGATTCATACCAACGAGCTTCGTCACGTGCACGTCTAAATCGGTTCCGACAATGCGGCTGACGTACTTCTTGAGGGCGTCTGCAGAGTGCGACAACTCCAATCTGCTGACAAAGAGGGCTCTGACATTTAAACGTTCAGGTATATTGCGTGCCTCTACAGCTTTTAGCTGAGCCATTTTATTCGTTCCTATCGTTACGTGCATGATACGTCCTCCTCTTCCAACCGTGCGCGTCAAGAATTGTCACGTCCCGAATTGATCCTACCGGGTGCATTTAGGACGTTGCGTTGTTGGCTTGTGTTGAAGTGAAGGCAACGTGGAGTAGGAACGTTGCGACTTAAAGGCAGGTTTGTGTCTAGGAATTGTTGATGATGCTGCTGTTGTTTGCCAGTAGGTCGTTGGATAGTTCGGTGATCAGCTGTTTTAGGAGGGGGGGCATTTTGTGTGTACATACACGTGTGTCAACAACGTGCTGCTGCTGCCACAAACAGAAGGATCTCTACACTCTAACTTCTAACTAACTGCTTACTGTGAGATGGCTACGCCTCGCTGTATATAGATACTCGTGACGGTTCTAAAACGCGCGCGCCTATTAAAATGATACTCCCTACGGAAAAGCCGGACGAGATCCGGTCGAAGTACGCCGCGCGGCTTACTGAGTTGAAAAATCTCGAACTAGAGCGGGCGATGGCGGATTATGTTCCAGTGCATTCAATGGTGGATATGTACATTCAACTGATGGCGGTCTAACCATTGCATCTGTCATATAAAAATATGGGTCGATATCTGCCATTTTCTCTTCATATTGCCGTATAAACTCGCTGTATGCGGGGGTATCTGGGAGAGCAAACTGTTTTTTATCTGTTCCACGAATAGTGGAGCATCGCACAGCAAATACGTAAGGCGGTTATATGCTGACGTATGTAAACCTAGTACCCGTTTTAAAAAAGCTGGTTTTACTCAATCGAGTGCACCAAGTTGAACCGAGCTTAGCTTTGCCCACACAAGCTGGATCCCGTATGATGCAATTGGCGCTCTGTCTTAATCGAGAGCATCTGGGGCTTCTTAAGGGCTGTCGCCGCGATCAAGGCTTTTTGAGTCCTCTCCTCTATGTGTGCAGCGAAGGTCTTGCCTGAGGGGATCACTGTGATACCGAGATATGTAAACTTATTTACATAGTTCAGGTCCTGTCCATTTAACCTAAGTGTATCGGTCAGGGCCAGCCTGCCCGCGTGCCTGAATTTAATGGCTTCTGTCTTCTGCATATTTATTTCAAGGCCTACTACGTTTACATACGCCGATCAAGTAGCGAGCGCTTGTTGCAGATGGTATCTGCTGCTACTGTAGAGTACTAGATCGTCGGCATACATAATTATCTTGACAGCTGGGTGCCGGGTCTGTATACGTGCTGGTAACTCCGCTACCGGTATAGAAAAAAGCAAAGGGCTGAGATTATCGCCCTGGGCAAAGCCTGTCGTTTGTTCTATGCTTGGGTGCTCCGCTTTACCGTCGTCCAAGATGATCTGATTAAACTGTAGCACGTCCTTCATCAGTGTCAACATTCGTATTAGGACCCCGATTTCGGCGAGTTGAAGCAGGACTCGAGTTCTTGAGCCTGAATCAAAAGCGGCTTGGAAATCCACAAATACGCTGTGTAAGAACTGTCCCTTTCGTGCCAGGGCTTGCTCAATATCTGCAAGGAGAATTGCACATGCAGTTAGAGTTGACCTCTGCGCACGAAAGCCATGTTGTTCGTCTGGTAATGCCCTTTTGTACTCGACGAACGACGTTAGACGGGTGGCAAGGAGGCTTGCAAGCAGTTTGTAAGCGCAACTTTTCTTGGCGATGCCCCGCTAAGAAGAGGGTTCGGTCCGCGGCCCCTTGCCCTTTGGAATAAATGCCATAACGCACTGTCTCCACGCTGCGGGTAGTCGACCGTTGTAAATGCACCTATTGAAAAACGCGGTCCAGTGTGCGGTCATTTTGGCTGCCTGCTGCAAATACTTATTACAGATGCCATCTGGCCCGGGTGCTTGGTTTCTCGGGAGCCGACGCAGTGCCTCCGCCACTTCTTGGACGGTGAAGTATTTGTCTAGTTGGTTTCTCCATTGTAGATCCTCTTCTGACCAGACAGATATGAGAGTGGGCACTGTCGTTGGCACTGGGTCATGTGAGCTGAGGATCGATTTAAAATGGCCATAGAGTAGATCACTTTCAATTGGTCATGCAGATATTTCCTGTAAAGCGCTGCGGAGCCACAAGTATGGATTTTGTTCGGCCTTCTGGAGCATTCGGGTCTCCAGTTGTTGCTCGTGTTGTCTTTTAGCATTCCGCAGAGTTCGTCGGTAGATGGATCTCGTCGCCGCGAAGAGGAGTCTTATTTCCGGCCTTAGGCGCACCCTGTGTTTCAATAAACAATAAACTTGATGGCGGTCTACCTCATCCAGAACGACCTGCCCAATGCGAAGTTTTTGTGGAAAAGAATTCCGAAGTATGCTAAAAAGAGTTTGGCACCTGCTAGGCCTTCATCGGATACTGCGGGCTCGCAATTTTCCTGGTGTGTACGTCGCCCTTGGCTGCGTAGAATGGCCGGAACCACTCATCAGCGACCTGCGCGCGCTAACGGTTCTTCGTGCGCAACGTCCGTTGGCCCAGTCTGATTCCGATATCTCGCAGGAGGACTTCTGTCGACTGATGGCCGTTTCACCCGCCGATGTTGTACAAGCTTGCACGAAGCTGGGCTGGACAGTGAAGGATGGCCGCGTTCAGCCTATGCCTATGCAGTCACTTCCAGCAGACGAGGGGATGCCTTACGAAGAGCGTCTCGCCAAGTTATCAGAGTTTATCAGTTTCCTCGGGTGCTGATGCTAGTCTATCTGCCGCTGCGAGTTCTCGCCGTATTGTTGACACTGTCGTTATCACCGCCGTTGATTCTGCCTTTCTTGCTGATGTATTCGAGATAGACCTCGCTAGGCACCTGCTAAACCGCAGCCCGTACATTAAGTCCATATATATATATATATATATATATATATATATATATATATATATATCAGCAATCCAACGAGGTCTTACGACGCATTCAACAATGCAACGACAGTGATAATCAGCCGTCCGGGCTACTCAAATGCTTTCGCGAGATAGCATTTATGTGTATGTACAAATAAACATACTTTGTTTATCGATGCGACATGCATTTTTTCGAGTTCATCTATTCGACGAAAGATAGGCTAATAAAGAAGGTCTCGTTCCGAGTACGAATAAAAGCCTGTACCATTTTTAGAAGTTATTGTTGTAGTATCTGTTGTCGTTGTTCTTCTGACTGCTATTTTTGTTGCTGTTGTTGTTATTGTAGTAGCTGTTGTTGTGCTGAGTGCTATTTTTGTTGCTGTCGTTATTGTTGTAGTAGCTGTTGTTGTTGTTGTTGTTGCTGCTGTTGTTGCTGCTGTTGTTGCTGCTATTATTGTAATGTTTCTTGTTACTGCTGCTGCTGCTGCTGTTCCTGTTGCGGTTCTGTTTGCACCACTGGCTCGTTCGTCGCCTCAAAGGTACTACGACCCGTCTCAACTTTCTCTCGTCGGCGAACACATTCCGCAACAAACTGCCATCGGTGTCAAATCTTGTCGCACTGAACATCTGGGACTCGGTGTCGATTATCTTCATATACGTGAGTCTGCTCGAGTTCATCTTTGTCGACTACCTCGATCGGCATCCGCGCGCCGGCGAAGAGGCCGACGCCCAGTATCTTGAGCGCGTCCTGCGTCGGCCTGAACTCAGCGCGTGGGAGCGATTCTGCTTCTACTTTCGCAAGCCAAACAAGTACGTCTTACCTTCCCTACTTCGCCCACTCCCCCTGCCCCCCCATGCCCCCGCCCCCTTTCAGCCGTCTGCTCTTCGTCTCAATAATCATAATGCAGTTCCGTACGCCAACACACGTTCAGGCTAGCAGCCCGCACTAACACATCTAACACAAAGCCCTGCATGCATAATCGAACCTGACGGCTTCCCGACCCATCTCGTTTCCACGAGCTCGTTCCCTAGCACGCCGGTGCATACTCTCGCGCCTTGCCTTGCCTGCCCGTAGCCGCCTGCGCGACTTTGTGTGCGGCCGGCAGCTGCGAAAAGCAACTGTAGATAACAGCGAAGAGGCATATTCATGTGTTCGTAATAGTAATATATTTAATAGTAACATCACAATTAAAAAAAACATTACCACTAGTATTCATTTTACACAAATACTAATCATCACTCAATAGTAGTTTCCGTGTGTCCGTAATAACATATTGAATAGTAACATCACAATTTAAAAAAAAACATTACTACTAATATTTATTTTACACAAATACTAATCATCACTAAATAGTAGTTTCCGTGTGTCCGTAATAGTACATTTAATAGTAACATCACAATTACAAAAACATTACTACTAATATGTATTTTACACAAATACTAATCATCACTTAATAGTAGTAATTATATGTAGTATATAAAAATAGTACTTGTAATAATAAAAAACTAAAATTATATACGAGTATTTAGACAGTTGCCAGTTATCAAAGCTACAAAGGAAGACAGAAGTACGCTGGCATTTATAAAAATGGCCGTAAATCGGTGTGTACCAAGAAACAACGCAACAGTTCAAAAGCTATAGGTTGCTATTTTTGCTGGGACTAGATCCCACCTGCGTTTGGTTTAGCATGCGCTCGTCTACGTGGTTTTTATATGAAACAACTGTTACCTTACAAGAGAGTTGCTGGTGACTGATTCGTGGACAGAGACGCAAACGAATTAAAAAGCAAGCCAAGGCATACATGTGTATGTTGTAATAATGCGGTTTATCAATTAGTATATCCTCACATATCGTTGGAAACAATGATGCATTACTTACTCGGATACTATTGTATGCCTCTTTTACCATATATATATATATATATATATATATATATATATATATAGAAAATATTGTGATGATTTATTAATCATTTACAATACGTTTGCACACTCGGCAGTGCTCGCCTCAGTCGGGCGCCGGTAAGAATCTAGAAGTTTATTTACTCTATTTGCTATTCAGGGGCTAGCGGGCTTCGATCAGTTTTCCCGAAGCGAAACCCCGAGGGGGCAATTCCTTCTTCTCAGGTTGTTACTATAACTCAACTCGGAAACGCATACTGCATAAATGCTTCTTCCTGATACATGCTGTAGTGCCCTGACGCTTGTCCAATGCTGAATGCGCGTAGTCGAGAGCAGCAAAAAAGACGCGGAATTTTAGCACGACAACTCTACTAACCGACGCTGTCGTAATTCTGCTTGCCATGGGCATCTTCATCGCCACTGTGAACGCCTCGAAATTCGCCGTCGCCGCTGCTGCCGGGCTCGCTTGAAGAGCGATTTCCAGCGATATCGACGTGATGTGCCGTATCGTCTTTCCCGTGCTCTATTTTGGCTTCATCATTGGGTACTTCATCACCTACCAGGGCTGTTACAGCCACGACCTTGACTACACCTACGCTATCTTCAAGGACCTCATCAGCTAGGAGGAGAAAAGCAGGTCTCTTGTTACCGCGCCACGACACGCGCAATATATATATATATATATATATAGAGTGATCGCAATAATAAATAGTCCAGCTTTTCAATTTCGACCCCAGAAGAAGTAGGAATAGAGACGGGCACGTCCCTTGAAGCCTTATGGCGGCAATTGGCTGGCACAAAAAAGTTATTCTTTCCGAAATAAATGTTTGTGCACTGTTGCTCTACACATATAGTCAGTATCCTTTATTATTGGATATATCCTTTGGATTTATCCTTATTGGATTTATCCTTTATTATAATATCCTTTATGTAAGACTACAGAGGACGTCGTCGTCGTCCCTCTCACATAACGTACAGTAGCGTCGAGTCAAAAACCACTTCGCCAACAATGGCCAACCATAAAACATAACGTTCTTTGCGTCTAATGTGCGGGAGTATGTTGTTAAGCTTGTCGCGCGGACTATAACACTATTGTTAGCCGCAATCTGCACGCTTCAACGTCAAAGCTTTATTCATCGCCGACATAAGATACTTTTTTCAGCAGTACCGACATGGCTCATAGCGGGGCATGTGAAATGTAACTTCTTCTAGTGCGCAGGATTTTGCGAAACTAGTTGAATCATATGTTTACCTCAAATTTACTAAAATATAAATTGCCAACCATAAACACAAAAATAGCCTGCACCTTTATTCGTGATTTAAAAAAGTGCATTACATGTACGTTGTCAGTTAATTATGAAAATAACTAACCTAAATTTGAATATGCTGACGATTTAAAGGCATGTCTCCTATTAATTCCCCCCACCCTTGCTCTATGATGCAGTCTGCAGTTAATGGCATTGTGTGCAGAGAACAATATGCTGCCAATCTCTTGTTCCAAATATGCTCAAATTCGAATGCTTCTTTATGCTTAAATTCGGAGCCTCTGAAATAGTCTGGCTACACAATAAATGGAATACTTTTACCGAAATTGACTCGTGCTGTATAGGTTTATGTAATGCATCAACCCTGAGCGCGCGACGACTTTAGCATCCACTGCGAGGGAAATAGCTTCTCGTATTGTGTAGCTGTCTTCATTGGTTTCAAATAAATTCAAATTCGTCTTTATTGAGTTTAGCGGGCGACGACACAGCTTCACCAAATATTGCATTCCGTTTTCGACATCTGGCTCACTTCATATGATAAGCATTGCATGGGTTCACTGCATATAAGAGAGTGGGCCACCAAGCACTTGGCTGTTCCAAGGTATCAAGCACTGGGAAAATTTTGCTGCGTTATCCCAAGTTATGTGTTTCTTGCAATTAAACGTTTGTAAACACCACCACCCAAGTATAAGTTCTTCTGTATGGCTTCAAAATTGAGGTGAAAAAGAGCACCTTGCAAAGAACGATACACGTGACTAGGTTTTTGTCTTTTCTAATAGAATCAAGACATTAACTAGGGCCACATCGCCTAACATCAAGTAGCGTCCCAACCTACTTTAGATGATAGTCAATGCTTGGGTTAGCTTTAGTTGCGTTCCCCAGGCATCGACCCTCCCCACATCAGCCTCGATTAAGAAGACGACTGCAGCTTAATAGGAAACATGGTTTTGAGTGGTAAAATTTAATTATGGCATATTCAATACGGTTTTCTGCAAACCAGAGGGCAACCCAATAAACACCCGGTTGTAATTCGTCATAGCACAGGGTCAGTTTGTAGTAATAGATAGGTATATACACATTTACAAAGTCTCTGACATACACGAATAAAGCTCAAGAAGGACCACGCGGAGCAATCTCCTCTTAGGAAATCCCTATTACATAATGTATATAAATATATAGAAAATATTGTGATGATTTATTAATTATTTACAATACGTTTGCACACTCGACAGTGCTCGCCTTATATATATATATATATATATCCAGTCCAGGGCATGAGCTCACGAATCCCGTTCAAATATAACTTACTAAAATGTCAAAACACCAAGGTGTCTCAGTAGCTACGACTATAAGGTAGTAGTGATCACGGCTGTCGCAATTTGTGTGCGGGGAGCAGGAGGCACGCACAGGCGGTAAAATACAAAAAGTCGTCTCTGAAAAAGAAGAGCAAAGGAATCATCATCAAAGCCTTTTACTTGATGTGGCACGGCCGGAAAGAAGAGGCGGAATGTGAGAAGAACGCTTTAAAAGTCAAATTGGATGTTGTTTGCCGGCGTACCACAGCACTAGCGAAGGACGGATTTGCAAGCTATCCGATTTCTTCAGTCAAGCTAGTCGACATTCTTGTTTTTGCTAAACCGTTGTTGTTGTTTTTGTTTTCGGTGTTGTTGTTTTTGATGTTGGTGTTGTTGGTGTTGTTTTTTAATGTTGTTGTTGTTGCAGCTGTTGTAACGATCGTAATTATTATTGCGGTATTTGCTGCTGTAAGTAGAGAAGGTTTTATTCTGCCTTTCTGAAAAGTATTATTGTTGACGCTATTACTGTTATCCGCTATGACGCACTACTATCTAGAGTCAAACATATTTTAGCACTAGCTTTTTAATCTGAGCAGAAGTAGTGCAAACTTAAACGAGCCGTTCAGAGGTCGATCGGTAGTCGGGGTCAAGGTAGCCAGAGGAGGCAACCAAGCCACCGACCCGCGTGAGTAACTATAGAGACTTGAGTGAGACTTGGTTTGTACTATGTTGTATATGACCATCCCCACTTCGTTGCCTCGAAGCACTGCCTGGACTCCAAAGCCTAGAAGCGACCGATATGTGGCTGAAGAGAGGAGGCAGGTGAGCGGGGCGTTTTACTGAAGCGTCTATGACCGTCCTCAACGCATTTTTTGTTTAAATTAAAAAGCTGTTACGGTACAAGAGCTTTTTTTTTTCGGGCTAACCCTCAGCCAACAGTTACCACCGTCTACGAAATAGCCGCGCCACCGTACCCGACAAGGTAAGAACCGAGATCACGTAAGAATATTTCATCGTTGGCGGCACCCGCCTTTTATGCGGCTTCCCGTTCGTCTTTACTGAATGTCTGTCTAACCATTCAGCCGCGTGCCCTGGTTTGGTTATGATCGCTTGGTCGGCAGGACGTCAATCCAGTTCATTAGTGGATGTTGTATTTTGGCGAGTTACGATCATTATGTTGTTCCACTGATGTCTGTCCACCAGTCTCAGGTGTTTGCTACTACACGCACAAGACAACTAATTGCGAGGAAACCTTCTAGATGTTAATGTGTAAATTACCGCGCCAAGCAAACCACTAAGTAAAGCTCGCGGTTAAGGTATTGCCCTCACATTCAGGCTAAGCCAACATGTCCACTGACCCTTTGTGTTATATATATATATATATATATATATATATTTGCACGCATGCTGTATATATATATATATATATATATATATATATATATATATATATATATATATACAGCATGCGTGCAAACAGTAGTCGGCACACAAACATACCACAGCACCAACCGTTACATTGCACATCTAGCATCATATCAGCATAACGTTTCGAATGCTTGCCGCGTCTTGAAACATCGGACGACTCGTTCATCTTGTGGTTCTGTTCTTTTGTCTTCGCTCAACAGACAGCCTGCACAGGCAAGCTTTTGGCTTTTTCAGCGGTGCGGAATCACGTTGGACGGGCTCTTACGATGTACATTTACTTAAAAGTCGGCGTTGGTGTATTGATTAAACCTAAGTGAAAGTTAAAAAACAGCACGTAGACTTAGCTTTGCTCACTGTTATGCCCGTTTTCAGTTGTTTTTTTCGCACGAACATTATGTTGTCAAACTAGCACCGGATATACATACAACACGTGATATTTCCAGCTCCAGTTTGTCGTTCCAACTTAGTCTTGATTTCCCGTTCAGTCTACATGCGCACTCTAATACGCGCTTGAGCGGGGCTTTCCGTGTACAAACATTACCAGATAGAACAAATGCGCTCTACTCGTATGTATATATATATATATATATATTACACATGTAGACATGGGACTGCGGTGCGCACTGAGGACGATTACGACGAGGCTTCTCTCCTCAACATCGGCTTCTCCCCCGCCCCGCCCCCCCACACCGCGTTGAGTCTGAAACCAGCGCGTTATTTCAAATGATCTCATTTCCTCTCTATTACGTTTGTGTATTTCCGTCCTCCGTTCTCGGTCGCCGGCCGCGGCCGCCGACGACGTCCATGGGGCTCCATCAGCAACGCATTTATGTGTTCAGCCGCACATACGACGCGCTGCTTTAACTCAGAAGACGCCACTGGCGGCCGGTTGATATCTCCTCGGGGAGTTGCGAGAAGGGAAATCTAGCCGCCGGGCGGGGGGGGGGGGGTTGTGGTGGGGGGTGGAGGGACGTCAGGAGAAGAAGAAGAATGACATTTCGAATGGGGATAGAAAACCAGGCACAGGGGCGGGCGGGCACGGCGAGGTGAGCGAGCCAGGAACAGGGCAACGAGCCTTCAGGAACCACAGGGCAAAGCGGTGGAAACCGACGAAGAAGCAGGAGGAGTAGGAGAAAAGCAAAGAAAACGAGAGACTCTGACAAGAAGAAGAAGAAGTCAAAGAAGATGAAGAAGACGAAGAAAAAAAACAGAAAAAAGATAAGGAAAGATGGGACAGTGCAGGAGAGCCACAGCGCAGGAAGACGCAACGAGACCCAGGCGTTGTCTATGCCGTTTGCCGTCTGCCTCACCATTGGTTCTGAATGTAAGGTTACGTACGCTGCTGTTGCTACCAGGGCTGCCACCAGGGCTGCTGCAGCTGCTGTTAGAAGCCTAACCGAAGCGCGCAAAAAGAGATGCAATGACGGAAAGCCTGGAAAAACAGGAAAACCAAAATAGAACAATTGGAAGGAAAATAATAAAATAACTTAACCGGTTGTTGCTACTGATGATGCCGTTTCTACTACTACTACTACCAGTTCGGTTCTTGCTGCATACTGCATCTGCCGCAGGCTGTAGTTGGCATTCGTTGAGCAGCCGCAGCCTAAGCATTCTTCCTTCTTCACTGAATCGCATATTCGCAACCCCTTCTGGCTCGTAGGCTCACTTTCTCTACATGTATCTATATACCTATCTGTACTCTCGTTCTTTTCTCAATCCCTCTCACTCTAGGTGTGCGCGTGAGTTTGTAGTTGTGTGTGAGCGTCTGTCTGGTAGCTTGCTGGGGTACGAATTCCCCGGGCCAGAACGTGGCCGCCTTTAAGTCCCTCTTCATGACCCCGCGACCACGCATCGCCATGTACAGTACTGTGCAGTTTTGCAAGCATCGGCGGCGGTGGGGGCGACGCGGCCCCCTGGTACACCAACCGAGGGCAATCCAAGCAATCCTCCTCGTTGGGGTCTCTAGGGGGAGCAGTTCATGCGTCCTGGTTCCTAAGGCAAAGCGGGGAGGGACGGTCAGCCAGGGCAGACAAGCAAACCATATAAATATATAGAGAGAGAAAGAGAACAACGCGAGGGAATGGGGAGTGTAAGCGAACCAAAATAAAACCAGGACAAAATAGATAAATAGAGTAATGGGGAAATTGAAGGCGGATAGGATGAGAGGAAAACATCGGAAGCAAGGAGAACGAAAGGTCTAGCGATAGGAAGGTATTGCCTAGCAAGAATAGAAATAGATCGGAAAGGTCGGCGGACAAGGGCATGAAGAAATCCGGTTGCGAACATGGAGCGCAAGGGATGTGTGCTTAGCGGCCTGCTAGTTGATTGTCACACACGGATGTCGCATCAGTGAAATTTGTAAGCAATTGAATTTCGTTCTACAGCGTCAAATATGTTTTAAACAAGTTTCTCATCAAGCATCTAATCACATTTGTGACACTCGGCTAAGGCTCGGACGATCAAGTGTGCATTTGGTTGGGTAGGATGCGCTCATACTACGTAATACAGCGTGTTCTTGGCGCTCAATATTTTGACGCACCTCCTTTGGAATGTAGACAAATGGGACGTGTAGCTCCCGCACTGACTTCTTCATTGACTGGCAGAAAAACTCCGTCGTTAAGCTTAGGTGCGTGCGGTGCGTGCAACTTGTTTAGTGTTGAAAAATAACTAGCAGCGCTCGTTTCTAAGGAAAATGATAACTGATGCCACGAAGCCTCAGGAATTCTTGTGGCTGGCAATACCGTGACGCTAAAAGGGTGCTGAAGGTCCCAAGAAGAGTCGCTAGGGAGCTGCTGCTGCTGCTAAGACAGGCCGGAAGGACCTAAAAAGGGTTATGCATCCCTATGATGGAATACCAACGCAACGGTTTACCGGGAGATACTTCAAGAGTATAGAAGACGAGACCATTCATGAAAATTATCTAGTTTGTCGTCTGCTAGGTGATAGGAAGCTATAGGTCTCTAAAGAAAGTAGGGTTATAGGGCCGAAGGGCGCACGCACGAAGAAGAAGGGGTAGGACACTGCTATTGTTTAATACATTCGGGGTGCTGACAATTTCTATTTGGTATTTGAGCACCAAAGATTTTACTATATACTGCACGCAGTAAAACACACAGGAGAAAACATGAACTCAAATATTATATATATTAAGGTAACGAATTTAAACACATAGCAAAATTCCCTAAATACAGCATTTTTTTGGGAAATTGTGTCTGTTTAGATACACGCATACTGGACCAGGCTGATGACGTCAGACTGCTGAAAGTGTTCAAGGCATGAAAACCGCAACTTAAAAAATGCCCAAATTCTCTAAGAAACAAAAATTGCTTTATGCCAGTATTTGGAGAGTAATCTGTGCGCAAGCTTAAAGTCGACCATGCTCACTTCTAGCGCTTCATCACCCAGTTGGCGGCTGCGTCAAGTGTGTCATCAACTAACGTTTTTTTTAATGCTATATCTTTTTAAATTTGATTTTATCTTGGTACCTCATGAATATCAAGGTTTATTTATCAAATCATATTACAATATTGCGTAAGTGAACGTGTTAATTCTCAGCCTAGAACTAACTCTACTATTCGCTTTTCGATACCCAGCCCCACGTATATATATATGCAGCCGTATTGACGTACCACAGTATCCCCTGAGCATGCACTATGGTACTCAGCGCTACTAAATTGGCGAGGCGAAACTACGCCGAAGACATTTACCAGAGCTGACCGCTGTGAAGTTGAATTCGCCGTACGCACTGTGGATAGTCGATGCGTACCACACTGTTTGTATCCATGCTACGTGTACTAGGCACGTGTAGTCCATATATAAGCTACCGATGGGTATGTTTGGACCATGTCACGCAGCCACAACAGCAGTAGTCTAAGTCGAAGTAGACTAGATCACAAACTAGGTAGTCCGTCAGCTTTTTTCTAGCTACCTAGAATCTATGTTGGTTCAACAACAATGTCTATTGGACGTAAGTCTGTAAGTATACGCAGGTAGGCTCAAACGTTGCGATTGTCGTTTGCAGTGAACGCTGTCGTTGTTTTTCGGTGAGAAGGCCACGATCAAGCACGAAGCGCACCTGCCAAGAAGAAGTACACTTCTGCGCAACTTCTCCTCGTCATGTGTGTGAGAGTGAGTGTCCTGCCTGCTGACGGATGTGTATAGATAGGTGCCATTGTACCTACGAACAGGACCCCCGTACAGCGACGGACGCGCCCTGTACGGGGGTCCTGTCGTCCGTGAGCTGTATGCGAAGAAGGATCGGCAGGCTAGACCCTAATCTCAACGTGTTCTAGCTGAACGATCACTACTACTACTACGACTACTACTACTATTACTTCGTCAAGTACACAATGAAACGTTTTATGCCATGCCAGCCATATAAGCCGGCTGTGTGAGCGTGACAGCGAGCAGGCAACGTGACAGATATCTTTCCTGCTGCTACTGCTGCTGACGGACGGACGAACGAACGTATAGGCTGGCGCACGGTACCACCTGTAAAGTACCACCGCTAAAGGGCACCGTATGTCTGTTGATGGGCGTGCGCAAGCACACGGCTTGACTTGAATGACTCGGAGGAATTCAATGAGAATAGCAACCCCATGCTCCCGCCCGCCCGCCCTGCAGCAGACAACGATGCTGCCTGTGAAAACAGGGCACTGGAAATGAAAGGACGCCTCTCTGCCTGGCTGTCCCGTCGTTTCCTGCGTACGAACAAATGGCGACGTACAAGCGAACGACAGACCGGACGGCAATAACAATGATAAAAACAACAACAACAACAACACTGATGAAAACAACAACAACAATGATGAAAATAACAACAACAACAGAAACAATAGTAGCACCGACTGTAGCGGCCGATGCGGTAGCAGCAGCAGGAAACCGGATTCGATTGGCTGTCCTGCAAGAAAAAGAAACGTGCTTCTGTAGTTGCTGTTACTTGAACGACGGAGGCTATAGACGACGACAGCGGGTAGACAGATAGGCAGGCGTACAGACATCTCGTTCTTTCTCAAAGGGCCTTTCTAGTCCACCTTCACTCTCTCGTCGCGTGCGTGCCTGCGTATTCCCACCCTGCCCCCTTTGGCCTTAAGGCATCAAGACAGCCGGTATCGGTGATTGCCGATGGTCGGTCGGGCGGTTGGTCGCATGCATCTGCGCGCCTTTGTTTTCGGGGCCAACAACACTCGCTTTCTTCTTCTAGGCACCTTTGCAACTGTGTGTCGGCTTCTGCTGCCGTCTAGTGTGGTGTGGCATTGCCACGGAACGGTTTGTTGTTAGCTAATGTACTCGACGGCCCGCCGAACGACTGATATGGAAAGGATCCTGTGTTTTTGGCGCTTGCCTATGTGTCGGGGGTACGTTTCTACTGTAAGACTTGCGTCGGCCCCGCCCTCGACCCCGAGGAATACTGAGGATGTCTATTTTTCGAGGCTCCTGGGCTCATAGCCCGCCGCCAGCTACGTGGGCCCTAAGCAGTTCGGTTGTCGGCGTTGTCCAGCAGCTGCAGCATTAGACATTAGACTCTAGACGCAGCCGGTTTCCACGACGAAGATTCTCATTCATGAACAAACGAACGATCGAAGCAAGGGACGAATAGCCCACGTACGTGAATCTTGACGACCACGTACCGAACCGAGACGAGTTGGTGTTAGCAGAGCAGCCAACAACCATCGCCGCTACAAACATCGAATTCGATGGATCCTTGACGAGAAGCTCATACTTGCACAATGAACTCTAGAGACTCATCTAGCGATCGAGCAGACCTATAGAAAGAAGAAGAACGGACAGCGGTTTGTTGTAAACGTGAGACACGATGTATAACAACAACAACACAACCACAACAACAATAACATTTAAAAAAAAACAACAACAACAACAACAACTAGGTATACCCGCCAGCTAATGCCTACTTGCCAGTCTCGTTGAAATGAAAAAGCGAATTGAAAAGCAAGCAAAAAACTACATTCTTAAGTTGCAGGCGAGGTGCCATCGTAGACAAAATGCGGAGGTACTGACTATAAGCGAGTTAAATCGATAACAAAGAGATAAAACTAAGATACGCCTACGAGGGATCTTCAAATGCTTCAAGCATGATACAGTTAATAACCAGGGGAAGCACTTTTGCTTAACTTTTGCGGTCAGATTTTTGGAGGACACTTACGTCAGTGCTCTAGTAAACCGCTGTATTGAGTCGGAGTAGGCCATTACTGAATATACATCTTCGCTTACACACTACTACGTACGAAATTAAGCATTGAATAGTGACTGGCCTATCTTTATAGTCTACAGTAAGTATCCTTAGTTGCCACCCTTTCCCCAGAAAGCTCAAAATATGCGACAAAGAAATCGCCAAAACCGCACTGAGCATTTGGTCGAGAAAACATATGATTATATCGCAGGTGGGGTCTGAGAAGAGAACGTGATTACGTCAGATCGTCAGAGGCGCTCATTCATCTTGGCGCCTATGCACTAAAGCTTCATATCGACTTCACAGTGACAAATTGAATATCATGTCACTTTAGCTTTTGACCAAAGCGGACGACTAAAGGAATTTAAATGTCGATGCATGGTAGGTAGTTCGGTCTTCGCACTTATTTATAAACACACGTTTTCAACTTAGAGTAACATAACAGAAAATTACTTTTATTTTTACATGAAAGGGTGCGCGGCACATTCATCATGGTCACACATGCACTGTTATCAATGTACGCACTTCTGAAAGAAACACGTGACTAATCGCTACATAGGCGAGTGTTATTTGAATTTGCATACGCCCATTTGGCCATCCGCCAAGCAAACAATCCGCTTAGGAACTCACCGCAGGCCACGGCTTTTGGAGTGATTGATCGTTAACTTCTAGGTTATTGGAGCGTACATCAAAAACGTGTCCTAGCAAATCACATTTGCGTAATTGGCGTAGAGCTGATATGTTGCCTTGCATGAAAAGCGTGTAAATACTAGAAACAGCGTCATCTAACACGCGATAAAACGCTATCGTTCATTTTATAGTCAAAGTTAAGTGCATCATATCTCAGTACAAAGTATTTGGAGGGGGAGAGAATCATGTTATTTTCAAAACATCATCGAGCAATGCCGTCGACAGCTGACTGCAGAATAGCATGGGAGTCACTAGAGCAAACAGGATAATAAAGTTTTAAGTCATCTACATATTCAAGATATTTGAGATCAGGTGGCAGGTACTTCTTTATGTCCAAAACAAAAATTGTCTATAGAAGGGGGATAAATATCCCCCATTGAGGCACACCAGATAATGCAGGATATGGTCGACTAAGTTTGTCACCAACACCTTTACTTAGAAGTGACGGTCGCTCAAAAATGCCTTTACCCATTGCACGGTACATGTGTGGATACCTAGATGTTCCAATTTGTGGATCAGAAGAGAGTGATATACACTGTCAAGTGCGCTCTCTTGGTCAAATCAAAATAAACGCAATGAAACGTTCTTTGAGCATTTATAAACATGCCCCAGTCCTGTGTCATCTCCAAAAGCTGCGTACAGGTAGAACGGTGGGTGGTGAAGGCATACTGGGCAGGATCAAGCAAGCGGTTGAAAATAAGTAGTTGCGTTTTGTGTCAAAATCTGCAATACGTCCCATTACTAGTTACTTAAAGTTTTTTTCGTTAATGACCGTTAGAGAAGCTCCGCCCCTTTCAGCCTAATTTCACTCATGTTTAGTAATATTTGACTGGTAACAGAATAGTCTTACGAATGTCTATTTAGCAAGCTAAATTCAGAAAAGGAACAACAACAACTCTCCGTGAAAACGTATTTCTACGAGCCCCTTCTTACCTTTGACATCACAGTCAAAACGATTGATCATCATGCGTGAGAGACATCACCCCTACCTGATAGCAATCCAAACCACTGAATGACCCACGTACCCTTGACAGGCTACAGTACCGGTGCACATCAAATTGAGCTGGATGAATTTCGACTTTTGTCCGCGGCTCTTCTGGAAGATCGGTACCATGCAGTTCAAGGCTGTTGGAAACGGCACTATCAGACGAGGGAAGCGGATATTAATTGACATCACGAGAAAGGAAAGGAAGAGATAGGGAGAGTCGGAAAAGGTAACGCCTAAGAAAACGATGCAGCTGGCACATGCGGTGACCGTGACAACGTGACGTCTGGCTTTACGATCCGACGCTCAGCTCGGAGCGTAACCATCATCGGCGCGTTCCAATCGGAAAGCGTACCATCGCGTGTCAGATAAAAGCAAACGTACGCGTGGACAGGCACGGATAGCGTGATTATTACTAACAAGGTAATAGTAAGTGGCGTCACCACTCTCCTTTACAGAGGACAACATTACAGTACCAAAGGACAACATCACAGTACCAGAGGCACCGGAAGAAGCAGCAGAAGTCAGCTGCAACAACATCATCAGTATTACGACCGGGAGACGCTCGCTTACCCTGCAGATAACCTGAGACGAAGCGGCGACGATAACGGACGGATACGACGCAGTGCTACACAGAAGAAGAGAACTCGGGCGGGCATGGAACTTGAAACTCAGAGGTTTGGGATATGCTGGAGAAATGTAGGAGGGGCGCAAAGCAAAGGGGTCGAAGGGAAAAATGTACCCACGAAGAGAAGGACAAATGGGACGAGTAGGAGTGACTAGAGATCATGTAGATAAGAGTTGGCTTGACGGTCGGTCGGCCGTTCATAGTATGGGGCCGCCAATCGCCGTTATGTATGTGGGGATAGAGTGTTAGTTGTAATGTTAGCGATGCGAGTGGTGGGGGTAGTGGAGGAGGAGATGGGGGCCTGCCATGATCATAGCGAGGCCAACAAATTGTCGGTTTCGGCTTGCCCGCATAGAAAAAGACATAAAGTTGCCATAATGTCTCGTACATATATCTACATGTTTGTGAATGCGTGCGAGGATCTGTAAATCTAGATCGGAGGGTATCGTTCAATCGTAGGACGCCTCTGTGTTTTCAGCAAAAAAAAAAGGGGTAGTTGGAATATGTGCTTAGTGCAATTGCTTTCACGTTGGCATGGCGTTGCCCTCATTGTAAAAGCTATCTGCCACAGCGGATTTTGAATCGCTAATGCTCAACTTCGCGCCTTCACCCGAGTAGTCTACGACCAGAGGTGCCTGCATGCTTCCCAATTTGTTTCACAACTCGACCAGGCGGCATCATGACGAGCCGGCCCGACACGACCCGCTCCGGTCACTGTTTGCCCTTAGCAGGTGCTCTCACGTTCTCTATCTCACTATGTATATTATATATATATATATATATATATATATATATATATATATATATATATATATATATATATATCCTCATATGCGTCTACCGTTGGCGTTAAGTGTCGGTCGTGGATCAAGTCCAATCTAGATGATGTGTTCTGACGGCATGCTTGCTCTACCCCGTCCTCGACCTCATGCCTATGTGTGCGCCGAGATAGACGTCTGCGCCCACAGAAACCGTAGCGGTGCGCGAAGCAGTACCAGCAATAACCGCAGCCCCACTCTTCAGAGTCTAAAAGGCAGTTCTTGGCTGACGCCTTCCAGGACATTCTGCAGGAGGTGCTGTAGCAGGTAAGTTCCGCCATCTCTTAACGCACCTCGCAACGTACGCTGTTCGTCCAGGGCCAGCGCTTGGGGCTGTTCGTTGGCTTCGCCAAACGACCCCTCGACAGTCCTGGTCGACACTCTGATCCTACCTTCCGCCTGTGCTGGCGTTGTCCAGTTACGTCAGGATACTCGTGCGACCTCGTCTTCCCGTCCACCCTGTCGTGGTGGAGGTGAAGCGGTTGCGTCAACCTTCTACAATGGCGGAGGCGGCAACAACGACGACAATGCAAACGGCCAATGGACAAATGCGTAGAAAGCAGCAACTGGAACGCTTGCAGCCGCTTGAACTTTGTTGTCGATTGTTTGGTTAAAACAACGATAACGAATACCGTTGTTGTTTTGCGATTTCAACTTTGACCTACGTATAATGCGTTTTCATACTTTTGAAAGCCGACAACCAGCATTTTAATCGGCGATTATGATAAACGTATTGTATATATATATATATATATATATATATATATATATACAATATAATACAACAACAATACCGTTGTTGTTATGCGATTTCAACTTTGACCTACGTATATTGCGTTTTCATACTTTTGAAAGCCGTCAAACAGCAATTTAATCGGCAGTTATGATATATATATATATATATATATATATATATATCGTTAATAAATAACAACCGGAAAAGCAATAAAATACGTTATTTTCGGATTTTTTAATGTAATCTCGTTAAAGCTCTGCACAACTTGTTCGGCATCGTTCATATTTTTCGATTACTTTAAAAAACAGAATGTCTTCAAGCCGCCAATATATGTTTCTATAGCGACAGTTTCCTGTTATTGTGGCAAAAATGTCTTTCGTTCGAGCCAGATCTTAGGATTTGGGAATACAAGTTAATCCTAAAAGGCCATAGCAGTAGAATAAGGTAGATGAGACAGCACCTCAAACCCGAATTTGTGAAATGTTTAGAATTATGTAAGTAGCTTAACAAGATGTCATGGGAATCCCAAAACCCATTGGCCTTTTCCAATCTTTCACACTTACAAACTGTCTTTGTTTTATTCGACGCGCATTTACCAGACACTGCGTACTGCTCTGGTTGCTGTTTCCACTTGAGCTTAGTGTAGTGGTGGATCCAAATATCGTCTAGGATGACGAATCGACGCTATAAGTTTTGTCAATTGCCGAATCAGACGCTACATACCAATTAAGAAATGCTTTTGCCTGAAATGTTTTTATATATGATGCTGTAATGAGTGTTTTTGTCATATACTACAATAATATTGTGACAGCGTCCTATGAAAATTATTTTTTACTGTCGTATAAAACGTATTCTCCTAGATTACCATCCCAACCTGGTTGGCCTTATCCAATCTGCAAGAACCCAAAACACCCGAGGCTCGGTATCTCACTTTCTTATTGTCTCTTCGGCCACAAGTACACAATCGAGATTTGCACTCTGTCATTTTGGTGCTACCTTGTGGAACAAGTTGCCTAGTGACATTAGGGCACGTATATCACTTAGTCAATTCAAAAACACTGCGAGAACTCACTATCTCATCTTACTTGCGCCTAATCACATTAGAACTATGTAAACACGTACACAATCCATAGATAAATGATTGTAATAACACGAGATACTACGGTGATGATGTATAAAATCTTACTGCAACTTGTACATATGCTTTGCATTAGTCATGTAGCTATAGGGTCTACAAAAAAGTCTTTTCGGATTGGCGCTTGCGCGGCTTTCACAGCGCCCGCCCCGACGCCTAGGCATCAACAGATTTTAAAATCTGTTTAGCCGTTTATTCGTAAAAGTGCTGCAAAATGGAGGTAGAAAAATGCCAAATTCGGGCGATTTTACTTCATGAGTTTAAAAATGAACTGAGTGCAACGCAGGCTCACAAAAAGTTGTTAAAATCCTTTGGAGATGCCTGTTGTACAGACAGAATGTGCCAACAGTGGTTTGAGAAGTTCCGAAAGGAAAAAAAAAACAAGGTTTTATTGTGTATTTGGTGGACTGTGGGCGGAATAGTGCACTATGGACTTTTACCGCGTAACCAGACGATAAATACGGCCGTGTACTGTCAACAATTCGAAAAGGTTCACGAAAAATTAAAGCAGTCGTACCCTGCACTAATTTCAAGGAAGGTTGTCCTGTTCCACCAAGACAACGCAAGGCCCCACGTGAGTAGGGAGACCCTTTCGAAAATTTCCCAGCTAAAATGGGAAATTTTGGAACATCCACCGTATTCCCCCGACTTAGCGCCATCTGATTACCACCTATTCAGATCGATGCACATTTTTTTAAGTGGTAAAAAATTCACTTCTATCGAACACGTGCGTTCTGGACTGGAAGAATATTTCGATTTTTTTTGGAAATTTGGAAGATTATTTAGGAATCGAAAACCTTGTAAATCGTTGGGCAGAGGTTGTATCTTCCGACGGAGAACATATAAATCAATAAATAAGACCTCCCGTGTCTCCTATATATGTGTTTTCTTTATAGCGCCAAAATCGAAAAGCTTTTTTTGTAGCCCTAATATATGAAGTTGTAGCACAAATGAGAAACTACAATTAAGAATAATTAAACATCATATCATCATCACTGAGCGACCTACATAATCGACATTGTACGGGTCTTGACGAGGGTTCGCTTGTCTTCTAAATTCTGTCTTCATGTAAATGTTATAATATATATATATATATATATATATATAACGTGTTGTGAAATATATGGTACGACGAGGTTTCGTGCGTCTTCCTCTCTTTCTTCTTTGTTGTCGTCTCCACGTTACTAACGCGTCCGCTGCCCCGTGGGCCAATGTGTTCGTTTGCGGCAGCTTCCCTCGCAAAATCTGACCCCAGGCGGTCGTCAGGCGTGGTCCAGTTACGGCCTTCGGGAGCAGCAGTAGCAGCAACAACAACAGCAAATCCACCATCACAACCGTAGTCACCACAATGACTCTGTCTACCTGTCGCGACGTGGAGTCGCTCTGTAGTAACTGCCCGCCAGGTCCATCGTTCTCAGAGTTGTTTTCTGGCCACAGACTCACCATTTCCTAGCAGTTGGATATATATATATGAACATAAAGCGGCGGAGCTGTGCAAGCTACAAGCAAATGAACAGATAAACCCGACCAAGGTCGTCAGAGACGCCAGGCTGTACGCAAGCTAACAAACGATGCACAGGACAATGACGGATCTGTTAGGAGACAACGAATTAGAGAGAGAGAGAAACAATATGTGGAAGAACGATGGAACAAGAGAGGAAAAGCGTTAAGGAGAGACAGCGAGAGAAGAAGAAGAGGTGAAACGAGTAGATCGGATATGGCAGACATGGATTGGCGCGTCGTACAGTGCTGCTCCCATAATGGCCCGCATGGGAGCATTAGCCGCATCGCAAAGGAAAAGGATTCCGACTCCAATGTCCCTCAGTGGCACTTCTTAGTTTCTCATTGCCGACTAGAAACAATTATGTATGTATATATATATATATATATATATATTTTTTTTTAGTAGAACTGTCCTAATTTGACCATTACTCGACATTTCAATATTAAGATTTGCTCAGGAAAAAGCATTTTAACGCAGAAAGGCATTTGTCCGCGTCTGAACAGATTGAAGTAATATCGGGGGTCATTGAGGTCAAACAATGCCTGAAACTTAGCCGTAATTAGCCTGCTTGTGTGGCGGCGTGGTCTAGGGGACTACTGCGCGAGTCATGGTTGTCATTTACCGGGGTGTCGCCGATGCGATCCCTGTTGTTGGTCGAATTTTCTTTAAGCGACGCTCATTGAGAATATATAATAAACCATACCGTTGAGCGGTATGGTTTATCATATATTCCATGCTGCCATGAAGGCTGTTGGTTAAACTATAGACATCTCGACATGTCCGGCCCTCGGTGCATTGAAGATATGCTTCACGGTGAGTTCCAGACTCGTAAGAGACGGAGAATTCTCTAGAAATAACCTGCTTGGGAATGCATGTAGAAAAGCCAAATAGTTGCTCCTTTACACTCACTCCGTATTCTGCTATTTTCGTATCTGGATTTTTAAAGAGCATTGGCTGACGACTGTTGTAGATAGTAACAATCCCATACAAGAGCACAGGTAGATTGAAAGCTAGTTTGGTAAGTTTATGCTTTGATGCGGCCATGCGACTGATATAAATTGTCATTTGTTTGTATATATATATATATATATATATATATATATATATATATTGTTGACTATTTTCATTTCTCCCGATATGATGGGTAGTTTTCTTATATTACATATTAAGACAATTTCTATTTTTTCTGCTCAAAAGAGCTGACCGGAAGCCCTCAACCGACGGGCGAACCACTTGCTCAGCGACGAACAAATAACGAACAGCGAATTGTCTTCTACAGATATGCAACACGGTAAGTCTGGCTCCAATTGAGCGCTCACATTGGAACAGAATAATATGAATCTGTCATTTAAGATAAAAGATGTAATGCTCAATCCTCCCAGTGGTATTTCCAAGGTGAGAGTCGATGAAAGAAATTCAGACAGAGCGGATCCAACACCTAGTTTCTTTTGACTGTTTCTTTGTTACTAAAATTGAATCACTTTTCAAAGAATTTTTGCCACCTGGTTCTAATTACAATTAATTACACAACAAATCACAATTAATAAGGAATTCTGCCACCAATTTTAAGAAGAACGCGCGACCACGTTTGACGTATGAGGCTTGAACTCTTGGCAAACAAGTCTTGGATTCTCCATCATCGATTTCTGAAGTTAAAAAATCGGTTTCTGAAAATTACAGATAACCGCGATCTCCCTATAATTTCGAAGGGACAACGTTTGGATACTAGAATATAGAGATAGAGAAACATTTGCAGGAGCAACTTAACTTGATTCCGGGGTCATTTTGGAGGGAAAAAAATCACTTTGGACAATAAAATAAATATTGTGTTTGTTATATATTTGTATCAGATTTTTTTTGTCCAACCTCGCGTATCTTCCAAAACTCGATTTTTTCGAGTGTCTTATTCTCAGAACTATTCTACTTGTATCTTCACGATTGTCGAAATATTTCACATACTACACGTGTGCATATGTATCGATTTCGACTATGGAAGCTTCCTCACGGTGCCCCATATATATTACACGTATATACATATGTGCGAGCGTGCCACTTTTTTGTTCATAACACAAGTTTTTTTTGTATAAAAGTTAGACCACCTGTAGCGTTTTGAAAAGGCAAATTCAATCAATGTTATTATAGTTAAATTTAACTGAGTGCAAAGGATGGTTAATGCTTTTTGCGTATCCAGGAATGCACGTACTGCGTTCAAGCCAAATAATACCTTCCATCTGAAAGTCATGAAAGCAATTGGCAACCAGTTGGCCCACTCGCAAGTACCTTTTCCATTATTTTGTAGCGCCTCCTATTGTTTTGGAAGTATAGCTACATACAAAAACAAAAACTATAATACTTTCATCATTTCACGTATAGCACACCCATATGCAATTATTCTTTGGAATATGCACTAACGATTATCTCGTAATCGGTACTCAATGCTGAAAATGCTTATGATAAAAAACCCAACAAGAAGATTAAATTACTTGAAAAGAATACGATGACTTTAGAAACATTTAAACGTAGTGCAGTAGCTAAAGAACCAAAATATATAACAAAAATTGAGCTAGTGCATTGACCGAGTAGAACAGATTAGTAAGACAAATACTGCTTAGTCGCACTTCTAGCAAATTTAAAAAAGAACAATTTACAATAGACTTTTAACGGAACAGCTACTTAAGGCATACAACAGCCCCAATTCTGCCGCACCACACGACCCCCGAAAAAGAAAAGCACAGTCTAGGCCGCTATTTCTATTTTAAAAAATCAATCTTAAAAGCCTCAGGAAACAAAACTGGCAGATTGAACCTAGAAAAGTTTACCTCGATATGACTAAGCGGCAGTAAACACGGTAATATAACAATCTCACTTTACTCAGCAATCGCCAATGAGAAAAAGGTATTAAATCTGACCGCATATCCCGAAGAAGCCGCGAGGTGATCGCGTCGTGATACTGTCAATCTTTATGCCCCGTAACGCTATCTTTAGTGTGCTACCCTGCCTTCTCTGCTGTAATGAAATGTAGATGTACTATTGTCCTATTTAGAATGGATTTATTCTGCGATACTGTGGTGTTGGTGACATAAAGGGCTCTGCTAGGGTTATTACTAAACGTTTGGGATGGTTGAACCAATTATCAAACAGCATATAAACCAAACACGTCAAATGTATTGCCTTACGTAAGCAAACAAATACACACGATTGTAAAAGTAAAATTAATGTGAGCCAGAAATAATGCACATGCGAATAAACTGCCATATGAATGCTTCGTAACGAACTAAATGGGCACACGTTTAGTACCATGGATATCACGTTTGTTGTTAACCGGATCCAAGCCTACCGCAAAATGTTGGTGTAATGCCGGTTGAATCATCGGCGTCGGTGGTATAGTGGTTAGCATAGCTGCCTTCCAAGCAGTTGACCCGGGTTCGATTCCCGGCCGACGCATAATTTTTCCATCATCGTCAAACGTCTATCTTTTGACACCATTTGTGTTAATCGTAACATACTACTAACTCGAAATGTGCAGACACATCAACGTTAGAACACCGCTGCACTTAAAATGTTGGGCAGTAGCAGGATTATAGCACCTCGCAACATGCAGCACTGAACCAAAACTAACACTGTTTTGTTTGCCGGGCTACCTACCGGGTTGGTTAGCCCCATCCGTATGGCTTGTCTGGTGTGCCAACGACCACTATGGCCAAATTAGACTGAACGCTGACTTGTACACAGCTATTATAGCGGCAAGCTGTTCCAACGATATCGACGATATATATATATATATATATATACAATATTTAGGCACTACACGACTGAACAGGTGATGATTAATGACAGGGAGATCACCAAACGAAAGCTGACCGGGGCTTGCACATTGACGGGCTGAATGGTCGTCGTGGCCTGGTGGCGCAACGGTAGCGCGTCTGACTCCAGATCAGAAGGTTGCGTGTTCAAATCACGTCCGGGTCAAGTTAATCTTTTTATTTTCGTCGGTCCCTCCAATCTAACAATAACTCTATACTCTTTTATATCATAGAGCAATTGTTATGTACACTGGAGTATACAAGCACAGCATTACATCAATATTGGCCAATGATTTCTAGCATTTTGAGGTCATATAAAACTCTCTTGCAAGAAATTATATTTATTTAAAAAAAAACGTGTTTTGCCGTGCCTGTTGTAAAGTGGAATATTCCGTTACCACAAATTATATATATATATATATATATTCGTAAAGTTATTAACTGTACCTTTAATATTACGAATGACGATCGGCAAAAAGTGCAAGAGCGATGCAGTATGGTAATTTCATACAGTTTCAAATTGTATCAAAGCCGTTTTAAAATGCAGTAATATAATTAGGATTGTAGGTTTGCCGCGGATGCGCAGATGCAACAGGGGGGTGAACACACTACGTTGTCGAAATTAACTGGTCCATTAAGTTTCGAAATCGGAATGCTTTAGATGCAAATGTTATATGGCGAGACTCACGAAATTTAAGAGAGGCCGCGCAGAAACTCTTCGTTTTTCTGCAAGATGGCTCGCTTGTTCTAGCCTAGTCCTGAACGATAAAGTTACCCTAACAGCTTATATGTATTATAAATAATAAGGTTAACATGAGGGAATTAATTTCGTATATATGAAGCCGCATATGGGGTGTAGTGGAGTCAGAATCTACGTCGAGCGTGATGACCGCTCAGGGTTGACTCGATTCACGAACTAATTAGAACTAGTTATATTATCATTCTCTTTCTTAACAACAACCATAGCCTTAAAAAAAAAATATATATATATATATGAAGAAATTGGCGGTAGGTGTCGTACACAATTGATACTTAAGGAGACAACCCAGCCAGCTTGAATATATGTGGAGGCGCTCGCCGTCACTGCTGTGGTTGTCGTAGCATCAATTGTTGTTTGTATAACATTGGAGGTAGTAAATGCGTTGGAAGGAGACTACAACAGCATAAATAATTTGTCTAAAGTTTCTACTAACATCTTTGCCAGGGGTAATCTACTATTGGGGGTTGTCGGTTATGCCTGACGAGGGAGGAATCGATAGATAATCCAGTCAGCATAAACATGAACAGATCGAAATCGAGGCTACATTGATGTGAGCCAAAAGTGCCCAGGCCATCCACGCGAAAATAACGTAGGAGTGCAATATAGGTGGCAATTAGCTGCAGCGTTATGCGCCCCAGGTGTAAAAGGGTGATATGTGTACACAAACTTATCAAGCGAATAAGAGATCAATTAATATGTAATATATATTCATTTATTAAAATTTACATATAATTGTTATTGCCATTGTTTTTTTCACAGGTAAAGAAGCAACCGGGATGGGCCATGGTAAATCAAAAAGCCGACTGGATACAACTGGTATAATTTAAGAGAAGAGACGATTGTCGCGCGAAATGAGTTCTGTGTGCTCAAACAACCGTCACTTCAGACGTTGTTCCCCGATCACCACGTATAGTAATGCACGCGTATTGTGCGTGCATATTGGACGTGCACGCAGTCAAGTATGTGATTCTAACTGCCTCTTTTGCCCGACCGCTAGCTATAGAACGACGTGAAGTAGTGAGAGGTCATTTGCCTTTGTGTGATAGCTCCGCTCGGATACGATAGGTCGCACCTACCGCGATAATTAATTAAGTGTAATTAATGTCATACTAGCAGTGCCATTTCATGAGTGATATGTGAGTATGCATGTACGCATGAAGTTACGCATGTAACTATGCTTATTTAGAAGATCCAGGCTTGTGTAGACAACACGTTTCATGTGCATTTTCTTATTCAATTCGTCATCTTTATTCGTATAATCCATTGATACCAGTTATGTGTGGTTAAATCTGCTTAGGGCACAGTAAATTATTAAAGCCGCCATATATTATGTATGTAAGTCACAAGTTAACTGCAAAATAAGAAAATAAAGTTATTTTGGGAATAAGAGAAAGTGTGCACGCCGCGTTTATGTGCAAACGTACGCATGCTGAGTTTATGTAGACAAGTGTACATGCTGAGTTTATTATAAAATAAAATTAGAAAATATATAAACTGAGTGCTGACTTTATGTACAAGTGTACTCCACTACTATACTTTAATGCAATTTAATTCGCAAACAAGGTGGAGCACACAGGTGGTTAGCATTATATGTAAGACGAAAGTAACTATTACTAAATTTCATTAGTAAGCTAGGTTTAAGTTCCCAAAAAAACTCGGAAACTGCAGTTTTATGGGTGGTTTTCTCGGGCGGTTTCCTCAATATACGGCAGATTTAGCAGGTTGTTGCAGGCAATTGTGGTTGAATGCGATGATGCTTTATTGAATTTCTATTCTAAAGTTTTGTTTGATCCACATGTTTACTGGGGTTTCCAGAGCACCCCCTTTTTACGCCGTTTATGATTTGCTATAGAAGTCGTGCCTTTAGTTCGTATGTACACGACAGTCTGGCGAAACTGGCTGAGCTTAGTGCACGGCAATGTCTCAGTACTCACGAAGCCTGCTCCTCGACATATTGGCGCAGTTGAGCTGTATTATCGTTGATTGGCGCGGGCGGGGGGGGGGGAGTGGGGGGTCGAGTCGGAAATGCTATTCCAATCATGCTTTCTCGATCCGCCTCCTCAGCTTTGCACAGTCACCTAACAAAGACGCCCTTCCTCATTTTAGTTTTGTGTCTAAATTCTAAGTGTCAGTAGATGGATCAGGCACTTGGCCAGTACAGGAACGAGCATCTCTAGACAAACGAAGAACTCATCGCGACACGTATATACTAGCATAACCCCGCTGTCGGCCATCAAACGGCCATCGCTCACTCGAGCTACAAGATGCATCGGCAAGCGATCAACATGCCGATTCTACTACCGGCGATGCTGCTCAGCGCGACTCTTATCGTAACATCTGGTTAGTTGCACTAATTATATGTCCTTATAGAAACGACTCGTAGAGCATTTTAATTAGATAGGGTATAGGTCCGTGCTAGCTTAAGAACTCGTCTTGCAGTCGACCTTATATAAGGCGAGCACTGCCGAGTGTGCAAATATTTTGTAAATGATTAATAAATCATCGCAATATTTTATATATATATACATATATATATATAAAATATTTTGTAAATGATTAATAAATCATCGCAATATTTTATATATATACATATATATATATATATATATATATATATATAAGCCCTAGTCTATCTCTCTCTCTCTCTCTATATATATATATATATATAAATATATATATACATATATAAGAACCTATAATCTGTGTTCTACAGCGCTTCCCTCAAGATTACCCCTCCGACCGCTGAAGGAAATCCTTAGGCCCGATCAACTTATAAACGGGGATAGTCGCTTTTCATTCTGCCATGCCTGCATGCCCACCGAATGCGGCCGAGTTCGTAGCCCTACGGGAATCTTGCCCCGAATATACGGCGGGACCGCAGCGCCACGTGGCCGCCATCCGTGGATTGCCATCGTGAGCGATGCACAAAACAACCTGATCGGGTCGGGTGTGCTGATCTCGTGCAACCTAGCGCTTACGACGGCGTTCAACGTGCAAAAGGTCCCGCATCCCTCGCTTCTGCGCATTCGGCTCGGCGCGGCCAACGTGAACGAGCGCCAGGACGGCGAACTTGAGTTCCAAGTGAAGCAGGTCTTCCTCCACCCCGAGTGGAACCCACAACAGAGCCTGCACGCAAACGACATCGCCGTACTCCAGCTCGACGGGTCGGTCGATTTTGAACAGACGAACGGCTACATCGCACCGATTTGCTTGCCCGCCGAGGACCGCAACTATACGGGTTGGCTGACGGTGGCAGGTTTTGGCCAGAACCTTTACGGCACCAACCAAGGCGAACTGCGCGAAACCGACATCTTTCAGCTGCCAAAGAAAGATTGCGCAATGTTCTTTGATCAGCCGTACACGTTCTGCGGACTTGGCAACAACAAGGGATTATGCAACGTGAGTATGCGAGCATGACCGCAGCGGCATACTCGACTCTGACCATAGGCCCCAACTCCTTTTGCTTACTGTGTATCCTATTCTAACCCCGAATGCCTTGCCTCTTTACAGGGAGACCGCGGATCGCCCGCAGTGCAGGCTGAATCTGACGGTCGCTTCAGTTTGGCCGCGTTAGCCAACGATTTCCAATGTTGGGCAGGAGGCTCGGATGTGTACACCGCCACATCGCACTTTGTCAACTGGATTTGCTCAGTTTCAGTGCTTCCATAGGCGTCAACGTACAGGACGACAAGAGACAGACCATAAGGAAGACAACACTATCAGTTAGATAAGTGTTGCAAAAATGTAAATATGTTGAAAACATGTGTTAATTGATGTGTATGTACAGTAAAATTGTATTGCTAGCTAAGAGGTCCATTAACGTATCCGAATAAATGACATATTGCTACAATTATATTTTGCTGAACTTATTTCGTTTAATTACAACAAATGTAGTCTGGTAGAACTTTAATTGTTGTGACCCGCCATAGATGCGTAGTGTCCGAAACTTTGCAAGTTTGGTCATAAGCAGAAAAATTGCAAACAAAAAGCTGAATATAATGTCTGCGAAATATATATATATATATATATATATATATATATATATATATATAACAGTTTCCTACAGCCATGAGAACGTATGAACCAGAAAACGGCGAATAAGCATATTTTGGGAAAGAGCTAGGATATGTAATATTAGTATTGCCGAGAATAGCACTAAGGACATCACGGTAAATTTAGGAAATTAAACCTGTTTAATCTCTATTCGACAAGACAGCAAAGCAAAGTGTTAAGCGACCTCGTTTCCTTTATTCGACAAACACACCCTAGAGTAGACTGAGCGTACCTTTAAGTAACTTTGCAATATGGTACAAGAATAGATCACCACACTTACTTCCACGAAGTATCTTGTGCATACATGTACGGTCATTGAGCATGACTTCGTAATTTGCAAGATTTTTCTCCATTCAGATTTTCTATCACCACAAATGTTTTCTCTACAGAAACGAAAACACAAAGACAGGCATTCGGGTGAACCCGAAGTAATTTAAAACACGTTCTGGCGCATTAGAGGTGATGCGTAAATCTCAATTGGGGTTACAAATATGCTTAAAATGTGTTTGTGTAAAATCCAACGTCCGCTCCAGGAGGGTTTAATTGTAACAATGGGCACTTCTTCAGACAAACAGCACAGTTGTCCTCTAAAAGAGTCCCACTGAGAAATGCGGCGTATGACGAAATTGCGCATAGCTAGTAAACTCGCACTCCTTTGCTGTATAGCTAACTGAGGCAATTTCTCTCTCATTCCAACACAGTTTTAAGTATGGAGCTGAATCTTTATGTACAAACATACATGGTTGAGTTTGCTCGGCGCAGGATCGAATGTTCTTCTCGTAGCATATGTGGTACATAAGTATCTGCGTGTGTGTGTGTGCGGTTATCAGAGAACATAAGTACATCCTCCACGTCACCTTGCTGGCATAAATTCACATGTTTACATGATTACTGCCGTTTTATTTTCTACTATATATATATATATATATATATATATATATATATATATATATATATATATATATATATATATATATATATATATATATATATATATATATATATATATATATATATAAATATATATATATATATATATATATGCGGCTGAACTTTACAATAAATAGAGGACGATATACATGAATAATGTTTACACTCGTCAATGACTGTTCCCCGCTTCTTGCAGCAAATATAATTCTATATAATGAATGCGCATGGGGCGATAGATAATGCGACATGCTGCTTTGGACTCCAAAATCAAATCCAATATATATATATATATATATATATAGTACACAAACCCTTCTTCAAACATAAAACAAAACTAAACACCCCGTACTGCGCATTGTACACAATTTCAGATCAATCAAATGCGTCGTTATCAACAACATTATTGCCACCTCATATACACTTATATGTGTGTGTGTGTGTGTTGAGGACCCTGAACAAGTTGCATAGGTCATGAGTATGCATTAGATCAGCACTTAAGTGCATTTGTCTAGCGACGATCGTTCCTCGGCTGGCCGTCAAGAATCGTCGACAAGTCTAGTTTTTTCTCTCAGTCTGCCATGATCGTGAAGTTCCGTTGTGAAGGCGTCGGTCGCCGGCGTCGCCGCGGACGACGATACCGGGATGTCGACGAAGGCTCTGCCCAGCATTGTCAACTTCTGCATGTCTTCCGCTTGCTCCTGAAGTTTGTCGTCACTTCCTGTGTTCGGCCGTAAAGAAAACGTAGTCGGCAGACCTTGTGATTGTTGTTGTTGCTGCTGCTGCTGCTGCTTATCCCGCCGGGGTGCATCGGTTTGCCAACTCGTTCGCTCCCCCACAATGACTCGTTGGAGAACCGACGAACGTCCCGAGGTCGTCGAAATGTCGTCGTGCTGCGAATGATGGTGTCGACTCTGTTGTACACGAAACAAGGCACAACGTACCGCCGTCATTAAAAAAGCAGCATTTGTTAGGACAACACAGCTTGCAACCAGTCATCAGCTACATAAAGGCTAAATTTCGTCAATCGGCGGCGGCCCATACCGTTTGAGCTGCGTCCAAAAAAAAGTGAAGAAAACGAGGTTTGATGATTTTTAAGAAGCCGAAAATAAAGGAATCTGCATTAAGTTGTGTGTTAAAAACCGAATCATATATTCTAAAGCGATGGAAATGCTACGAACTGCGCTTCAGAGACTGAATACAAGAGACGAGTTTTGGGTGTATGGTTGCGGCATCGAGATCAAATCTCCCGCTCGTGCTTCCCAGGAGAGAGTCGATCAAATAAATCCAGCCTGTGTTTTTACTACAGAAATCTCTCTGACTGTGTTTTTACTAGAAATGAATTATTTTCCACGATTTCATCCTTGCCACCTAGTTCTCTGGTCAATGAGAAATAGTCCCGCTTATTAAGTTTTTAAGAAGCTTAAGTTTTTAAGAAGCTTGGGCGAGAACGAGAATTTAAGAAGAGACAACGAGCCCTGAACTCTGGGCAAACGACAACTCGATCCCTCGAATAATTGATGAGAAATTAGATTTTCTCATTTCAGCAACCTCCCTATTGGCCGAAGCTGTCTGCGTGCGACATTTTTTCTATTTTTCCGGATAAAAAACAATTTAAAGGTATAACGTTTTGTGACTATAGAGGGGATAAAGAAACAAATCGCAAGAGCATACCAAAAGATGCGTTTAGACCATATATTAAAAATTGGGAAAGAAGGTGACACAAATGTATTGCAGCGGACGGTAGCTATTTTGATGAAGCAAACCACTTCGGATGATTGAAAAAATATTTTTTTAAATAAATATGTAACCGAACTTTTGCGATCAACCCTCGTATATTTACATAAATGCGTGCAGATGCATTGTATGGATATCTAATGCGTAACCTTGAGTAACCCTGTAACAAATGTAGACAAAGTACGTTTTTGAAGAAACGTTTCTTTATAGTGGAGGAATAGTCGTCAGTCTAGGGATTAGTAGGAGGTAGTATTCAAAACATAGAGATGAAGGTCGGCTAAACGTTGTGGTGAAGACGTCCTGCAACTCGGATGTCATGAGTCGTGAGTTCGATTTCGACACGATGGGAACATGCCAAGGACTTGTTTCTTGTGTAACCCAGTTATCCCAAATATAGCTACATACATTCGTAAAGAACGTTTCTCACGATCAACGGGTGCTTAACGCCTACCTTAAGAGCCATCCGACAAAGGTCTGGCATGGCCAAGCCGGCGCAGAGACCTCCAACGATGTGGCACAGGTATGAGAGGACGACGCGCGCAACAACGATTCCAAAGATGGCCTTTTCTGCAAATCGTTCGTTTAAACACAACAAAAACAATGCACTCTATTTGAGAAAGAAAAATAATAAGAAGAAGCGGGGAAGAGAACGCACGATGGACAAAAACCCGAGCCTTGACAGAGCTATGGGTAGCCTATATCGCAAAAAAACGAACTTCGTAATTCTGTCGTGCATTGCAATAAATCCAACCCGAACAGAACCCAGCCCGGACTCTACAATACACGATTGTATGGAATTTATTATTATACTATTCATCATGATCAGCTCACATGTGCTTACCTACCGATCTACTTAGCCCTTTGATAATAGGGGTGTTGGATGATAATGCATCATCTCTTTTTGTTGAGACATCTGTGCTCCCCGCTTTCTTTTGTCCGATTATGGCCGATTACAATCCACTCCGGCATTCACCTTGTCCAACTTAAAAATAATGAAAATGAATTTAAGAATGTCCGGTCCAGGTCTTGAACACGCGCCCTGCCGAATGCAAGGCAACAGCTTTGCCACTAAGCCACACATGCTTTCCTAGGTAATTGACTAACTATAGGCGAAAATGCTCTCTATTTAATTCGAACAAATTCCAGCAGAGTGAAACAAGTGAATCACGTAGCAGATAGCTGAAAGCACCGACGTCAACCATCAGGCCCAAACACACACCTCCGCCTTTGCCAAGAGCAAAGCATCCGTGCGATGCCGCCGCGTTGTAGCCCACAAACGCAACCACCGCCGAGAAGAGAACGTGACTGGCTACAAGTACCAGCCTCGGTTGCTGGTGCTTCCATTGCTGATAGTGCAGTTGTTGTTGCTGCTGCTTCCGCCGACCGGGCTGATTTGAATCGAGCGCGCCCCCGGGGGCGGCCGCGCCGGCCAAAGGCTGGCTGGGCGGCGCCAGAAACGGAGCGTACGCCGAAATGCCGAGCGCGCCTGCCACCACGAGTGTGATTCCTTGATAGACCAGCGGGCGACGCACAGACAGAACCACACATTTATTTGTCAGATGTGTAAGATTCGTCCATATGCCTAATATATATATATATATATATATATATATATATATGTGACTTTAAATTTTCCTTGAAGTTGATTAAGGGTTTCAAACAACGCAAACGTATAGCAACGCATATATATATATATATATATATATATATATATATATATATATATGCTTGCGTTGTTTAAAACCCTTAATCAACTTTGAGGAAAATTTAAAGTCACACCTATTACCCCGTCAATGATGGGCACACTAGCCTTTGTAAATTTACATTCGCATAGAGGAACACAAAAGTAGCTTAATTCCGGCTGCAACTTTTTGCCAACAAAATGCTTTCTGTAGTAGGTTTGAATCACTATCAACTCGTTGCAATATTTGTAAATATATGAAATAGCCCCCTTACCCTTGCAATTGTGTATATAAGAAATAATTGACTTTGTTCAAATATATATATATATATATATATATATATCGTGAGGATTGGAAAAAATATTTTACACACAATTTTCACATACGTCCATAGAGGCAATTCTGTTTCTGTTCTTAAGTTGGAAACGTTAACTTCCTCAATAATACGTCGTTGTTATTGTTGCAGTAATAGTAAGAGTATTAGTAGTTGCTTTCGCTATTAATGTGCATCTGAAGTACAAAAGAGAGAAAAGTGAAGGCAAGGTAGTGGTCGACGGTAAGATAAGAAGGAATAAGTAGAGCCATCTTTTATAGTGCAGCCAGTTGCCATAGAAACAATGGGAGTCATAGGCGAATCAACAGTAAAATTTCTGAAAGAAATTGGGAAACGAGCGGCAAGTGAGAAGGATGAGAAAAGGGCAGGGGAATTTCTGCTACAAAGAATATCAATTGAAGTGCAACGTGGAAATGCGGCTGCGGTGCTAGGTTCGCTGCCCTCAGGCAGTGGTCTACCGGGTCTGCTCTGATTACGTATTAGAATTATGCTGTGTATAATGTATAAATAAACCTCAGTCAGTAATTATATACTATATGTACAAATGCAAAAAAAAAAGTAGAGCCAACTCCTCAAGCAGCGTACCTTGTAGCACGGCAGCGACGGTGCTATCGTGGCAGGCATCGACGTGAGGCGTGGGTCCACCCTGCACGAGGTTGGCGAGTATCATGTGCGATACGGCTAAACTGCCGACCGCGATCCCGACGAGAGTCTGGAACACTGCTAAGGAGAAGCACGCCACCCAGCGGCTATGAGCGGTCGCCGACGTCGAGAGCATCCTGTACGTCTGTCCGCCCGCCCGACTGGCCGAACCCCCGCAGCCGCAAAACAACACGACGATGTCGATGTCAATGGCTCGGAGCCACCGCAGACAGACCCTGCTTAGAGACGTATGGTCGACACGGCGAGATGGAGAAACATGTGGATGAATAATTTATTATTAGTATTATTATTAGTTTTATTATTATTATTTTTATTATTATTTAGTTAATACAATTGTGAGGTATGAACGTTTAAATCATGTTTATCCTGCTCTGTTCGCTTTCTGTCAGTTCATGGCGCCTATAATGGAAGCCACGTTCCCTCTACACACGGCCAAAGAGATCATCTGTCTCAAAGACATGGCCTCGCGTCGATCACCCGTAACGTCTTCGATTCGTTTTCCGATGTCTTGCAGGAGTTTTGCTGCACCTGTGCTGATGGGGCCGAGTGTCTCTAATGTAATGGGTGCAAAGTGGTAGCTTCTAGATAGTTCTAGATACTTCCTCCGTTTTCCAGAATCCGCACGTTCTGCTACTCGAATTAGTATTATTATTAGGTTACATGTACATAATAATAATAATAATAGGAAACGCCGCGTCGATATTAGGTGCGATGGGCTGACGACAGCAAGAAAGAAACTATAAAATAATGAGGATACACATTCACACCTTACAACTGTATTGCTCTAAGACATATTAAATAATAATAATAATAATAAAATTATTTTAAGTATTTCTCATTTATTTTTAGAATTATAAACAAAAAAATTAAGGTTTTCCATGTAATCAGTATAATTATAGAAACATATGAAAAAGTGGTCGACAATTCGTCTCGCCAAGACGCAACACCTTGGGCGTAACAGTGTTGTATCTTGTTGCTTCGTCTAGGCATATGTCGATAAAAAATATTTTTTTAACAATTATTTGGTTTCTCATGGCAGATTCTTCAAGCAATGCATGATGAATGCTACTACACACACACACATATATATATATATATATATATATATATATATATATATATATATATATATATATATATATATATATATACTAAAAGTACTGCTGTAACATAATCAAATTAGCCTGATGCTAAAAAGAGCCTGGGTCCCGGAAGCTGACAAGTTGCAAAACCTTGCAACGGCAAATGTTCTACTCTAGAGACATGCTATTTGATGAATTGTCGTCACTTTCTGTACGTGCACAATGGTAGATAACACATCTGCACAGCATAGTTGAATAACAATCGTGCGCTAAAACTGTTAGTATTTGCCTAATGCATAATCTGCCTTATAATTTGCCTGCAATAATCACAATGATTGTAATGTCAAGTGTGCTAAACTCCAATAGGCTACAAAAAAGACCGAAAAAGTAAAAGGAAAGTTAACGTAAAAATGTAGCATGTCAACACGACTTACTCAGTTCACCGCTGGTGCATACTGACGAAAACAAAACAATCGTTAGCAGTAACACTTCATTTATCGTAATGGAGGGGGCGATGGTCATACAATATCTTCAGAGCAAAAATATCTGCACTTCCTGTTTGTGCGACGTGTTCTTCATTTGGCAATTATAGCGACACCCGGCTGTCTCAGCTCGCTTGTAGAAACAACTCAAGCAAATCTAGAAACCAATGCATTTCTGCATTTTCCCCTAGCACACCAACTCCATAGTCACATTCTCTCGATCTCGTTCGAGCCAAGCACTCGAAAGTGGAAGCACCAGCTCACTTTTTTCAACTCACTATAGAGCCATGTTTCTATAACACTCGAACATGAGTTCTTTTTTTGACTCAACAGCAATTTCGTTGCGATGCAGCAGCGTCAATGTTAGCACCTTTCGGTCGTAAACGACCGGTTGACATGACCGTTAAGCCGCTACAGTAACAGAGGCAGGCAACCTTTTTTCTCGACAGCGCTCTTTTCACCACATCACAGCCTCACAGCTTCCTGGACTGGACAATGAATCGCTCTATATGGCCAACGCAGAACGTTGATCAAACAACAACTTCGTTTGCGTAAAACGACGATTCTGGCGCCTGAAAAAAAACAACACGGCACTGGCGCCAATCAACGCAGAAACACTGCAACAGTGTATAGAGATATAAACTGTGTATAGCGAGTGATGATCATATGTGTTGCTGTCACGTCTAAACAGCAACAGTGCGGATGATCGCTAGAGAAGACAACATCAACAACAACAGCAACATCAACGACAACCATAAGAACAACTACAATAACATGAACAACTGTGGCAGCAATAATAACAACGACATGGACTCAACAACAACAACCACAACAGCAAAAACAACAACCACAACAGCAACAACAACGATAACAACAACCACAACAGCAACAACAATAGACGTCACAGGATTGGAAAAGAACATACTCAACCGTAGCGATGAGTCCGCTTAGTGCTGAGCTTCATTCGAAGCTCGAACGCTTTGTCCTTTGCTTACTAGCACCAATAGAAGTCGTCATTCACCACCACAGTGAGACATGAGCGGTTCTCACCATTCGCCACTAACACTCATATCTTTATAGTCTATTAATCCAAAGATATCTGGGCGGCGCAGAGCGAAGCACAAAAGATAGGCTGCTTTACGGAGGGAGATTTTCGGCTAACCATCGAAAACCTGAAGTCTGCGTTCGTCGCAGCTGCAGAAGCATCAGCAGAGGCAGCGGTAGCGGAAAGGGCAGAAGAAGAACAAGAAAAATAAAATACAAACAAGAATAACAATAAAAACAACAACAACACTGCGTTACCGGCACCAGAAGAGCAGAAAAAAGGCAACAAGCCACACACGGAGCCGAAGCAGAAGAGCAACTCCAGCTTACGCCGGATCCTGATCTAAACAACACCAACAGCCTGAGCAGCCCGGACGACTCAGCTGTTATGCGTTCGTCCGTGCACTACTAAAGAACGGAATAGGCAGGCAAACAGACATCCGAGCCATCTCGAACCGTCACTGAAGGCGCACTGCTACAGTGTTCAGATATGGAGACTTAGCTCTCTTTACAGCTGATTCAGCATTGAGCAATGTTGCTATAATAGCATGCCGTTTGATTGCAAATATACACATATGTGCATTGAAGGCTGACAGGTGACGGAAAGGTGGTCATTTCAGCCGCGGATTTGAAGATCGTTTTTTCCTAGTCTGTTCTTTTAGTAGCACCGCTGTTGGCTGGTCCACAAAAAGTGTCTTGTCCGAGATTGACTCGCAATTAAATGTGTAAAATGCTGCGTGCCTAAGCGCGCGTGTTAGAGGACGATTACTGCCGGTGAAGCGGAGTGTTGATTGTAAAATGAGCGTATGTAAATGATGAGAATCATTCAATTTATGTATGATTTCTAGTTGTTTAGAAAGCTAAAAGAAAAGTGCTACATTTCGTTTTTGGACGGCTCGTAAGGATCCTAACGAGGGAACGCATTCGACGATATGTGCATTATTGTATAGACAGACATTAGAGAATTGATCGTATATTATAAGCACCACTGTAGGAATAACTAAAAGCGCGTTTTGGTTTCACGTGCTGTTGTCATTATTATCATTTACGTGAACATTTTCTGAATGCGCGTAGCTCTCACAAACTTACAACTTACTGCCAATTGTACGATCTAATAAGCGTGGGTTCATGTACTAGATCTGGTTTGCCTAAATATGCGTATATATATATATATATATATATATGTATGCCGCATATTTTAGAGAACATGCACCAGCATAGGCAGCAGTAGCGGAAAGAACAACACCACTGCGTTACCGGCACCACAGAAGAGCAGAAAAAACAAGAACACGGAGCCGACTTTTGCCATTATTTACTATCGTACGCGAATCCTTTGCTTTAATAATATATATAGATGCCCTGATTTCGGTCAATTCGAACGCCATTTCGTTAACAGACACGATGACGCAGGTCCAAACACAAAATGCGTGCAGAACAGTATGCAAACAGTTATTTGAACGAATGCTTTGTGAATGAATTTATCCGCACATTGTATATATAGATCTGAATTGATTTACAATGCAATGATGTTACAATTTATTTACAATCTGGATTTATTTATTGTACAACGGGGCTACTTTAAACTACGTCTCGAAATGTGCTTCGAAAGGAGCCCACAGGAGCGGGAATCCATTGTTTCGACGGACAGTTCGACAGCGTTGCTCTAAAGGTGCATGAATCAGGAGGTTTCATTTCGAATGTATCTTTTAGACATATTCTCGTCACACAATTGCTATGATAATTGCCAAACGTTTACAAGCGCTTTCCGGCGTCTTATACCTTCTCTCTCATTGGTCGCATCTGAGTGCTTGGCGCCTAGCAACAGTTATGCGCCGAGCCGTTACAGCATATCGATTTCGTTTCAGCGTGTACAATGAGAAAATGGTACTGTAAGAAGGTGATTAACGCCGACGTTGTGTGAAATTGGAAACATTAGCATAGTACTCGTGAATTGAGCAGTTTTGGTATCTCTTGGAAACATCACGCTGGTGTTTAATGTTAGTGTAGGGTTTGTAACAGAGCTGCACAGTTTTCTACAATGCTTTCATATTTTCAAATGTGTGCAAGCTATTCTCCTGTGATAGAGGCTCGCGAAGAAGACGACGTATTTTAAAAGATGAGCGTCTGCTTTAGAACAGAATTCGCAATTTTTGTGCATTTACTGAACAAAATCCAGCGTAATGTAAGCAACTCGGTAAATCATGTAACCAGACCTAAAGGTAAAGCCTATGTACTGCGTAAAATGAAATAGTTCGATTTTATATTTGGCGGTTTCGAAAGTAATTTCGCTTCCTCACTTAAATCAAAACACGAAGAAAACATATGAGCAAACATAATTATTCTTTAGACAATACTATCTTTACTGTGTTTTTGTTAGAGTGGCAGGGAAATGTGACCGAGGCCTCGGCTGAGGTAGCGCAGTTAGATGTGTACCTCACCAGGAAGCTTTGGGATAGAATGGCATGCACTAGCCGGCACGTGTACACAGGGTGCATTGTGCATGGCTATCATCACATGGTGTGTGCGACTCAAGTATTTCACCAAGTTGGCGATTAACGTATTTGCCCGTTCTGCTCGCAGATATGCGCTAGATACCACGCAGCGAGCTGCCAGACGCTTCGGCGGTCTTTGCACTTTCTCGTGGGACGGTCACTGAAGTGTTCAAATTGTATATAATGTATATAATTGTATATAACGACTGTATTGTAATTATGTACCATCTTGAAATGCAAAGTTATTGCCAAATAAACAATATGTATGTATCTTTACTGTAAATAAACAAGAGTAAGCAAAAAGAGGCATTACGATAATAAAATAAAAAAAACAGCGTATGAGACTCACAACGGCAAGCTTGCTGAAGTCACAGTTGCTGCTCCCGAGGAAGCTAACGCCGTTGAACCCAGTGATATACGATAAACACTAGGGAGATCACTGTACAAACTTCCTGAAGCGTGAAGTCCTCTTTATGATAATCTTTTAGAACCGTTGAATCAAAACGAAGTGTGAGACTCGCAGACCCGCTAAACCCGGGTTCCTCCCCACCCCCTCAGGCTCGGTATTACTTTGGCATTACTTCGAAGCCGTGGGAGAGGCGTCTCTGCCGTTCTCCTTCAATCACCTCTATCCCTGACTATCATCCCGCATGTCTACCTGCGGTTAGGTAGGGGATGCCAGATTGTAATCCGTCCTGTGAGAGTGCGTCGAGACCATGAGGGCCTGGCTGCTCCCCACCCCCTCCCTCGGCTTCTCGTCTCGACCACTCTCCCAAAAGACCCGCTCAAACCTCTCCCGCCTGGCCGTTTCCTTGGCTGTCTTGAGTGTCAAAACGGCGTCAAACAAGTTCGTCGCCTCCCTCCATGCCTCCGCAGAAGTCATCATATGGACGGCCACCTCCTTGATGGGTCGGCCTCTCACAGCGGTTGGTGCCGCGTCCCGTGCTTTCCTGAGAGCATCACATCGCAGAACAGTATGCTCCACGTTTTCCGTCTCTCCAGAGTCGCACAGTACGCAGATATTGCTGATGGCCTTCTTGATCCTTGACATGTAGCTCTGGAACTGGCCGTGTCCGGTCAGAACCTGGGTCGCCCAGTAGGAAAGCTCCCCGTGTCGGCGGTCATACCATACCCTGAGGTCCGGTATCAGACCCTTGGTCCAGCTCCCTGTGGTCACACCGGGTCTTACCTGCGCCCATTCCTCATGCCAGGCCGATATGGTAGCACTCCTGGCCCTGGTGAGATCCAGACCTTCGTCTAGATACATTTTAGTTTGTTCAGCCACTAGGAGGTCTCATGGCAGCATCTTGGCTAGGACCAGGAGAGCTTCGGTCGAGACTGTTCGATACGCCCGGCTTACCCTGATTGCCAGCGTTGAGTCGACCTTAGTGCCCCCCTATTTTTCGCCGTCTGCATTGCCATGTCTCCCCAGACTGGGGCTGCGTATAGCGCCGATGATTCGGCCACCGAGGCCGAGGTACATCGCCTCCGTCTTGTCGGCCGCCAGTTTCAAGTGATGGGACTCCATCCACTCGGACACCATTGACAAGTCCTCATTGGCGGCGCTCTCCAGGGCCCTTTCGCTTCTGGCCGTTACCATAAGTGCAAGGTCGTCGGCGTACGCCAACGTCTCCACCCCATACGGGAGATCTCGGATCTCGAGCCCCCCGTCGTAAGCTATGTTCCAGAGCATAGGGCATTTGACGGAGGTAGAGGGCATTTGACGGAGGTAAAAGCCCTTCCTCTTCATCGCTTCCACAATTACTTTCCAGTTTATTGTGTTGAAGGCATTTTTGACATCCAGGAGGATCAGGAGCACGAATCCCCTTGTTTTGGGGATCTTCATAGTCTCCTCACCCGCCCGTTTCAGAACCTTCTTTAGAGCCCTCAATGCGGATCTGCCTTTCAGGAAACCGTACTGGGCATCTGATAGGGCGTTATTTTCCTGAATCTCGTCGTTTAGTCTCTTGACTATAACGTTCTCCGGGATCTTACCCATGGCGTCAATGAGGCATATGGGCCGGTAAGCCGAATGGCCGGTCTTCCCCCCGGGTGTGGGGATCTTTGGAAGGTGCTTGCGTTATAACGACATATGTCTTCAAAAATAGGTGAAAAATCCGAACGGACTTATGGATTAACCTAATAAATCGTAAATTTGGCTACCTTGGCGCCTAGCATCACCTCCTTCGCGGCCAACATATCCTATGTAGTCAGTAGTAGTACAGCCGCTATATCCATCGCATGTTCCCAGAAACAATACGTTAACACGATCCTAATTATTTTCAACACGCAGGTCGCACCGGTGGCTTCATACGTCATCACAGTCATATGGGAATATCTTTTGGCAGCGCTTTCGGCAGCGCAGCTAGACAGCCCGAATAAAGTGAATACTTAAGTGGGCCCCTTGGGCTTTTAAGACTGCCCAGGATCGCTCAAAAGAGACCGGCGTTTACCCACACTACATGACTTATGTAGGTAGTCGTACGTGAAGTATATGACAAGATTATGGAGGACAGCACGTATGCAGAAACGCGGAAAAATTACAGCAAAAGATGGACCTAGCGAGGGGCAACGTTACGGTCACCGGGTGCCGACAGGTGGGAACGAATAATATTAAGCTTACTATTATGGAATAGGAAAATAAGGCGTGGCCTATAATTCCCTGCGAACTCTAAACGAGAAATGTAGAGCCGACGCGCGGATAGCCAAGATACAGCGAAGAAGGCTGATGATCAAGAACCTGCAGGAAATTATCACAAAATGGGAATTGCCCTAGCCTTGATGACAGGAATGGAGAATACCTATGAAATAGAAGAACCGACGCAAGAGTACTCGAGACAATGTACGGTACTGATACGGAGCAACGGAGTTGTTTGCAGCCTCCTCTTGAATGAGGGGCCAGAAAAGGGTGCGGAAGGCCACACTGTCACGTGCTAGAACCGAGCAAGATAGCTTAGAGGAAAAGTTTTTGCCTTGCCTTCGGAAGACCTGGGTTCGAGACCCAGACCGGCCACTCTTAAATTGATTTTCATGATTCATAATTTAGACAAGGTAAATGCCGGAGTGGACCAAACATCAGCCATGAAAAACCCATAAACGGGCCATTAGCCTTACAGAAAAAAATGTGACACTTCCCGGTGTCTCTTTGCGGAACTACATCTGCAAAGAGGTGCCTTCCAGATTTTATCTTATATGAAACTTCCCACGTTATTTGTTCCAGGGTTCAATCGCTTCACCCATTCTTCGATTTTCATGGAACTACTCCGGCTTTATTTGTGTATGGCTTGGCACAGCTGCGTCCTATCGTGTCGCTTCGCCGACACTAAAAACGACCATTGAGAACAACTCCGGGCCTCTGAATGAGAGATTCAATGCAACCCCACTATAAAAACCATTACGCCGTTTCCAAAACGTATAGAATACTCTCTTGTAGTTTAAATTAAGCGTATGCTAGTTAAAATGCGGCCAAACTTACCTGGTGTGGCAACATCAGCAACGTCCATATCTACAAGTATAAAAGTAACATATCTAACTTGTTTTTTTCTTTCACACGCCAACTCTCACAAGTCAAAGCTATCGATCAGAGACATCGGAGTCTCCTACTGTAACAAAGTACAGCTCTGTGTCGAACAGACAAAGTCCCTGCGCAAATTCAAATGCAAACTCAATGAGCATTATCTTGAAAGTCTAGTATCTGGTTCCCATAAAGAAACATATAACATATTGGTATGTTGCTAAAGCGTCGTGCAATGTGTGCGTAGACTGGGCACTAGTTTCGTTTTCATTCAGAATAAACAAACGCTGGACGTGTGATATATGTTTAAGCGGGACAAGAAATCAATACTACATCAATTTATTTCTCAATTCGTATATCGTACCTAGTAACACTTTATTACAGGGTATGACACTGCGGTTGGCGAGTTAACCCAGGCGCTAAAAGACCCTGGCCTTTTATATCGTCGTCAAACCTACCCTAGCTAGCCTCTAGCAGTAGGTCCTGATACTTCGTCTTAAGCGTTCGCCAGTGGAAGGCATCGAGATCGAGTGACGCTGCCAAACGCCGAGGAACCAACGGTTTGCCGCAAAACTCCTTCAACCTAAAAACGATCACAGTTCAGTTGACACACCGACGTCACTTATGTATATCGATAAAATGCCCAGGAAATGTTTCGTATATTGGCAGACAGCTAGACCTACAGAAGGCATAAACACAACAAAATAGTATACTGCTGTCTACTCGGAGGAGCCGAACAGTAAAGCCAAAAGCTACCCACATTTTCACCAATTGCGTCCGAGTGTTGTAGACACATTTTTTGGGAAACAATTCGGGGTACGAGAGTCTGTTGGGTACAAGTGGAAAGGCGCCCGAAAACACCGCCTCGAGTACGGCAACCCCATAAAACTCGTGAAGTGCTGTGGACACGACAACGTCGGATCGTTGCAGGAGCTTCAAGAAGTCCTCTCTGGTTGGCGCATAGCCCCAATGCTCGATGTGGTGGGCCAGCTGCACCCGAGCCGCAGAAAACACTTCGGGGACCTTTGAGAAAAAGACATACATATTTCAAGTGTTCAGGTCTGGTGTAGTAGGAAAACCCAAAAATTGAAAAATATGTTTTTCGGGTTTCCTATTAATTTGTAGTACTTAAACATAATCTATTACGCACAAATGCCTACCGTTTTCTTTAATGATCTATAGCAGGATTAAGTTGGTCTTCGCTACTTTATCGGTTGGCCACTTTTGTTCTTGCCACAGTCTCTTTATATACAGGGTCATTCGTATCAAAATGTACTTCTTTCGAGGTTTGATAGAACTCGGCAAGAAAATATGTTTTTCCCTATGGAGGGAGGACACGGAAAGGCTTTGTTTAGGAGTGAGGATGAAATTTATAAAAGTAGTTTTTCTGCCTTTTTTCTCCTACATAGTTGTGCGAAATCTACGTTTGCGAGAGAACCAGTCAACGCATAAAGGACCGGCGTGTTCGAACCTTCGCTTTCGACATGGCTATCGAAAAAGCTTAGTTACTTGACAGCGACGTAACGCGGCACCATTACTTTGGTAAGAAAATGGTGGGCATTAAATTTGCTATTGCGTGAGACTGGTCTTTTGGACATACAGTTTTGGTCGTAATGGAAAATGTTTACGATTTTTCACAAAAAAAAAGCGTTAACGTAAGACACAACAACATACCGACTTTTTATGACTTTCCTCAATCTGGGTATTCGCTTTTCGCTACGCAAGCTAGTGAAGTATCTTCCGTTAAAAAGAATTTTTCGCCGAACACGCCGCTATAATCGGTTCCTTTATGCGTTAACTGGTTCTCCCGCAAACGTAGATAGGAGAAAAACAGGCAGAATAACTACTTTTATAAATTTCACTCTCTCTTCTAAGGAAGACGTTTCCGCGTCTCCCTTCTCCTGTATATATATGTATATGTACACTTTAGCCTAATTTGACTGACTTAGTAATATTTGTGTTTGACGATATATATATATATATATATATATATATATATGTACGACATAAGGTCAGACACAACTATGTTAAAAGGCGGAACTAAGTAAGTCGAATTAGGCTAAAGTGGATGACACCGGAGCGATATGGTCCTCGTACTTACCTCGTGAAAGCTCTGACCAAGGACAATGAGCCGAAAGTCGCAACCGCTATCCTTGAGTTCTGTCATCGCCTGTCGCGTACGGCAAACATAATCTTTATTGTGGCAGTGGTGATGGTGATGCTTTTGATCCTAAGTCGAATTTATTATCGAATTCTTAAGTGTTGTAAAAAGATCAATTACTTTTAGTAGATCAAGTTTTAAATCGACGAATTCTTGCTTAGAACTGTCTGATGACGGTGGTATTTTGGCTACGTCCACAGTCACCTGACTTAATGCTGTAGAAGTTTGTGGCTTGACACATATGCGTCTTATCGGGGCGCTTCACCGACTCCCAAAACGAGCACTGACAACAATTCTGGACCAAATACAAAAGTATGAGCACTTTGACGTTCCCAAAACTTATAGAATACCCTCTCGTAGTTCAAGTTAAGCGTATACTCCTTGGAGCGCATGCAATTTTACATGGTTTGGCAACATCAGCAGCACCCATATCTACAAGAGTAACACATCTTACTTGCTTAATCTGTCACACGCCAACTCCAACAGGTCAAAGCTATCAATCAAAAACATTGGGGTCTCCTACTGAAACAAAGTATTGGCTTCCGCTAAGTAGACAAAATCTCTGCTCAAATTTAAATGCGATCTCAAAGAGCATTATCTTAAAGCTCTGGTATCTGGTTAAAAGTGATATAAAAATACAAACCATGTTGCAACGTATTGTAAATAGGTGAAACAGGCAAATATATGGCATTCATATTCATACAAGTAAAATCAGCCAATGACCACGCTTAGGGGGCGGTGATCATGGCAAAAAGGGTACGCACTGCAAACAATTCGTCCGGTCCCTTATCGTGTTCCCAACGGTGAGGCCACACTATGTGCAAAACTGCGTTGTTCGCGGGAGTGCTGATTCGCTCCAATGTGATCGGGAAATAGAGCACGGAGCATTTCGGCGCCACCAGGTCTCTGCAATCAAGGGTAATGTTAGCTGCAGGGCGTAAGTGCAGAGATGATGATTTGAACTATTATAGCATTTATATCTCTAATTGGCCGTTATGTTTACATAATTGTAGGTTCTACATTGGCTTAAAGCCTCGCAGCGCGAGCCCTCTATATGTGACTCCTCTCGCGATGAGTGATACGCATGTTATTTCTTTATCATGGGTTAATCAAACCCGTTTGTTTGGAGTATTGATCGGAAACTACTATATGCAATAATTGTATATTTACTATTTTGGTCGCCTTTAGCGCGTCCATACTAGTAGTAGACTTACTACTTAGACCCACTAGTAGACTTAATTGAGCAATTTTCGACAGATGAATATAAGAGCAACGCAACCAGATATAACAACCAAGGTAGAATTAGTAATTCCTATAGCTTGATTGCTACCAATTAATGCCCCAATATTTGTCAAATTAGAGGCAAGCTGATATTTTGTGAATATCAATTGATATCATTTTATTTCACGGTGTTATATATATATATACGTCGTTGTACGACAGTTACGCTAGACAAACCATACACTACTATCTCTGTAGATTTGGTGAAAGGTATCGACTAAATGTAAAAAAAAGCTTTTCTTTCCACCTAATTCAGGCCGTGCACGATAAAACGTCAATGCAAGCGCCAACGACGTATCTGTAAGAGACGTCGCGCACGCACCTGCACGCTGTGTGATGGTCGGGCTGTCGGTTGAGGAACGGGTCCATCTTGGCGAGAAACGATCGCATGTTGTACTCGGAGTTGAACAGGACGCGATCGGCGGCCAATGCTGACAAGATCTGATTGTAGCCAAATTGAAAGTCCCGTTCTTTCTCGTCCTGCGTCGGATACTCGAGCTGGTTTTCGTGGAAGTAGAGAATCTTTTCGCATGCGGCCAGATCGAGCCGAAGGCCGACTAGCTCGGCGAGGTTCACCACGGACGTGATGAACATTTTCCTATAGCTGATGCATTCGTAACACGCAACAACACCGCACTACCGTGTAAATTAGCGCGATAACTCCCGTCGACATAAAGCAACAATAAAACGATAACAACTGAAATTACCCAAGTTAGTGTGCTGTGAAGATATACAATCGTGTATACAGTTTAGATCGTCGTATTTTTAGGCGAAATTCCGAAATCGGGTCTCAGATCGTGTCCGAAATCTCAGTGCGATTGAACTAATTTACCCTTTCTTTGGTATATTAGCAGCTAGCCATAGCGCAGAGGTCCGAGCTCTCCAGTGCCATTTTGCATCTTTCATTGTCACCAGGTCAATCACGGTTTCCGGCCTAGATCCTGTAACTTGTATAGAACATATACGTTAAGGAGACACACACATTTATACATGTACAATGTTTTCTTTTTTGTTTTCGATTTTTTAAGCAGTGCTCAAGCTGTTTCCTTAACAAAAGACCCGTACTCATAGCATTTCAACTTCATTTCACCTGCATCTTAACTGACCCCGAACAGATCCCGTGAACAACAACGGACGAAATAATAACAGCGGCGAAGCGGTTAGCACCGGGGAAGAAGCGCCAAAAGCCGAGCGCCTCGCGCGCTTTGTCATCAATGGGCGGTACGCCCCATATATATATATATATATAAATGATAAATTTCGAAAGTTATATATCTTTATTTATATATGTGTTGGACGCCGTTTTTAATGTCACAGTAGTGTGAGACTCAAGTAACAAACAAATGTTTATTGGAGACGCAATTACAAACAACGATATATCTTAAGAAATAAAAAAATATAAATAATAATTATATATATATAACTCCTCTTTTGGTATTTCTCTGTTTTTGGTATTGTGAGTCTTACACTACTAAGGCATTCCCAACAACGCCATGTGTGCGTATTTTTTTCATCACGTATTTTACGAACATCACGTATCACGTGTTCTACCAAACAATTATATATATATATATATATATATATATATATATATATTCTTGAACCATTAAAGCATCCTCTTTGCAAGCCGCAGTTGGCAATTCGAGACACCGCTGTCGGAGCAGCTAAGGTGCTGTATCGTTCGTTGAACGCAGCTTAGATTCTGGCATACGAGCAGGAACCGGAGAGAGATCAAGCACGAGAGGATGTGCTTGTAACACAGCAAATCATAGGCTACCTACGTTGCGAAGCTTGCGCGTTTGGAGTCGGACAGTGGTGCTCATCGGTATGTTGTCCGTATTGTTGTTGCCGCTGCTGCTGCTGCTGTTGTTGATTCGTCGGAGTCGTCGCCGTCGGCTTCGTTAAATCAGCGACAAGCAGATCCACCAGTTGAGCATGTGAACCTCCGTAAAAAGGCTCCACCAGCAGCACCAGCAGCTTGGATCGCTGTTTTTGTTCGTGTTGGGACTGTGGGATGCTGTCCTGCAAGTCTGGCGTACGCCGCCGATCACCTTCTGAGCAACAATCCATTCTGTAACGGCCGGCAGAGTTCACAATCACGAATAACACATTTAGTCGAAAATATAATAATAATAATAATAACAAGCGACCAAAGAGAGGGTCAATTCTTGCGGCAAGCGTTGTCTTTGGCCGTTTGCAGAGGAAACGCGGCATCTATTTTAGGCGCCATGGAGTGAAATAATGATTTAAAGAATTTGCAATAATACGTTCAGACCTCACAATTGTAACATTATTTAACATGTAATAATAATAATAATAATAATAATAATAATAATAATAATAATAATAATAATAATAATAATAATAATAATAATAATAATAATAATGCTGGACAACGTCTCATTCCGCATGGTGTCGGCTCTCAGAATCGGCGGGTCGATATGCGAACCACACATTTGCAAGGCCTGTGGAAAACCAGTAGAGAAGAATGGCCTCCACCCGTTGAGCTGCATTAAGAGCCAAGGTCGGGCTCCCAGGCACACAGAAATAAATGCAGTGATTCAAAGAGCTCTCCGGAGGGCGGGAATACCTAGCATGCTGGAACCCAGACTAGGACTTCATGACGATAAAAGGCCCGACGGTGTCACTATTCCGCCGTGGAAAAAAGGCAAATGCCTGGTTTGGGATGCGACAGTCTCCTGCACAATCGCACCGTCTTATGTGTGCCACAGCGCTACCGAGGCGGGATGGGTGGCCGAACACGCAGAGACAGAAAAGTGGCGTAAATACACAGAGTTAGAGTCTAGATACAATTTCGTGCCGATTGCAATGGAGACAATGGGCCCAGTCAGCAGAAGAACAAGGACATTTATTAAAGACTTAAGTGATCGAATACAAGCAAACACCGGAGATGCACGCGAAGGCGACTTTCTGAGGCAGCTGCTTTCATTGGCAGTTTGCAGAGGAAACGCCGCGTCAATATTAGGTGCGATGGGCTGACGACAGCAAGAAAGAAACTATAAAATAATGAGGATACACATTCACACCTCACAATTGTATTGTCCTAACACATATTAATGAAAATATATAATAATAATAATAATAATAATAATAAAAAAAAAAAAAAATAATAATAATAATAATAATAATAATAATAATAATAATAATAATAATAATAACAACGGCAAGGAGTTACGTGCGTGTTTACACCTCTTGATTGTGTTAGTTTAATGTAAATTGTGTAAATCAGTGGCAGCTATTTTAATAACGATAACACTTAATATTAGCATTATTGTTTCACTACCACCGTCACACCAGAACAAAAAAATGCTAAAGCTAGAAGCAGTCGTATGCAGTCGTATGATTAGTGAATTTCCACCTATCTACATGAATGACATCAGATTCTGGAACAGATACTAACTCTATTCCTCTGTCGTTAGGTTTGATCCTGCCTTCTGTGTGTAATATTAGTTCTAATTGTGTCTATATATACGTGTTAATTATATTATATCTTCAAAGTAACATGACAACAAATGTTGTTATTATTATTATTATTATTATTATTATTATTATTATTATTATTATTATTATTATTCCTTTTAACTGCTAGTATGCCACAAAACAACTGATGGGTCCAACATGCAGGGCGAACTCTCTTATATCTCGTGCTATAGGCTCTTTGCCCTTGCCAACAAACGTACCCAAATTATATACATATGGACATTGGTCGCTCAGGGTTACCTGATGCTCAAAAGTTTATTTGCGTTCTCTGAAAGAAGCGACAGCGACATATGAAAAGCGCCAACCCAGCACCGCAACTGCGGACAATATCAAACAATCTGCACTACGCCCAGACTTGACTTACCCATGTCTGAGCGGGTCCACTCAATTGATAGATCGTTTTTTGACTTTGTTGACACACTTGACGTAAGAACTCGGCTATCAGATCTACTAGACACACGAGTCATCTGTGTCATCATCTCTTCCACTCAACTAGTGTACTAGATATAGTTTAGTTTAATGCACCACGTGTCTGGTATATATATATATATATTCTAACTGTTTATTATAATTTCTTTATATATATATATATATATATATATATATATATATATATAGAAAATATTGTGATGATTTATTAATCATTTACAATACGTTTGCACACTCGGCAGTGCTCGCCTTAAAAAAAATTGTGGTAAAAAGGTGTAACGTGAGGTTAAGAATCAGCTGTCCGTGTCCTTGCTTGATGGTAGCCCCCGCTCTTATGGACCCGGTGCGAGTGGTATGTCCTCAAGGTTCCTTGCAACGTTAAAACGGTAAGATCCATAAGATTCCTCTTCGTGACGCCGAGCCCTAAGAGCGTCTTCGCAGATTTGGAGTCCTATACACCACTCATAGAGATAGTGATGGATCCGAATCTGCGAGGTTTTTGCGGGTCGGGGAGCGCCGCTCTTAGGAACTCGACGTCATATTTGGTGATCTTGTCCTGCCGCGCTTTTGCCAGGTCCCGGTTCGGGCCGCAAATCTCGGCATTTAAAACCCAGACCTCGGTAGGTGTTGTTATTACGAGGTCGGGCTTTATACCCGGTGCGCCCGGTCGACGGAATACTCGCTCACGAACCACCTTATGACCCCTCTCGCGGAAAAGACGCGCCACGCGATCACAGACGTCGTCATGTCTCTTTATAGTTTGTTTGTGTGTTGTATCGCACATCTGAGCGACATGAGGCAACGTCTCAGGCGCATGGCACCCGTGCCTACAACGTTTGTTGTAGCCCGGGCGACCCCTGGCCAATCTGGCACGCGTTGGTAGTGCGTTGAGCCTGAGCTTTGGTAGGTTTAAAGACTCCTTACCAGATAGGTAGGGCATAGCCTTAATCCAGTAATGTACAAAGGGCGTTTCGTGTGCTTTTTTAAAATGTGCCCCATTGAACGCGTTGTGTAGTTGTTGAGACCAGTAATCGGTCTCTTGTGTAGCGGTCTCAATGGAGGTTCCCAAGCGCTCGCAAAGAAGTCTTGTTATCGCAAGGTCTTTTTGAAGTGCTCGGTGGTTAGCGTGCGTGGAGTGTTGTAGTGCTGTCAGGCGGGAGAGACGGAGTCTGGGGATGAATGTTTGGAGGCAGGAGATGTCCAGACCGTCGTGTGCTGTGTGCGTGTACAGGTAGGCGTTCGGCACCGAGTTTTCGAGCTTAAGCCATTTCGACTTAACAACCTTTCTGATATCTTTATCTAGGTCGCTAAGGAGTGCGTAGGAGGGTCTGGGACCGGAGACCAGTAGGAGGCGGGGAATGAGAAAGTCTTTCAAAAATATGAGTTTTTGGTGGGGTTTAAGGGGAGCTATCGTGAGTCTGTTGAATAAATCAAGGAGTATATCCTTGGTGGAGTCAACTCTGCCATTGCTGTCAAAGTCGACTCCAAGATATCTCCATCGATCGCTCATACCTTTAGCTGGCAATTGCCGATCTCCAACTTTAAATTCTGGTACCGTATTAATAAAACCTTTACCTTCCTTCCTATTAAATAGATGGGAGATAGTAAAGCTTTTATTAGTACTAATTTCAAGGCCTCGGGGTTTCAAAAGGGCAATATTAAGGAACCGTTGGAGAGTAGATTTCGTGGAGGCTAGAAGGATGAGATCATCCGCAAAGGCTAAGCTCATAAGGCGGAAGTCATCAGTAAGTTGGTACCCGATATTAGTTTTGTCTAATTTTGAAAGAATGTCGTCGAGAACTAGATTAAATAAAAGGAAGGGGGACAGAGGATCTCCCTGCCTAACACCCCTAGTTGGCCGAATTGTGCGACATTCTTGTCCAAATTCTATGAGAGTTTTAGATGAGAGGTACAAGCGTTCGATATAATTAATGAATACCTCCGGGTATCCGCGAGTCCGGAGTGACCACAGAACGGAGTCATGACTCACCATGTCGAACGCCTTACGGAGGTCGATTGAGGCGAGTCTGAGCTCACGTCCTGCAGACTTGGCATCGTTAAGGATACCATCCAGAATCGCAAGATTCTCGAAGGTACCATTATATATATATATATATATATATATATATATATATACATTTTGGACTATCAGCGAACAACCAACAACTGAATGCACTTGGACAGTCATCGAGAAGGTGTAAGGAGCATGGCAGACCACATCGACTGCAGCAACAACGGTCGTCCGTCGGTTCGTGATAGTCCGTCTCTGATAGGTTTTTGTTAGGAAACCCGTGTAGACAGTAGTGGGTGATCAGATGACGTGTCTTCTGCAGCAAACGTTTTCATTTATTCGTGGTCATTGACGGTATTGCCATCCATGAAATCTGGTGTCTACGTCAAGCAGCTTAAGGCGAAAATTCAACCAGGACTGTTCGAGAGCTGGAGCTACGACAGGCTTGAACCTCGTAACCTGGCCCTTTACTGGTTCCTTTAAGGGGTGGTTGTACAGATACCATTAGGTAAGCTAGGCAGTTCCTTGCGTTTCTTGGTAAACAGCAAAATTAAGCCCAGCGCACAAAGTGCGGGCTTCTCTTTGTCGAGCCACTCGACATGGCATACAGTAAAATGATTCCACTCTTCGTGCATGCCGTAGGAAGCCAACGAGGCCACCTTGAAGTTGAAGAGACCGTTAAGTATGTCTAGAAATTACTTCTGAGGTTTGTCTACAAGTGGTTGTCATGTTTTATTGAACCGGCTTTGCATTATGTTTGTATGTGGCGTCTTTCCTGTAAAACTTTGCTAGACTTCCCTGGACTGAAGTAACCTGGATGGTGCGCCGGCACTGGCAAGCTTTCTTAGCACAGCCGCCAACCAAGAAGTGGCATCAAAGACAGCTTTTTAGATCTACGAAAGCTGCGTACAGAAAACCGTCATCTGCATTTTGTCATGACGAGACTCCGCTGCTTAGCTTCACATGAAGCTCTGCACATACTGTCAGGACTGATTTTACTTTCCGGAATTCATGCTGCTCCGGTGTTATGACGCCCCTCACCTCTAGAATACATAAAAGGCGACTGGTGAGTATAGCACCAATAATCTTGTAGATGCAGCTCTTCTTGGCGATGCCACGCCAAGAACTGGGCGTTGTTGGAACTCCTTTTCTCTTTGGAATAAATTTGGATACACTTTGCCCAGGTTTCTGGTATCTAACCATTGTTGCCACAGCGAGTGAACATATCTGTGAGGAGTGGCCATATTAAAGAGTCTTTGATGTGTTGACCTTGCAAGATCCGGGCCGAAAGCCTTGTTACGGATGGAACGTTGGATAGATTCTAACACATCCAAATCATAAATGAAAGCTCTACCTCGATTGGCATTGCTACGGGAACTGCATTCGATGATTGAAACCTTGCTCCAAAGAGGTTGCACAATATTTCCGACGAAGTGGAACAGCTGCGGAACGACTGTATTGCCCTTGCTGTATGGTAAGACCGCTTTCGAGTCTCTACTCTTGTGTTATGGAGAACTCTTCCGTCTTGACATTTATTTTGTACCCATACAACTTGCGCACCGCCGACTAGACATGTCGACCTTCCTCGTTTATTCTGGAGATAAACAGAAGGTCCAAAACTTGTCTATGAAGTTTTGTAGCATTACACTAGGAGCTACAGCTACGATTGCCGATGAAACAGGCTAATCTAAGGGATCGGTTTCTAACCAGTCTGGGTTCCAGGTGACCATATGCTGGCACAAAACGCCAATGTTTATTCGTTTAGATCTACCCGGTATGGAATAAGCGGTTGGGCCTCCGTTTACTGAAATTCTCATAAATACAGGTACATGTATCTAGAGGCCAATTACCTGCATTTTGTACTCGTAACCTCCAGGTAAATATGTCGATAGTGGACGACCCCGCACGAGGCTGTGCTCCTTTGAAATTTGGACCACGGGAGTCCGAAAAGAAGGTAGGCATCTGAAAGTCCCTGCAGATCCACAAATCGTACTCATAAAGAAGTGTCATCAAAGCAATGGTCCGTGAACCTGACGTATCTAATTGATAGTTCAGATCTACAGCAAGCATAATGGGTCGCTCTTGTGAAACCTTGGAGAATGCGGTACAGAGCTCTTCGGTTGAGTTTGTCGTGCGACTGTTGCTGTTACTGCTGTAAATTGTGACAACCGTTTCTATTATCTTCTTAGAAGCAGATGACAGTTGTTGGGACGAGCATTCATGAAGACATAGACACCTCCCGTTGGTCTGCTCATCTCGTGAGCAGCTGCTGGGCAAATATCAATTGCAACTAAGCTGTTCAAATATCAAGACAGCTGGGGTCGATCTGGTGATGCTCAGTACGAGCAGACACCACTTGCAACAAGCAATAGTAAGTAGTAAGCAACTCTCACCACAACAGGGACTGCGTTCCGCCTGCACGTTGAACAACGGGCGAGAAAGGCTCTGATTGCGTCAACAACTATCGAAGCGCCCCAGAAGCTCTCCATCGACACCGCCGTGCGCCTATTCCATCTCAAAGTCGCGCCAACGGCTACATACGGAGTGCAGCTGATATGGCGACATCTCAACATTAACGACCTCGCAACGCTGGAGTGAGTTAAGCCCGCGTTCTTAAAGCGAGTTCTGGCTGCACTCCTCCGTTTGCAACCGCCTGGTTTATGTACTGACAGGGACCTCGCTATTCGTAGAAGATATACGGAAGCTGTATGGGCTGCAGGAGACAGAGGCATACAAGGCGTTCATTCAGCTTCAGGAGGACAAACTGGCCGACATGGATCCTGATATCTTCATAACACCTGCAATGACTGACGACGCGTGAAAGTAACTTTGCGGGAGTAACTTTGACTTTCTTTCCGGCGTTGGTCCGCTGGCGCGCGACTTCCGCGTGCTGCGGGAACCTTCACGCGCCCCCATGAAAGTTAGTCAGACGGTGCAATCTCCCAATAATAACTCTCCCGAGGTCACTTTTGTTGGCGCGGGAGGCAAGGCATACGATATAGATTGAGTGGCAACGAATTCATATTGTCATTCTGTCGTGGCCCGAGGGCTATTAATTATTGTACGGGGGAAGTGTGCTGCACATGAAACCCGGGCCGGACGGTTAATGCCCCGGGCTTTAGCAACCTGGGAGTACCGTCTGGGATGCCTGCTGCCTTAGCTTAATAGGCACAACGAAAGCGAAGTAGCCACATGGACGCAGACCGCCCGTCGAGAGGACCATCTGGCTCCGTTGTTGCTTCGGTAACAGCGGGGAACCCCTGCTCTGGAGTGGGTCGAGCTTCCCTTCGGGGGGGGGAGGGTGAGTAATATTCTGGGGTGTAACGCGGAATCGCGAGGTGATCGCGTCTAATCGGTAGGGCGGAGTAGTGTGGTGCCTCCAGGGGGGAGGGTGGGGGATCTGCTGGCCTGTCTATTCGGGCTGGCGGGTACTCCCGCATTCGGGCCCGACCGACCGAATCGCCATGTGATAGTGCGTTTTTCGGTAGACGGCTACCACCACCACCTATACAGTGCAGAAGGCTTCCACGACCCCGATGTTGACTGCAGATATAAATATTGTCATACCGAATGCTCTAGATATCACGGTCTTGTTTGTAGCAACATCGGGTCTCTAAAGCAGTTGGCCCGTTTAATGTCATCATAACTTTGTATTTTGTATATGTTTATATTCTATATTTTATACAATTCTTGTAACTGCATTTGTGAGCTCCTGACGCCGAGCCAAATCTTTGTGTTTAGGTATTATCGACACGAAATGTGTGAATAAATGGAATTTGTGTTACATCTACCCCAACAAGCACAGAGCAATTTCCGGACGGTCCACTTTATTGCGCATAATCAAATCATGAGTTCATCGCCCTCATCGGTTCAACCTTAACACGAAACACTATGCCACAGCAATAAAGCCTTTTTTTTTAAATCATACAAAATTGTCGCCCGTAACTAGAATTTTCGCTGTTCATTTCGTCATTGCTATGTTGCAAGAGGTGCGCCCCTACCTTTGTGGAAAGTGGGGAGCGTCAGTGCTAAGAACGATAAGATCTATCTCCTTTCGGGGCTGACTTTCAGCCAAGATTTAACGCCCATGGGACTGCTTTTGGCATTGCTTCATAGACGGACCCCCATAAATACAAATGTGCAACGGTGGGGCTCGAACCCGCGCACCTATGTGTCTCCTCCGGTCGCGAGGCGCATGCCACCACGCCACCGGGCTCGACCGATAAGATCTATCTGCCTCCCTCTGAAACGTCGCCATCTGCGAGTTCATATCACGTATCTCGTCACCGTCGTGACAGATCGATTTGGTGGTCTATTGACATCGTGTCTCTCCTTGTTGTTGCTATTGTTGTTGTTGTTGTCGTTATCATCAACGTTGTGGATATTCGTCGTCGGGGCCGGTTGGCGCTACATTATTATTTATTCGCTATTGGCGCTAGGCTTCAGCGGGATTCTGCCGTGGATCCACACAGCGAAGACAACCACACTTCAACGTTGTGTGTGGAAAAACGATGGAATGGATCGAGATATCGCTACAACGTATAGAGTCGTGCGCGTAGCAGAAATGCTAGTAGAAATATAATGGTATTGGTAAATAAAGTTGTAGAAGCAGTAGTTAAATTAAACCACTAAAAATATAGAGAATGAGCGGTAGGAATCGACGCAACATTTTAGATGGAAATTCTAGTAGAAAAACCTGTAGCAACAATAGTGCGGCAATCATAGTTGTAAAGGCCGTCAACATATCTGTAGTTTTTTTGTCACTTCGTTGCTAGTTTCAATGAGCATTGCTCATAACGACATGATTAATAAAAATATTCTGGTCAGAAGAATGAAAGCAACGATGCAGGACCAGAGCGCGAGGGAGAATATCTAAGACAGCTTCTGTCTCTCGCGATGTGTCGAGACAATGTCGCTTCTATAATCGGCACCATAGGCTGAAAAGATAAATAGAACCCGCAGGAATCGAGGCGACACGTTCGAACTTCACAACTGTATGCAAATAATAATAAGATTATTTGTCTTTAAATTGCTGAATGGCTAAGAGAATAATCATCTACTAGAAACCGGTTGCTAGATGAAAATAAGAAAAATATTCATACTCACAACGCCTTTATTTGTATTCCTGATTACCTATAAGAATGATTTCTACCATAAAAATATGGACTAAGTCATTACAATTCTGGTAATGATGGTAATCTGTAAAAATATAACTGTTTTTTTTTTATTAATTAAGTATGGGGTCATATGCCAGTACAATCTCGATCAAAATAAATCGAATTCACAATCAGAATTACACACAGCAAACTATAGGTCCGCGCAGCAGAGGTAGCTCAGGCTGACACCCACAGCTGACCGGATGCTATCAAAATTGCACATAATATGTTTGTGTTTCAAACATTGCTATCTACAAATGGTAGCAAGCTGTTGTCACTTATCACCCATAAATGATGTCACACAAAATTTCATCAACACGACTTTTTGCTTCCCACATGCACACAGAACGCCTCCGGCGATACACGCATAGCATTGCTCTAAATAACCGACCGAGTCACCATTCATAAAGTGTGACTACAGAGTCAAACTTCTCATTATGAGGCGCACAGTTGTATTAGTCATGGGTCAAAAATGTTCCTGAGCTCCCATCTTATGTTAACTTCTTTATTATTATTATTATTATTATTATTATTATTATTCCAGTATATTCCAGCGCTGGCTGATTATACAATGCACGTGCTTATAATACGACCTCAATATGCATATACAGAGCGGCCTTAACCCAAACCGACAAATGTACAAAAAAACATTTGTAGGAATAGGTTATATATATATATATATATATATATGTCGTAGAAAAGTGGATCTGAGAGACAAACTATGCATGATTAAGGCCACAGTTGTCAGTGAATAAGGTGCAGATAAACTTTAGCAGAGTCCAAAAGTCAAGTAGCTAAAACCCAGACAGGACTTTTATTTCATTTTGCGTACTACCCGTTAAAGTGCGCGTATAAACTCACTTATAGATGCATACATAATGTATGCATACGTACATATTTATCGGCAGATGCACGTAATTTGTAATGTATTTTTAAAATAACGATACTCAGAAAAGACCACCGCACGAAGAACACAAAACCACCGAGCATGTCTTTGCAAGCTTGATACAAACATTAGAAAGGTTTGAGACTCTTAGATAGGGAAACTTCATTCCCCGGCGACATTCCACCAGGTTGAACTAGTAGTATAAGCTAAAACCTGAGACAAACAGATATGTATGCAACAACGATTATCGGCTCACTGTCAATGTGCAGTGAACTAATCTCGACGCTTGCCTCCCGTATAGGACTACTTCAACCCTATATCAAGACAACACAGATGATGCCATTAGGCTACACACGTGGATAACACTGATACTATAAAATTAGCATCGATTTTTTGACCACACCACAAAATTAGGTGTGACTCCCAGGGCTCTGTTAATCTTCCTATTATATATACATATATAGAACTTGAAAAATCAATTCCTAAAAATAGAGTCAAGTCTTGCTCCCAGTTCGATCGATTCGTATGTGTTCGAGCATTAAACCAAGCGAACGCAGTCTGCTTCTACAAAAAGTAAAACAATTCTTTTCAGTTCATTCATTAATCTCATTTCACCCCTCCGTCCGGGAAACGCCCAACTATGAACCCAGCACGATAGCTCGAGTCTATAGGCGAGTCAGAATCAGGGAACACATTAAGTTAGTATCTAGGTATTATTACAACACTTCAGTCATCCGTAGATCGTTGTCGTCATTTGCAACCTAGACTATCCTTGGAAGATAAAATACACAGATTTTTTGCAAAACATCACAATGATTATCGATTCGCGATCTTCAATGGGCGCGTGCCCATACTTAAAAATGAACACGGAGATGATTCGTTGCGGTATGCTGCGCAGCTCAGACTCCAAGCTGGGTCTTGAACAACGAGGGTCGGTTGACGAGAGCCACAATCCATGACGTCAACGACACCATTGCCACGCATTGCCAGCGAACATAATATGCGTTCAGGTTTCTTCACATGCATCGTTGTTGTTCCGACTCGTCTCCTTACGATCCGCGCTAGAACCGACTGTCTTCCCTTCTTGATCGATAAATTCCGGGTTGAGAAGTCTTCTGTGCGGCAGCAGGTGTGCGTTCCAAGAGAAAGTGCAATCTCGACATGTTTCTCATCTATTTTGTTCTGTGTTATTGTGGCTGAACTTCGGAGGGTCAACGCTACACGCCTCACAGTCAAGCATGAAGTCTTCAGGGGAAGTTGTCGTGCTGACCTGTCGATGACCCACTTGGTTTTACGACGGGGTGTTTTAATGTAGTTGCAGGTCGCACCGGACCAGTAGGTGATGATCACCCTCATTGACTGGATGCCGTTGCCAAACGCGTGTTTGCATGTTGGTGCATGCTAATAAAGACCATACATATATCCAGCATGCGCATTCGACAACGAGACACCATCAGACAGTCAGCCGTAGGCATTTTCAACAACGCAGCTACGTTTGAGTCTTCAGCCCCGGACGTGTGCTTTTCCTGGTCCCGCCTCTTAAACGACCTCTTCCCCGCGCTCCTTGTGCACCAGCCGCTTCTGGTCGGCGTATGCATAGTGGCCATTGCGCGATGCAACTCCGGCGGCAGTGGCAGCTGAGGACGACGACACTACCTTAGTTGGCGACGAAGTACCTAAACCCATGACGGGCTTCCGTTTCCGCCGTTGGCCGTACCAGACCTTGAAGAAGATGGCGCCGAAGATCACCACGATACCGGCGACGCCAAGCGCGCCCATGCTGTGCCGGTAGATGAGACACGAGAGCGGGATGGCCACAGCCTGGCGAACCGTCATCATGATGACGAACGTCACCGCGCCAAACTGCGAGATCGTGTAGAACACAAACAGTTGCCCGGTCGCCGAGCAAATCGACAGGATAACGCAGTCGTACGCGAACGCGTGATAGACGAACGCGAACCGCAGCGACGACAGCAGCGCGCCCTGCTGAAGCAGCGACACGAGCGTGAGCAGCGTCGAGAACAGGTTCACGCCGCACATCATCTGAATCGAGGACATCTTGTACGTGCTGAACAGTTCGCCCTGCCAGTTCGACGTGAACGAATCGGTGATCATGTACGCCGCGAGAATGATGGCGCCCGACAGCGACGTCGACTCGACGTGCGACTTGTTCGGGTTGACCGGCCGGGACAGCAGGAACATGCTCATGCCGACCGAGATGAGCAGCGCCACGACGTACTCGTACGTGTGGTAGGTCTTACGCGACACCACCTTGCCCATCAACATGACGGGTATGATCTTCGACGCCTTGGCGAGCACCTGCGTCGGAAACGAGACGAACTTCAGCGCCTCGTACTGAAACCACGACGAGAGAATGTTCGAGAACGAACAGTAGAAGTACTTGTAGAACGGGGCGACGTGCGGCGGCTGTTTGGGCCCGATCGTCAGGTAGGCGGCGGCGAACATGAACGCCAGGACGCGGTTGACGAACACGAGAAACTGCGAGTCGCGGAACGATTCGCCCAGCTCCGAACCGGCCGAGTAGTACTTCTGCGTCATGATCTTCTCCTGGAGCACGCCCCACGTCAGGTAGGACACCTGCAGGCCGAGGAAGCAGAACGCTAGCACAAACGCCGTGCCGGTGAGCGTACGCGGGTGGCCTTCGCCGGAGCCACCGGGGACGGTGGCCCGCTCCGGCGTGCCGCTAAGCTCAAGCGACAGCCGCTCGTAGTCGAGTTTGCCGTAGACCAGCATGCGCGACACACGAAGATACCACCTGCGCGGTGCCGTTTCGTCCTGACACAGCTGGTGCTTCTTGACGTACCACACGAGCACGGCCATCGGCAGTGCCACCGATCCGTAGCCCAGCACGTTGTACAACAGTCGGACCAGCCAGAACGTCTCGGCATGCGCCGGCTCCATGGCGGCTCGCTGAAGTGCCACCTTCACGACAACAGCTTGTGCACCAGTGGCGGCAGCCGCAGCAGCAGCAGAAGCAGCAATTACAACCGCAACCAGCCGTAAAAACCTCCCGATGTCCCGACACTGAGGGACACTTTCTGTTCACAGAGATGTCATGCTGTCATTCGTTTCGAGGTGTCCCTAAACACGTTGTTGTTGTTGCTGTGCCGTTATCGTTGACGCTAACGCATAACCATATCGATATTTCGATGTGCCACGATTTGCGCTCGTTTTAGCCACGACGTGAGTACGACGTATGGCAGTACAGTATGAGCTTCAATATTCACTCATGCATGAATGCAAGTGTGCAAAAAAAACAGCTGCGAGAAGGACACGAGAGAAATGGAACAATCTGTCGTCGTCACTGTCATTTGTTCATCCATCATGTCCATCCACACTCATCGATTCGTCCATTGCAGGCAGGGGCCCGCAAGCTAGAGAGATAGGAAAAAAATGCTTCATCTCAATCAGCCAGAAGCCTCGTTGTTGTTGGCAGTGTTGTTGTTGTCGTTGTTGTTGTCAGTGTTGTTGCTGTTGTTCTTGTTGTTGTCATCATCCTCATCACCATCACCATCACGAGCGTCACAAGATTCGCGCCAACTGTCAACCCACCACCCGCCCGCCGCAGTATCAGCTGGGAGAGCGGATAACTAACTCGACGTTCTTCCGCGTTCTCTGGTCCCGCGTGGCGTTCTCGTGCCGCCTTGCTGTGTTTTTGCCGCCACTTTTCGTCTTTCGTCGTAGCATTCACTCACCAGAGGAGACGACAACAATTACGTAAAGACGTTGAACGACGACCAGACGACCGTTCAACGGGAGATTGCCGGCTTTGCCTTAGCTAACGGGAGCACAGCGACTCTCTGCTGTTTACAATTGGTGGCTCCTAGCAGCAACAGCAGTGGGTCAGCACAGAGTGAGAGCGAACGATTGAGCCAGCGGGCGAACATCTGTTGCCCATGGAAGACGCCATCTTTGTTATTGTTATTGTTGTTGATGTTGATGTTGCTAATGCTGCTTCTGCTGATATAGTCTGCATGCCTACCGGCACCACCAACCCACATGGAAGGACGAGCCGAAGGGAAAGGACTGCCGGGACGAGCCCTTTCCCGCCAGCGCATAGAAGGAAAGAGGCCATCAGAGGGAGGTGGCGGTGGACGAGGCAATGAATAGGAAAGAAAACAAGAAAAAAAAAAAGAGATTCGTGCTCACAAACGCACTCAGGAAACAAGAAAGAGCAGATAGAATACCTGCCTACTGTCATCCTCCAAATGTAGTAGACCAGCGTCAATTTCGAGTCAAAACCGAATGCTCTTGTCGACGATTTTGTGTCATACAGAGTTCAACTGAGCAACAGCTTATACTTTGCCGTGACGTAGACGGATAATAATGATAATACAACAAAAATACAGTGCAATATGTTTGTCGTTTCTAGATTGGGTGATATCAGTCTCACGACTATATCTTAAATGTATTTACTGATATGCAGTTGTATTTATAAGTAAATCTGTGTGCATAAACGAATTTATAAATAAGTAAGGTGTATTAAACAATTATATATATATATATATATATATATATATACAAAAGCGTAACTATGCAAACTGTTTAAATCTATATTACAGAACGTTGTACAAATGTCAGCTGAAATTACTCAATTCGTTAAGAACAATCTATAACGTGAATTAAATACATATGTAATCGTTACAGTAAATGCGTATACTAATGAAAATAAAGGAAAAAAATATAAGCAATAGAAGTAAACTTTTCTGTAATTAGATTTATTTGAATATATATATATATATATATATATATATATATATATATATATATATATATATATACATATATATATATATATATATATATATATATATATATATATCGATAATCACATAAGAAGTTTGCTCTGCTATTTCTAAACATCTCCACTATATGGTAGAACGTAGAGGTAATGACGATATAGGCGATACACGAGGTTTTGTCTAGTAAGCGTATGAACTCATGGATGTGTTTACACGTTACAGCCTAGAGCTAGTCAGAATATTAAACAGCTTGCATTTGTTGATAACTTACACTTTACTGTCGTTGCACAATGTCCGGTGGTACGGTTTCCATATATCAGAATGCGTAAACAACCACTTTGAACCACTTTCACGATACACTTTTGCCGCTGCCAGGTCAAAAACGAGCAGCCGTTCACGCGAAACCTATGCCGCACACATCGATGCAAATTCTAAGCACTAATCATGTGATATTTTTCGGTTAGCAGCTTCTCAGCTGTGCCCTCGTGGCGAACAGCCCACATCTTTTGTTGTTCGGCAACAGCTGATTTAGCCCAACAAGCCGCCGGGTTCAAATCCGCTGCGGTACATTTACATTTTACATAACAATGAAACGTTAGAAATTAGTTTTTCTTTTAATTAGAATATGCTTTTAGCCTTAATTGGTCATTTTCTTTCTCACTCTATCTGTTTTTATTTTTGTATATATATATATATATATATATATATATATATATATATATATATATATATATATAACTTACATATGTATCATTCTTTGCAATATCTGCATGTCTATGTATTTTTAATTATAATTATAATTATATTAATGCTAAATAAATAGATAGATAAATAAAGACATGCGATGCGTCGCATATTTGCACACGTTTAACACTAAAAAGTTTTTTTTTGTATTAAGTGGTGAATGGGCAATACGAATGGGCAATAAGAAAGTAGAAGCTGGTCGTGTCTAAAAATCGGACTGCAAAGCTTTTTTTTAGACATGAGTTACCGTGTAAATGAAGTTAACATGAACGGCTTAGATGCGGCGCCTTTCTCACTAACGGGTTGCTTTATTTTGTATATCCAAATCTGGCCCCAAATAATTGAAATGTGAGCTAACCTATATATATATACATATATATATATATATATATATATATATATATATATATATATATATATATATAAATATATACATTTATAAATATATATATATATATATATATATATATATGTATATATATATTTTTTATATATATATATATATAATGTAAGACACGTATTGGTAGATACGTAATTGCAGTTGTTCTGGACGACAAACATTGCCGTTCATCATTTTCATTGTATTTTTCTTTCACGCTTTTGTTAAATGACTCATATCTCAATATATATATATATATATATATATGACAAGACGCCCCATCCTCGAATCAAAACTACACGATTTCGGACCGACACGTCGTCAGCCACCGTACAATAACGGTCACCGCATTGCAACGGCCATTTCAATACCGTGTCAAAAGCACAACGGCGTCATCAGCATTAACATCACTAAAACGCTTAAAGCGACCAACGGACAGCACGACGATACGTCTCCAACCGGCTAATCAGCTGCGGAGAATATTTCATTTAATTTATTTTAAATGCACCCTGTTTGGGTATGTAAATAAGAACATAATATATATATATATATATATATATATATATATATATTTATGAGCAGCAGACAATATTAAACAGAATCTCGCAATGCAACTAGCATAACACAGTGAGAGTGTTTTCTTCTCGCTAGTTGCCTATCTCTCTCCTTGTATGATATGAAATTCACGAGTGCGTTACAAGCTACTCTTTCCAGACAGCGATACGAGTCTGTCAACGACCTGTTTTTTTTTCACAACTATTTCCCAGTTACTAAGCTATAATTCCCGCTTACATAACCGCTCGTGGGCTCTTTCCAGCCTATAAACCCTATCTTATAGACGCCCAGCAAGGGAGAAAGTTTTTACACCGGGTTAAAACCTATCAGCGCTCCTTCCGGTACTCTCCTCGGTACGGTCGTATAGGCAATTTTTTCAAGGTTAGTCGGTGAAAAGAGGTTCTACGCAGCTCGACCCCACTAATTCGGAGTGCTGATTTGTAGTCATGTAATATTTGAGTCTTACATTACTGTCATAATTTCGTTTTCACATTTTTAGCCAACTTGAGCGTCCTCATGCTGCATTTTTGGGCCTTCTCCCCCAGAGAATTCCAGGACTAATGCAATGGGACAAGAACACCACAGGAATGAGGTCGTTGAGCAGGGCCATCATATTTGAGGTAACAATACTAATACTCGTAAGAAATTGAGCTCCCGCATTCTATTCTGCCTTAATTTGGTACTTTCTGGTGGGTAGCTTAAGATCTGACTTATCACCTTAGACGTGCTTACTTAGGTTAACTTACACGTGAGTTAAAAAGCAGCTCTGCGACATTGAACTGACCCTGATAAAAATTCGCGACATTGATCTGTTTGAAAATGCTGTTGTATGAATGTGATTGGACTATGTCAGTCTACACATTTCCTATCCACTGTCATACATGACAAGTAAAACGATGTATGAAACACGGATGTTCTGTAAAGAGCGTGTGTTTGAGATAATAAAACACACATATTACAATGAAGAGTTAAGCGTATTGGCTTTTTTTGTAATTATGCATTTTGTTTTAGAGGTCTAGTCATTGTACTTGCATATCTCTGTTTGCAACACGTTTTTTGTGACTGATCCACTATATATCTTGCTGCCTTTCGTTTACGCGACTATTGTATTCAGAACCTAAGCATTGTAGTATGAAATATGCATGATAACTCTATTTGCTTACTAAAAGCAGTAATAATTGCAGTGTTTGATTCATTGTCTGTACATTCCAAAATTTGATTATCTATGTAACAGAGCGACCACATGCAAAGCTCTACGAATATATGTATATATATATAGAGACGGGCACTGCCGAGTGTGCAAACGTATTGTAAATGATTAATAAATCATAACTATATATATATATATATATATATATATATATATATATATATGCTTGTGCGTGTATATGTGGAATTGTTGCGTGTACACGGGTGCACGGGAGAGACGCGACATCTGGAGAGAGAGAACGCGACCCGCCGGCTGGTGGTAGTAGTAGGAGCGCGAGAGCGGTATGCCTGCCAACGAACTCCACACATGGGCGACTGGCGCCGGCAACAACGGCAGCGGCTGCATCAGCAGCAGCAGCAACAGTGCTAGGCACAAACTTGTTCTCCTATAGAGATCTAACCCGATCGACGGCCGGTAGATGTAGCCGCTTCCGGCACACTCTAATTGACTGTAGGTGTTAGCTAGTTGCTTTCCCGAAGGAGCTCTTCAAACAGTCAGTTCTGCTCGTATGGAACACGACCAACGGAGCGAGGTATACTCATGTATATGTATTGTTTGTATGCACATTGTGTATATATATATATATATATATATATATATATATATGTGTATGTATGCACATGGTCTATATATATATATATATATATATATATATATATAGAGAGAGAGAGAGAGAGAGAGAGAGAGAGAAAGAGAGAGACTAGTGACAAGGAGAGGGACATGGGGATTTTTTCGATTGTAACACAGGTCAACAGTACAAGTGGAAGTGGTCAACATGAACATAAACACCAACAGGCTATGCATGCGTTATGTATGTGTTGTGCTGATCTCCGACAGTCAGTAGGCTGTAGGCTGCCTCCCTTATTGCTAGCGCAGTAATTGTTAGCAGCGATACGCGCTCATACTGCCGGTCCACCATAACCTTTTCCTACCTAGCTGCCGAAACGCTACCGTAGTCACGACCGGTATGACTCAAACCGCCGCCACCTTTAGTCTCTGGCATCGACCGATAACACGATAGCCATAGCCTTCGCTTTCTATATATATACATATATATAGATTGACATATAGGCAATCCGTGTTATATATATATATATATATATATATATATATATATATATGTGTATAGACAGCTCGTATGTCCAACCTTTCGATATTCTGTGACCCGAACATATTCTCGTATGTCCGGGCTACGTTTCCACATATCACTTACCGACCCTTTTATTCGCACGTCCGAAACATCTTTCCCTCTCTCTCTCTTTTGATATGTACTTGAAACAGAATACTAGTAATTCAGAAATGCTCTCTATTGCTCTCTCTCCGCTTCTATATATATATATATATATCGATAATTGCTTCAATCTTTCCCAATTTCTCTCTCCCCCCACCTTAGCGATCGCCTCGAGATGCTTCTTGTCTTGCCAGCTGAGTGACCGGCGTGCCGCCAATTGAGATTCCCGACGATGAGATGACAGACGCCGAAAGTGGTTAGACGTGATTCGTGTGCTCGAAATATCTTAGTTGCGGTTTGGTGTGTAGGAACGTTGTGGCTTGTCGTACGCCCGGACGCGGCTACGCTTGAAGTGTAGAGTTTGAAGAGGATTATATCGACCAGCGATGAGGTCAGTATAGCAAATACACAAATAAACGCGGATGAACTGGTCGTTTGACACGTTCAATTTAACTCATATTACATTAAACTACCTCTATGATCACATACATTTTGGGTATCGCGTTGGGTATGCTACAACGGTGATGTCAGGCGTGCTCAACACGTCTTTACTGTCGTCATAGCTTTATTGCTTTCAGTTTGCGTGCTCCTGCAAGGAAAACGTAACGAATCACTAAATGGGCGGGTACTATTTGAATTTGCATGCGCCCATTTGGCCATTTGCCAAGCAAACAACCAGTTTACGAACTAAAAACGGGCCATAAGTTATGGCGCTGGTTCCCTAGAATTTTGGAGTGTACATCCGAAAACTGTCTTAGCAATTCATATTTTGTCAGTTGACGTAGAGCAGATATGTTTTTCTGTTTAAAAAGTGAGTCCATGCTAGAAGCAAAGCCACCTGATACGCTTTGACGGCACCTGAACAGCAGGCGCCTCAGGAACGTGCCTTGGACGTCTGCCATTAACTTTCTATATTCAGTCAGATGGCCCCCCAAAGAGAAAGCCAAGATGTGAGATTGAGAAGAACAAAAGTTTGATAAAGGCGAATGACAGGTGTATGAGGAGTCGGTAAAATGAAGCGGCGGCAAGTTTGAGCTCTCATCCAAAGCTCAAAAAGGACAAGTTCTTCCGATATATAAGAAGTCATATATATATATAATATATATATATATATATATATATATATATATATATATATATATATATATATTGACAGTGGTTGACAGTTGTTAAACACGATGGTTATGCGGCTTTTCTATGTTTGCTTGTCGTACGTGTGGACGCGGTTACTTTTTGGCTTCTATTCTTTACTTAACTCTTAGCTATGATTATTAAATGATCGTACAACGTAAAATATTAGAAACAACCACCATTACTACTAAGTTACATATGAGATAGCATACATTTGAGCTCTCACCTGATAAGGCACATGCCATAAATGTAAATATTATATTATTAGCATTTATTTCTAGCTTGTGACTTTTTATGACTTTCTTTAATCTGGTCATTCGCTTTTTGCTACGCAAGCTAGTGAGGTGTCTTTCAAACGTAGATTTCGCACGATTATGAAGGAGAAAAAAGGCAGAATAATTACTTTTATAAACTTCACTCTCTCTCCTAAACAAGACGTTTCCGCGTCCTCCTTCCATTGGGAAAAAATCTTTTCTTGCCTAGTTCTACCAAACCTCGCACTAAGTACATAACGATATATCTTTATCTTCTATTTTTTTTAATTATTACCTATATATTTTTTTAATGAGAACTAAAGCATTGTATTATGCAGTTCCTATAATAAACCACGTTTTGAATCTTGAATCTTGAAATATGAATGACCCTGTATATATATATATATATATATATATATATATATAGTACGACAGTCTCAATATACATCCACAATAATGATGCTATACAAATATTTAAATATTGCCGTTTAAGATTAGCCCGTGGACGTGTGTTTTCTGATTTACCAGAATGGTTTTACGAGTTGTTTGCCCGCGCCACCTATATACAACGCCGTCAATTAGTACTAAACTGCAAGTAGACATTTTATATATAAAACTAATAAGAATACATTTAAAGGAGACACACAAAAAGTTTTCATCTTACTTATTCGTACATGCATTGAAAACAAACGCAATCTAGACAATTTGTTAGTGTAGATGCTGTAAGTGGCTCATTAAGTGCTTAAAGCCTAGTGTTTGACGTTGGGGCTACAATGCTATATTTTTCCTACCTTTCAGCACTGAAAGTATAGCTGTAGATTGCGTGTGTACACACATGTGTTCTACGGTGACGCTCTTACACCTGCATCTGCGTGCGCAGTGTAGGTTCCATATATATATGGAAGTTGTTTTATCATCAAGGACCCAAATGTGTGTATTCGTCTGTATAAAGTAGTTGTGCTATCTAAGCGTTTATATTGTTCACCCGTCTGGAGCCCATACTTGTGCAAGCACAAAGCCATGATCGAAGGTGTTCAGAGAATTTTTATAAAACAGCTCTGTAAAATGTGATATCGAGCCGAATGCTGTAAACCTTCCGTCGTTGTCGATTTTACTGAAGAATAGCGACACGCGAGCGCTATCGCAGCTTGCAAGCGCTGATACTATCGACCGTTTCTTTGATGTGACAATGAACAATCGCAGAAGTCAAATAATATTTTTAACAAAATGTATTGCAAGACTTGAAACAATCAATAATATGTTCGCCTGGCGTGTAGCCAGAGAATCGCACAACAAGGCGGCTTCGTGGGCGTCATTGCCTACCTAGTTTGTTTCTTCACCCTTTATTCGGTAAATAAAGGCGCTTTTATATATATATATATATATATATATATATATATATATATATATATATATATATATATATATATATATATATATACGGTATATCTGGTATATACCATATATATATATATATATATATATATATATATATACGGTATATCTGGTATATACCAGAAATCACCTAAATGTGGTAATTTAATGAAGCGCAGTACGTCAGGCCTGATCCTGTTGTAGATGGAGTTTTGCTGGAAACAAAAAGCTTTGTTATGTGGTGCGTGGTTGCAAACAGTGTTCGCTATTGCAACCAAATGGTTAAGTGCCGCCAGACATTTAATATATGTGGTGGCGGTTTGCAAGAGGTCACCCACTCACTCTTGACGAATACAAGGAAGCCACTAAGGCGGCAGTAAGATCATAGGCAACGAGTGGCGTTACGATGGCAGGATCGAGGAGTAGAGTGACCAGCGTTCTTTCTTGAGGAAGCTGTTGAGGGTGTTTTTGGCTTGGCCTCTCGAGGTCTTCTCGAGAGGTTTGGCCGCACTGAAAGCATTTTTAATAATCCACCACCATAATCATCATCCTCATCGTAGTGCTCGAATGTGTAAGACACGATACCGCACGAGAATCAATATTTCTCTGTGACCCATAGATCGTTATCATTATCGTTGTCATCGTGGCTGTGGCTACCTATTTGGGAGCGTGGAGTAGTAAAACCTGCTAGACGCATAAAAGATAATAATGCCCGACCCCCACACGGATGCTTGAGCCAATGATGATTTCTCAAACCATTTTGGCGATACTGCGTGTCACACAGGCTCGTCGCAAACGCGTTCCTCTTCCTATCACCTGTCTGTGTTGGCTCTATCGGCTGCACGTGTTATCCATGTTGTTGTACGCCGAAAGAATCTACTGCAAGTTTTGCCAAATTCATTGGCATAATAGAGTACAACATAAAAAAATGGAATAAAATGATTCGCCTTTCTTCGCATAGAAGGAGGAAGGGGCGTATATATCAAAAGTAACGTGTATACGATCGAGTGACGGTTACCAATGTGGTAAAAAGCCATCGAGAAAAAAACTTCCAGAGGCGTCAAAACGTATATGTACGTATATATACGTACATATAATACATATACGCTTTGGCGCCTCTAGAAGTTGATTACTTGATGGCTTTCAACCACATTGGTAACCGCCACTCGATCAGGGGTTGGATATAATGGCACAATTGACGGAAGGGAGGCCTCGTAGAAGCGCCATTTTTGTGCGACCTATCTAATAAAGGCCTTATCCGGTCCGCGCTAACCCGATCCGAATGAAATATATGAAAACGTGGGACCAGATGTCGTCAGCGGAAACCACGTTCAGGGCAGCTGTATGAGTAGGCTTTGTTTCTTCCGGGGATCTATACATATAAAACATATGTGTAGTGTTTTGAGTTTTACGTTCTCTCAGACACTATGTAACCACAAGTGCAGGCTCAGCACGCATGTAAAAAAAAACAGCAAACAAATTATATAGGTAGAGCCTCTTCAAATATCATCTGGCAAGGGAATAAATTTAATGCCAGTTAAATTATGCTTCCTTTTTACCATATCAGTTGACCTATTTGGTCATGTTTGTCACGAAGGTGCGTGCCACGCTCCTTGGCATATAGTGAAGTTCTTACGGCAAGGCGTACATTCGTTTCCCCAAGTGTTGACAGCTTATCTCTTAAAGAAACCAAGTGGTTCATCCAACGGGATCTTGCAAGTGCAAAACGGTAAAAGTCGCCTCGGTTTCCGTGGGATTCGTTTTAGTCGCTATTCTTCTCCATCTGTCGTTTTCAACATTTCCGTCAGCAGAGGCGCATAAATATATATATATATATATATATATATATATATATAGCAAAGGCTTAGTGGCAAAGCCTTTGCCTTGCATTCGGGAGGACTGGATTCGAGACCCAGACGGCCACTCTTAATTTCTTTTGCATGGTTTTCAATTTAGACAAGGTAAATCCCGGAGTGGATTAAAATGAGCCATGACATGAAAAACCGTACACGGGTAATAGCCTTACGGAAAATTAAAAAAAAAAATATATATATATATATATATATGGAACTTCTGTACGCCAAATTATAGATGTCTCATGAGAGGGTTCGAAACATTGCACTGTTGCGCGACAATGTTTACCTGGATTTGTCAAGCTTCTGTACGCTGTTTATTCTGAATTCGAAGTGTAGAAATTACATACAGTTCGTAGGCAGCCCGTTAAATCGAGTCAATCGACACTGCGCTAACCGAATGCGCTACATTTGAGCTAAATTATTTGTTTGGAGCCAACGTCGTACGTGAACAGAAAAGGAAAGGGTAGCAAACAAATATTCCTATACCAACTAGGTAGTAATAAGTTACCGAAAAATGATTTGTGTTATTCATTTGTGTTTCAGTGGCGATGAAGGCAAACAGAATAAGAGGATGGATCGTCTACGCGAGCGATTCCGGAAGAAATTCAATCGCGAGTCGGAATTCATCGTTCGGGCGCCCGGCCGGGTCAATCTTATCGGTCAGTCCATACTCTGATTATAGAAAACGACAGTCGTAGTAGTAGTAACAGTATATAGGTTTCCTATTGTCGTGTTAGTTGTAAAACGGCAAACGCCTGCCTTCGAGTGTGTATATATATATATATATACCGATGGTGTTATATTGATACAAACTTGACAAATATCGGCCTTCAATAAAGGGAACGCGGGTTCAATTAGAGTTGCCATTCTGAAATGTTACAATCAGCACCAGAGCAAAGCGTCACAAACGTTTACTTTCCGCGATTGTTTCAAGTAATAATAAATATACGCATCATAATCACTTTAGGTGAGGAGGAAACGCCGTGCCCATATTTGTGACAAATTTGTTTCTTTAATTTGAATGTTTGCGTTTTAAGACAAGTCGTTTTAAAGCAGGCTCCGATATTCGCTTTATTATTAAACCAAAAAATCAATCTAAGTGCGATTAGTGCTTGAATTAAATCCACGGCCCCCCTAGCCTTGTTCGGCTGTACCTCTGTGTTTAGTATCAATAAAGTGTGACTTTATAGATCGGGAATATGTCCTAAACAGAGACTGTTCACAACATTGGTATAAATATATATACGCGGAGTGGCAGTACATTCATTTGAGATGGCTGTAGAACTTGTTCAAAAAAATTGAGTTCTCAGTGAAAATATTAAAATGGTGAACTCGCTATTGGTTCTTATACTAACGTGGCTGACCAGACACCACTTTATAAAATGTGCCATTGCAAGATAACGAGTTGTCCGGTAGAGAAACTAAACAAACCTGCGTGTGGGAAGAAAATGCTGCTTTGTCTGAAAGATATCCATATTGACTACTGGAAAGTAAATAGTCACATTGAGAACAGTTTGCAAAAATCGGGGTCCTGGGCTATCTAATTTTTAAACTTTTACATTCAATAAATTGATCGTGTATTACGCTTTATATCCGGAGAACACCCATAAGAATGACAACCGCGCCAACAAGTTGGGAAGCATTATTTGGCCAAATCGGTAAAACCAAAAACAGTAAATTTACCCTCGCTTCTAAACAACTTACCTCCGCCCCCAAAAAATATCTTCTAAATAATTTCTGTCATACCCTACGTATACTCGTGAAAGCTTTTAAGCCAGTTAAGACACATGGTTATATAATAGCCACAAAAAATTAATATCAGATATGTATACGCACTTTTTTTAAATATTAACACATGCGGTGTGCGAATTAAATACCCGTTGCAATGTCGCCGACAGGTTACGAGGGAGAAGATGGCCGGTGAGTCTGGTACACAGGGGTAGGGTAATTGTAGATATGATTTAAAGTTATAGTGAATAAATGTTTTTCATATTGCCTAACCGTATGTCGATTACTTCCAGGTGAGCACATTGACTACTGTGGCTATGGCGTTTTCCCAATGGCAATCGAGCAGGATATCCTTGTGGCTGCAGCAAAGGAAGACTGCGGCAAAGAAAATGTATGTACACTCACACACACATATATATATATATATATATATATATATATATATATATATTTTTTTTTTTCTATAAGTGATTCAATTAGGAAAGTGATGTCTATGTGCCAATTTTTTCAAAGCTGAATGAAGATGCGTTTACAACGGCGGCTCGAGACGTGTATATATATACACTTATAGATGTTTACACTTTGATAGATTCTAACTGATTGTTAATAGATTCTAAACCTGAGTCGAAATGAGGGGATCTCGCTCGTGCGTTGCGTGGATACTAAACAACGGGGGGAAGATAATGATGACAACGACGACGGATTTTGCTTTTTGATAAGAATAAAACTAATTAATTATTTAATTAATAAATTGTAGGTTAAGGGGTGTTGTGGTTAATTGTTGTAGTCGGCTTGTCCCACGGTTGCAGACGATTGAGTTGAAAAACACAGACGATTCGAGGTACGCCGACTTCTCGTGTTCGTTGGCTGGCGATTTGAAGATCGATTCCTGCCGACCTCGGTGGTCTGACTACTTTCTGTGCGGCGTGAAGGCTATCCGGGAACGATTTCCAGACCGACCACTGCCCGGTTTGCGGCTCCTCGTTGACGGCCGAGTACCGCCGGCAGCCGGACTCAGCTCTAGCAGTGCGCTCGTCTGCGCTGCTGCGCTTACAACGATGCACTCAATCGGGTAAGTTTACCATCTATGCATGATGCCCACTATATATACAGGTAGTTCAATAAGTTCTTAGAATGAGCTTTTTAGAATTCGAATTTTGGCACGCTTGCGCCGCTAATAGGAACTGCAACTTTTCGACTGCTAGCACTCAATATATTATAGTGATTGGCCGTTGCGATTTCGTTTGATAGCTTTTCCCGTGCAACGTATCGGGGTGATTTTTAAAAATGGAGAAAAAAGAGTTTCGAGTGGTTATCAAGCATTTTTATTTCAAAGGTTGGAATGCGACCCAAGTAAAAATTGAGTTAGACGAGACGTACAGTGACTCTGCGCCATGTTTTGCCACTGTTTCCAACTGGATTAATGTGTTAAAAAGAGGTCACAGGAGTACCGAGGATGAACTACGTCCAGGAGGCCAAAAAAACGGCAACTGATGAGGAAAACGTAGAGAAAGTGCGAAAAATTATTGGCACAGATAAGCGAATGAACATTAAGGAAATAGCAGAGGCATTAGGGATTAGTTTAGGCAGTGTGCATTTTATCCTACACGAAAACTTGAAGATGAAAGAGCTTAGAGCAAAATGGCTGCCGCATTTGCTCAACCAAGGCCAAAAAGACGCGCCTGTTTTGGCTTTACAGCGAAATTTGGCCAAGATGTCGAACAATCTGTCGGATTTTTGGTGCAGATTCATGACCGTCGATAAAAGCCGGGTTCATCACTACACTCCCGAGATCCAAGAAGCATCTTGCCAATGGTGTGCACCTGATGAAGGACCTCCAAAGAGGGTGCGGACAACGGCATTGACCGGAAAGGTGATGGCTACAGTTTTTTAAGACCAACGTAGAATAATGCTGGTCGACTACCTTGAGAGCTGTAAAACGATCACAGGAGAATATTATGCAAGACTGTTGGACTGCCGTTAGCAAGAACTCATCGTGAAACGGCCCGCTTTGCAGAAGAAGGTTGTCCCGTTTCACCAGGGCAATGCTCCTGCACACAAGTCCCGGCAAGCATCGGCAAAACTGGCCCAACTGAGGTTCGAACTTATTGAACAACCCTCCTATTCTCCAGACCTGGCCCCCTCTGATTATTTCCTCTTCGGACATTTGAAGAATAGTCTCGGTGGAAAGCGTTTTTCCAGCAATGAAGAGGTTAAGGCTGCTGTCAATGCCTATTTTCAGTCTAACGACGCGGAATTCTACTCAAGAGGTATGAAAGCTCTGAAATCTCGGTGGGAAAAGTGTATTGAGCTTCTCGGGGAGTATATCGAATAAGAAAAATTTTAAAAACTGATTTGGAAAATTCTCGGTTTTCATTCTAAGAACTTATTGAACTACCTGTATATATATATGTATATATATATATATATATATATATATATATATATATATATATATATATATATATATATATATATCTATATATATATATATATATATACTATATATATATATATATATTATATATATATATATATATATATATATATATTTATATATATTGACCAACGTTCTGACGGAGGGCACACTAGTCAGCAGAACCGACACACTAAGCGAATGGAGCCAGCAATCGGAAGCAATCCAGCCGGGCCATCCTGGATATTGGACAAGATCAATACTTCCTGATCTTAAAAAATGGTACAGCCTCAAACACGGCTCGCTTACCTACCCACTCGCGCGACTGTTAACAGGCCATGGTGCCTGTTTTCAGCAGTACCTACACCGCATCGGTAAAACTGACTCCCCTGTATGCCGCATGTGCAATTCGGAGGTGCCGGATGATGTTAGGAACTGCTATGAGCGGTGCTCCTTCTTCGACACTGAGCGAGAGCTATTGTCCCGGAACCTAGGACTGCAGAACCCCCTGACATGCCAGGCCCTTGTAGAGGCGCTCCTCAAAGATCACAAATCCTGGATTCTAGTAAGAAGATTTGCACAAGGTATCTCTGAGGCGAAAATAACCGCCGCACAAAGCCGAGCAGCCTAAATGGCAAGAAGAGTGGCCAGGCGAAGTAATCTCGAGAAGACAGTACTGCGGCCACCCCCGCCAAGGGGCAAAGAGGACGACTGGATTTTAGTGGGTGCGAGTCCCACACTACCGAGGCTTTAACAACGTCGCCCGGTGTGCATAACGCATTTTACCAGTTACCTCTATAAAAAAAAAAAAAAATATATATATATATATATATATATATATATATATATATATATGTATATATATATTTTTATATATATATATAAAATATACTTATGCTACATTTTATATACAAACTCAATTTTATTCATAATACCCGATGAGGTATCGACAAAAGTATATGCTGATGACGTAAAAATATATGCACGCGCCAATTCTACATCAGACTGTGAACGCACGCAGAGATGCATAGAACATTTTTATGAATGGACGTAGAAATTAGACTTGAAACTGTCGATCCCGAAGTGTAAAGTAATGCACTTTGAAAGAAGAAATAATCACTTTGTATATAAAATCAACAATGTTCCACTCGAAAATGTAACTGCTATGAGGGACTTAGGTATAATTATGACACCTGACGTGAAATTTTCAGAGCAGTGTCGACAAGTCACGCTTAAGGCGACAAAAAGATGCAACTGGATCATCAGATCCTTCATTGTTAAAAGTCCAGAATTGTATATAAAATTATTTGATACTTATGTAAAACCAATCATGACGTATGCCTTTCAAGTGTGGTACCCCATGAACGAAAAAGATAGACGACTACTGAGAGGTGTGATCAAGAAATTCACACGCCGAGTTTCTTATCGCTGTGACGTCCCACCGACGCAAACCGTTGTTAAAGATATCATAGACACTTTTAATGAATTAGACTGTAAATTCGCCAACTATGTTTTCTCCAATGAGAAGTTTTGCAGCTTTTTTTTTTAATCGCATACCAACGACAACAAGATCTCAAGTGAGATTCGACCCCAAATGCAAAGCTCGAAAAAAGATTGTTATGTCGCTGTTCCCCTGGAGGGTTACCAGGACATACAACTGACGCACACCCGTGAGGGAACTGGTCATTTGATGCTAAAACAAATTCTTATCCTTTATGTTAATAAAGCGCGTATTCTAATACATTTATATATATGTATGTATGTATATATATATATATATATATATATTTATTTATTTATTTATTTATTTATTTATTTATTTATTATATATTTATATATATCTATTTATTTTTATATATATATATATATATATTTACGCTACTAAAGCATCTTGTTTTATCATGATCCAGGCGAAAGGCCAAACATTGGAGTAGCAACTAGTTGGCGGTGTAACTCATCGTTGGGTGGACAAGTTTGTCGTTGGCTTGAGGCTAACATTCCAGACTGCACGACTGCATATTCGACATTGCAGAGAGGACGTGCCGCGCGATGAACTTGCATCGCTGTGCGCTCGTTGCGAACGTTACGTCGGCGTTCAGGGCGGCGGTATGGACCAGGCCATATGCCTTCTTGCCGAGAAAGGCTCCGCCAAGCTTATCGAGTTCGAGCCCGTTCTGACCGCTCGAACGGTGGCACTGCCCGAAGAGGCCGTGTTCATTGTGGCTAACAGCTGTGTCGAAATCAACAAAGGCAACACGTCCTACTATAACAGCCGTGTCGTCGAATGCAGGCTTGCGGGCCAGGTAAAGTCATGGTCACGTGTCCATTAATGTATATATATACATATATATTTAAGGCGAGCACTGCCGAGTGTGAAAACGTATTGTAAATGATTAATAAATCATCACAATATTTTCTATATAAATATATATATATATAAACATATACAGGGTATCTCAGGAATATTTTTAAAGCGATGCATAAATTGTAGAGCTCGTTAAAGCAAATGTTTGTTTCCAATGGAACATGGTCTCTAAGAAGTCTTGTTTCGGAATGAGAGTAAAATTACTACAATCTGTGACACTGGTGTTTTTGCCCGATATAGGAGCATAAATGTGCTGTTGCAAGACAAGCAGAGAAAGAGAGTTCGTGAGAAAATTCTGTTTCTTCTGAAGAACATTTATAACCGGTCAGAAGATGCGGCTTGGTCGCTTAGGAGAAAATTCGCAAACAAATAAGTTGTTTATTAGCTTTCACGCCAAATACCTCAAACTCATTACCCTACGACCACTCACGGCGCTTAAAACTAGCACATTCAGGCAAACACATATTTCGTGACGATCATTTTGGTTTCAAGTATATGTCAATGCAAGCTGTGGTTGCGGAGTAATTACGATTTTTCGGCGAACATGTCGAGATTGGGTGCATGCATGAATGACTTTGTCCCACAATTATTTGAATAGCGATATATAGAATTGTAGAGCTCGTTAAAGGAACTGTTTTTTTCAATAGAACATGGTATCTGAAAATTCTTGTTTCGAAGTGAGAGTGATATTACCAAAATCCGTGACCCTGGTAATGTTGCCCGACATAGGAGCATAAAATGCGCAATTTTGAGACAACCCGTTCTCCTATAGATAAACTAAGCGAGCACATGATCGTATTCGTGAGAAAATTCTGTTTTTTTTAATGATGTATAATGTCGCCGTTAAGATGCGACACGGTCGTTTAGAAAATAATTCGCAACAAAATGAAGTACTTTTGTTAGCCTTCACGTTCAATATCTCAAAATCATAACCCTACGACCAATCACAGCGCCCAAAACGAATACATTCAGGCAAATGCGCATTTCATGCCGATAATTTTGGTACCAAATACATGGCCGTGATTGTGGAGTAATCGAGATTGAGTGCATGCATAAAGGACCTACTCCATCAGATAGAGCACTCTAGGCCATTTATGCATGCACTCAATCTCGACATGCCCTCCGAAAAATCTTAATTACTCCGCAACCGCGGCTTGCATTGCCATAAGTTTAGTACCAAAATGATTGTCGTTTGCCCGAATGTGCTAGTTTTAAGCGCTGTGAGTAGTCGTAGGGTAATGATTTTGAGATATTTTGTGTGAAAGCTAATAAAATAACTTCATTTTTGCGAATTCTGCCATGTCGCATCCTCTGACCGGCCTTATATCTTCTTTCGAAGAAACAGCATTTTCTCACGAAGACGACGGTGTGCTTAGAATAACCGGTTGTCTCGGAACAGCACAGTTTATGCTCCTATGTCGGACAAAAACACCGGTGTCACATATTGTAGTAATTTCACTCTCATTCCGAAACAAGACAAGGAATTGTAGAGCTCGTTAAAGCAAATATTTTTTTCCTATTGAACATGGCCTCTGAGAAGTCTTGTTTCAGAGTGAGAGTGAAATTACGACAATTTGTGACACTAGTGTTTTTGCCCGACATAGGAGCATAAAATGTGCTGTTGCGAGACAACCAGTCCTCCTATACAGAAACTAAACATACTGTCGTGTTCGTGATATTCTGCTTCTTCCGAAGAATATACAAGGCCGGTCAGAAGATGCGACACGGTCGTTTAGAAGAGAATTCGTCAAAAATGAAGTTCTTTATTAGCTTTCACGCCAAATACCTCAAAATCATAACCCTACGACCACCCACGTATTGAAAGCTAACATATTCAGGAAATGCGCATTTCATGACGATTATTTTGGTACCAAACGTATGGCAATGCGAGCTGAAAAATCGCCATCACTCCACAACCACAGCTGCAACACCCTGTATACATATCGCTATAAAATTTGTTCAGTCACACCCTGTATATATATATATATATACATATTTAAATATAGGGCTCAGCGGGGTAATTAGAATGATAGTGGTATCGAGTAATACTAGAAGAGGAATTATAAGAACTATTAATCGGGTTCTAATGACAGGGCTAGAATTGAAAACATTTTTGGGGGAGGTTGTTTTTACTTAATGACAAAGCTGGATTTACTAAGTGTCGATAAATTCGTGGTCGATGACTATACATATGCTCAGAAAAATATGAATTTATATATATATATATATATATATATATTTTTTTTTTTTTTTTTTTAAATACGTGTATAATCTATATTTATTACAGCCAATGTCTAGATAACATCACACTTAAAAACTTTGCGTCAGCAGAAGTCACCGACGTGTATATGCATTCGGTTTAGACGCAAACTTTTACACGGTTATAGTCAACTGTGTGCATTTACTTCTATTCCAGTTGCTTCTGAAAAAGTGCGGCCAAGCATGGAAGGAAGCCGTGCGGTTGTGTGACGTGCAAAAGCGTCTTCATCTGTCGCTCGCCGATTGTGCTAGCCTCGTGCGGAAAGCGCTTCACGAAGAACCCTATTCGCTAGACGAGCTGTTGATAAGCTTCGAAATACCGTCTAAAAACGAGTTTGTTTCGTGGGCGCTGTCCGACAAGACTAAGGATCTTGTCAGTTTCGAGCTGCACAAACGAGCCCTTCATGTTTTCGAGGAGGCGCAAAGGGTATATAAATTTAAAGAGTAAGTTTGACATGTTTGGCAATATATATTTACTTACTTTAAAAAAATATATATATATACAGGTAGTTCAATAAGTTCTTAGAATGAAAACCAAGAATTTTCCAAATCATGTTTTTAAATTTATCTTATTCGATATACTCCCCGAGATGCTCAATACACTTTTCCCACCAAGATTTCAGAGCTTTTATACCTCTTAAGTAGAATGCCGCGTCTTTAGACTGAAAATAGGCATTGACAGCAGCCTTAACCTCTTCATTGCTGGAAAAACGCTTTCCACCGAGACTATTCTTCAAATGTCCGAAGAGGAAATAATCAGAGGGGGCCAGGTCTGGAGAATAGGAAGATTGTTGAATAAGTTCGAACCTCAGTTGGGCCAGTTTTGCCGATGCTTGCCGGGACTTGTGTGCAGGAGCATTGTCCTGGTGAAACAGGACAACCTTCTTCTGCAAAGCGGGCCGTTTCACGATGAGTTCTTGCTAAAGGCAGTCTAACAGTCTTGCCTTATTTTCTCCTGTGATCGTTTTACCGCTCTCAAGGTAGTCGACCAGCATTATTCTACGTTGGTCTTAAAAAACTGTAGCCATCACCTTTCCGGTCAATGCCGTTGTCCGCACCCTCTTCGGAGGTCCTTCATCAGGTGCACACCATTGCCAAGATGCTTCTTGGGTCTCGGGAGTGTAGTGATGGACCCAGCTTTCATCGACGGTCATGAATCTGCGCCAAAAATCCGACGGATTGTTCGACATCTTGGCCAAATTTCGCTGTGAAGCGAAAACAGGCGCGTTTTTTTGGCCTTGGTTGAGCAAATGCGGCAGCCATTTTTCTCTGAGCTTTTTCATCTTCAAGTTTTCGTGCAGGATGAAATGCACACTACCCAAACTGATCCCCAAGGCCTCCGCTATCTTCCTAATGTTCACTCGCTTATCTGCGGCAACGATTTTCCGCACCTTTTCCACGTTTTCCTAATCAGTTGCCGTTTTTGGGCGTTTTGAACGTAGTTCATCCCGGTGCTCCTGCGACCTCTTTTTAACTCATTAATCCAGTTGGAAACAGTGGCAAAACATGGCGCAGAGTCACCGTACAACTCGTCTAACTCAGTTTTCACTTGGGTCGCATTCCAACCTTTGAAATAAAATGCTTGATAACCACTCGAAACTCTTTTTTCTCAATTTTTCAAAATCACGCCGATACGTTGCACGGGAAAAGCGATCAAACGAAATCGCAACGGCCAATCACCATAATATTTTGACTGCTGGCAGTCGAAAAGTTGCAGTTCCTAATAGCGGTGGAAGCGCGCCAAAATTCGAATTCTAAAAGCTCATTCTAAGAAATTATTGAACTACCTGTATATACATACATATACACATACATACATATATACAAACCTACCTGCTGCGAGCGTCTGGTCGGTGGGTTCATATCGCACATATGAGTTCAAATGCGCACGCATCTTCCGTATATAAAGACAGACGTTGTTTCTTATGTTATTATTCTCTTCTGCGTCGATCAATGATTTATGAGCCTGCCAGTTTGCGAACGAACATGATATGAACAACAGCATTTGTTGCTTCAATGTGGTCTAACGCAGGGCTTGCGAGAAAGGCGACATTGAAGAAATGGGCCGTCTGATGGACCGTAGTCACTCGAGCTGCCGCGATCTTTACGAGTGCTCGCATCCACAGCTGGACCGTATCGTCGATCTCTGCCGCAAAAACGGAGCTCTCGGATCGAGGCTGACGGGGGCTGGGTGAGTTTAGATTTCCCGACTCCAAACCCGACTCCACTAGCTCTGCAAGGACAGTGTCGAAGCTAGTGACGAGTGGTTTCAGTATGGTTTAGTAGCATTCGTTTGGAGATAGCTTATCTGCTCTGTCGCGCATTTAGAGACCATCTAAAAAAGTTAAAATGTAATTTAAATAATTTAATAAAAACTAAATCAAGAAACGCACAGTTCGTAAATGCTTTAACAAAATAGAACGCGCTCTCTAAGACATTTTATAGAAATATTTATACTAAACTATGTGACTCTGTGCTACGTTGATGGTCCTATGTTTAATAATAATAATATATCTAACGCAATAACATGATCCTATTCAGTTTAACGAAGAAATAAATCTTAGTTTACCGAGTTCAATTTTGTTATTAGGGCCCAAACAAATCAAACCGACTCGAAGATAATAAAATACAAACATTTCTGTAAAAAAAAAAACTATTATTTTCATATAGAACTATTTTAATTTTGCTCCCGATGCGCGTATAATATTGTGAATTGGACCGACATAGCCCGCCGGCAATATTATTTGTCCATGTTGTCTGTTATTATATTGTGTTATTATATTGTGAATGATAACATTATTAGGAAAAGTAAGCAATTTTATTCTTGTTTAACCCTACAATTCGTAGGTTTTTGTTTCGTCTGTATTGTGCTGCAACCATTTAAGCTAACCGTCGAATGCCGGTACAAGATTTGCTAGCCATTGCTTTAGTGCATTTCTTCAATGAGCACAGACGTAGGAAAAATCATTAATTGTGATCGAATGTACGTATTCAGGTGGGGTGGATGTGCAGTGACTCTAGCACGAGCTAGCGAGGCTGCATCGATTACGGACGTGCTGACCAAATACTTCTACGAGCCTCTGGGTCTGAAGTCAGAGGACAATGTCTTCGTATCGAGTCCAGCAGATTGTGGCCGAATCTTAACAGAGTTCATCGCAAGGGAGCATGCGACGTAAGAGATTGGCCGGGAGCGAAGCACAGACGGCAACGCTCAACGAGGCCAACGCCGATGGTTTCGCAAATAGGCGAAATTGTAGGCTACTTTAAACCTTCGGCGAGGCACGCTCCACTTTTAGGAGTTTCAACGATGCTAGATATCCCGGAAGCTGCGTGTCTCTAACCTGAGACGGTGTATCTGTGCACTCTTGGCAATAGATATTTCCGTAGATACTCGCTATATGTACCTGTTCTAAACAATAGATGATAATGCGCCGGAGCTAGATAAAGGAAATCGCTATCGGCATTACTAAGTATATATGCTCTCACTGGTTTTAGGTTTTCTATCAATCAGGCAGACAAAAATCCTCTTTGTACGGGGCCCACATGTTAGTTCACGAGACGTACCTTATGTATGGGAACTTGCAGTATACTTAGACTTGGGTTGACCATCATTTGTAACCAAACTAGATATACATTTTGTGACCTTTGGAAGGCCACACTTTTGTTACTCTTGCTTCTGCTGTTGCAGTTTTACATGCTTACAGGTCGATGTTAAGTTGACAGTATTACAGGAAGTTTCCGACCCTTGACTGTCAATTAGATTGTCGAAGACCTAATAAACATTCCGTTTAGTTTTTGTCAAAACTAATAGTTATATTTGGTCTAAGGAAGATGTACAAACATATAACCTCACTGGTGCGCAAGACGATAAAGCACAACAAAGCATCTACTGTACGTAGTTTATTCTCATCGTCACTATATTTGCCTTCAGTTTACTGCACCTACATCTTTTAGCTCTGTATTATCACATATAATTTTGCAATATGTTGTATATGCAAGTGGTTACTGAAGCATCGTCAGTATTTTACTAAATCTAGTGTGGACTCGTACCGGTGAGGCAAGCGCTGGTTTACCACCTCGTACTTTGCATACCCATTGTAAAAGAAACCATAAAGTGGTCATAATGACTAATAAGACCAACTTCTAACCTGCGTAACTTAATTATTGATTAAATAGTTACTAAGGCCTGTTTGAAACTGACCGAATTATTTCGCACTGAGAGACTCCACACTTCCTAGGACTCTAGCACAGCGGAATAGAAGTCAAAAATAATATCATCAATATCAGTCAGACGGTCAGTTTACGCTAGCATGGCTCATGGTCCCTTGGCTTCCATGTTCATCGGCGGATCGACTGGGAATGTGGGACTGCTCCCCTTGAGGACATCTGGCCTTGTAAACTCAAAGTTTTGCGTGATGTCCGATTGAGAAGTTGAGGTAGCTGACTGCGAAATCGCTCAAACCACAAATGGAATTCGCAAAAATGAAGTTATTTATTCGCATTCACAACAAATACCTTAAAATCATTACTCTACGACCATTTACAGCGCTTAAAACTAGCACATTCTGGCAAGCGCACATCTCATGACGACCATTTTGGTACCAAATCGAGACTAAGTGCATGCATAAATGACATTGCGGCTGTCGCGCGACACGTCGGCAGTAGTGAACGTCGCCACACAGTCATTTATGCATGTGCTTAATCTCAACATCCCGCCGAAAAATCTTAATTACTCCGCAACCAGACCTCGCATTTCCATAGATCTGGTGCCAAAATGACCGTCTTGAAAGTTCTAGTTGTGCTAGTTGAGCTTTGAACGTTGGTTCTAGGGCAAAGATTTTGAGGCAGTCGGTGTGAGAGCTATTAAACTAACTTAATTTTTGCAAATGTTGTTATAAACGACCATATTGCATCTTCTGACCGGTGTTATATCATGTGCTATGTTCTTCGGAAGAAACAGAATGTTCTATCACTAAGCACACAACGGTGTGCTTAGTTTCAGTATAAGAGATCTGCTTGTCTCGCAATTGCACATGTTGTGCTCCTATGTCGGGTGAAAACACCAGTGTCACATATTGTGGTAGTTTCACTCTCACTTCGAAACAAGACTTCTCAGAGACCATGTTGTCCCATTGGAAAAAATATTTGCTTTAACGAGCTCCACAATTTCATCTGTCGTTCTTCACATAGTCCTGGACCATTCTGCACATGCGGGACGAGGGGATTTTTACATGACAAAAACCTGATGTGCTTTAGTCGCTCCGTTTATCTATCGCCGAAAAACAAGGTACACAACTGACTGACACGACTTAACAATACAGAGCTGTGTTAAGCTTGACTTTCTTCTCATTTCTACAACTGACTTAAGATACAAGGACCACTACTTTTTTCGTGATCGACAGCGTAGCTTACTCGTTTCTCGCCAATATTTTTGAAACTAACCAAACTGGAATCCCTAGATTGTTACATTGTTTTATTTTTTCCTGTAAAACGCACACAGAAGCCTAGACATTAAAGCGACATCATAAATCTATGAGAGTTATTTTAATAAAAACGCTAACACTTAGCATTCTTGTTATCACTACTACCATCATGACACAGCAAAAGAAAACGATAGTGTTAAATAAAAGCTTTACGATTTGTGGATTTCTGCCTAACTATATGAATGACATCAGCTTTTAGAAAAGGTACCGATTTGATTCCCCTCCCCCGGTTCTAAAGGTGATCCTATCATAGACGCTGATAAGCGTAATAATAGTTATTTTATTACACATATATATATATATATATATATATATATATATATATATATATATATATATATATATATATATGGAGTACCTACGCATAAGCATATATAGCGAGGCAAGACTCACTCGAGGGGTTGTTTCAAATTTTGTCACCACACCGAAATGGCGGCGAACATTGTCGTTCTATACCATTTCAACAGGATGTCTCTTAGAAAGTGGAGGTCATTGAGCTGCACTATGAAAAAACGTATCGTTGAGCAAAGGCGCGGTGGACTCGTGATCTCCCAGAAAGCAGACCGTGGCCACCTCGTTTGTGCGATCTGACTACTATAGACGGACTCAATGAAAAAAATCGGCAAATTTCGAAACTGAAGGTTACCAGTTATGCTTACAAGTCATTAGAAATGTTTCATATCGTACAGACAATGGCTAAAAGTCAACGCGTCGAAGCGATGGCGACACATATGTCTAGGGTCAACAGGGCACTGCAGCTATGAACAATATGGATCATGCGTTACACCCACACTCGACGACCCAATCTCTGAGCGGGCCCGCTTACGACATAAACTGTTCCACATTTCTCTCTTACAGCAGCGCGCTCGGTCAACGGGTCTGCCAGACGCGTCATCTGTGTCGATCAAACAACATCTGGTCATGTTATTATGTTATAATAATAATATAATAGTTTAATAATAATTACAAAATATTATAAAACCTGATTACACAACCATAATTAATTATATTATTAGAATCATAATAATGTACAGAAATCTCGCGATTTTTGTACTAGATATAATTAACCACTACAGTAGCCTATAATATATATATATATATATTACAACGACATTGTCCTCTTCACAGATGCCGCAATAAAAGCAGCGTGGTTGATTATAAGCTTGTGTCGCAGTATCCGGTCAGCCGTTTCACAAACCATTAAACATAAAATGAGTCAGACATTGTCATTGCTGTATTACACACTCTTTATTATTAATCGACGTGTTGTTTTTTTGAAAAGCTATACCTACAAATATTAAAAAAAAAAAAAATATATATATATATATATATACGAGGTGTGTTCAAAAAGTATCGCGACGTTTGTGTTTTTTCAAAAATTATTCATTTATTCATGAATATCTATTTTGTCCCCTTCAAAGTAATCCCCATGAGATATTATACACTTGTGCCAACGGTTTTTCCAATCTTCGAAGCACTTCAAAAAACCATTTTTTTTTATCTTGTTCAGCTCCTCCTTCGATGCCGTCTTTATCTCGTCAAGCGTAGCGTAACGTCGTCCTTTCATGGGCCTCTTCAGTTTAGGGAACAAGAAAAAGTCACAGGGGGCCAGATCTGGGGAATACGGTGGCTGCGGCATCATTAGTGTGTTGTTTTTGGCCAAAAACTCGCGCACAAGCAACGATGTGTGAGCAGGGGCGTTATCGTGGTGCAAAAGCCAATTTTTGTTCTTCCACAAATCCGGGCGTTTCTGGCGGATTGCTTCGCGCAAATTGCACATAACTTGCAGGTAATATTCCTTATTGACCGTTCTACCCTGTGGCAAGAACTCATGATGCACCACGCCCCTGCAATCGAAGAAAACTGTCAGCAAAACTTTCACATTCAACCGAACTTGGCGCGCTTTTTTCGGTCTTGGTTCGTGCGGCAGCTTCCATTGAGATGATTGAGCTTTGGTTTCCACGTCATAACCATAAACCCACGATTCGTCACCAGTTATGACCCTCTGGAGCAAATTTGGGTCGTCGCGAACAGAGTCCAACACAACATTAGCAATGTTCATGCGATGCTGTTTTTGGTCGCAATTGAGCAATTTTGGTACGAATTTCGCGGCGACCCGTCTCATGCCCAAATCATTGATAAAAATCGAATGGCACGAGCCAATCGATATGTTTAGGTCCTCAGCAACTTCTCTAACAGTGATTCGACGATTGGCCAATACCATTTTCTCCACTTCATTAATTTTTTCGTCTGTTGTTGAAGTGCTCGGGCGTCCGGCACGCTCTTCGTCGTTCACATCTTCTCGGCCTTCTGAGAACATTTTGTACCACCGATAAACGTTGCTTCGGTCCAAGGTAGCTTCTCCGTATGCCACAGTCAACATTCGGAATGCATCCGCGCACTTAATTTTGTTTTTCACACAAAATTTGATACAGGTTCTTTGATCCATTTTTTTGAATAGGTAAAAATCGAAGACGATCCAAAACACGTGCAAGCAAAGCAGCTGTCAACAATTAAGTGAACATTCAAAATGGCCGAGCTTGTCGGCATAAGTGAGAGACATGAGTACCAACATAACGCCACAAAAAATCGAAATTCGAATATACGTAACCCGCGAAAATTCAAAAATCGCGATACTTTTTGAACACACCTCGTATATATACGCAAGCAGAACACTCTATGATCTGTAAATATATATTCTGGATTTATTTATTATCGAAGACAATATTCGCCAGACACATGTATGATGTACTCGAAACATCGTAACGTCCATTCATAGTGAATACTTCTAGTATGCGATCGCCCGCGATCGACAGTAATAGTCCACTCCTAGCTGAGTGAAAGGACACATACACATATACACAGATAAATACGTTTTCTATCTAATCTCCAGTTATCTTCAATTAAAAGAAGAAATTCAAAAGAGCTCTCTGAATGTTCCAAATGCTGCGAACGCTTCACGGCTTCATCAGCTTTACATCCTTGTGGATTTCTCAGCGGCCTGAGATGGTCCTGTTGGTATTCTAAGGATACCCTAAATAAGCCGCTGTATACAAGTTAGCCGTAGGTATATATATATAAATTCACGAAAAGTTGATGGTCCTGCTCGTCGCCGTCCAGCTAGACGGGACCTAGCTTTTTATAGATAGCCAGACGACCTAGTTTTTTATAGATACATAGTGTGTATTATAATAACGATGAACGTACAGTTATCATAAGCAGATTCTATTAACTACCCAAATTAACGCTGTTTAACCGCTTCTTAGAAGCAGCATAGTATACGAGTAGATGCTCTCTTAGCAACCGTTATGTGCGGCAAAGTGCAAACGAAGAAGTCCGTAGGCTAGCCCAACGGACAAACTATAATTGGTACAGAGGCATCAAAAATAATTTTTATAGAGGAATTAAGAAAATTGGTTCGAGTGCATACATAAATGAATGCATGGCATCGATCACAGAAGATAATGTATCTAGATAGACACCCTTGAAACGGCGTCACCCAAATCATGAACACAATATAAGGAACATGATCTTTTCCATTCTAAGAACAAAACCTTCTTCTTCTCCAAGTTCGTTTATCACATGGAAAGGCTCGTGCTGATGACAGTAAAGATGAGATTCGTAATTGCACAAGAGATTCCTAGAAACAAAATAGCACTCAATCAACTTCTGTTGGCAAAGCAAGCTAAAATATCAAAACATAAAGGTAAGCAAATAATCGGTGAAAGGCACCATTGGCTTACTTCCTTCCCGGACGTATGGTGTGGCAATTCTCTATGAACTTGGCCGTGAGCATGTCTGTGAAAATGTTTGTTGCTAAAGCGCCGAATGCGTCGCTTGGAATGCCGAGGCCGAAAAGTGTTGGGCATGATACGTGCGAGGTCATTGTCAATTCTGCCTAAGGAGTAGCTGGGACTCCCTAGCTGCTTTAAATGCCAGACACTAGGCCACAGAGCTCTAGACTTCAAGGAGACCGAGGCTGCGGGGCTGGAATCGCGCAGACAGTATGGCCTGTACCTTCTACAGGGGGATGGTGCACAAAGTAAGGGAGTCGCGCAGGGAACGTGCCGAGGGAAACAGGTGTCCCCAAAAGGGAGCGAAGAGAGCACCAGAGGGAGATAGCGGGGACTGTTCATGTTATGATATCGAAGAACCCGACGAAGCAAACATGAGACAGGCCGACTTTTAACTAGCCAGATACAAGACCGACCGAAACCGCGAAAACTCATCGCTAAAAGCAAGGCGCGAGCGTGGAGAAAGTTGATAGATGCGACGGACAGTGACATATGGGATCTGACGCACCGGATTGTCATGACCAAGCTCCGAAAAGCTCCTTTCAAGTTCTTGCCGGACGTGCTGCTCCTCGGCACGGCCCTGGAGGGGCAATGAAGACTTCCCGGGCCCCTGAAGGATATTCCGGAGCTAACACTAGAAGAGATCGGACTGGCTGGAGAACGGCTGGCGCCTGGAAAGGCCCCTGGCCTCGACGGCATACCCCACGGGATGGTTAAGCTGTTTATTAAGCGGTGACCAAAGACCTTTTCAGGCTTAGACCAACGGACTGCTTCGAGAAGGGAGATTTCCCAGGCTATAGAAGAAGGCAAGCCTCTTCCTCATTACTCAAACTCGAAAACAGGCCCACCTGCCTTCTCAACACCTTATGGAAAGTCCAGGAAATCATTTTGCCCAATAAAATAAACTATAAAATCGAAACCAGAGAAGCTTTGCCAGTCGCCCAGCATGGTTTCCGGAAAGGCAGGTATACCACTGGAGGACTTGATAGGGTCCTGGAACAAGCAGGCCGCAAGACCATAAAGACTTTCAAAACGAGAGAAGTCGTGCTTCTAATCCTCTTGAATGTTGAAAATGCCTTCAACACGATGAAATGGATAGAAGCGGTACACGCGCTTAAGAGGAAGGCAACACCTACCCTACACTTCTGTCGAATGATTTCATTCTACTTCTTTCTGGTTGCAGAGGGTCAAGAATACAGGGTTACTGCCGGGGTCCCACGGGGTTCGATTCTAAAACCCGTCTCCTGGAACTTAGCCTACCACGGGGTGCTGGACATCAACTACTGCCTAGAAGGGGATGACTTGGCACTGATGGTCACGGCGCGGACCGAAGCGACCCTACAGGAGACAGCCCACGAAGCTTCATCGGTAGTGACGAAATGGACGAACCGCAAACATATGACGCTAAGGATGGAAGCACTATCAGACGTAATTGGCGATTATGTACGGTATAATATCACAAACTTTTCAACGCTTTATTCTGTTAGAAAGTCGAAAACCATTCCAAATGGAGGTCATCTTCGGTCTCTTTACGTCCGTCATGAATTCGACGGGCCCAAATATACACAGTGTTTCGGGACATTGCTTGATCACCATAAACCGTTCGTAATATTTCCACCACTTTAAAACATATGATTTTTAATACCGAACTTGATGCAGATTCGTTGCTTCACTAATTTCGGTTCCTTAAAAATCGTCGAACCTAGTTTTATTGACTTAATTGAACCAAACTAAAAAACAAGAAACTATCCTATCTGCCCTTGTATATATGTATTTGTTGACATATCCCTTCTACCTTGCCAAAACCAACAATCTAAAAAATACATATCAAATATCCATGGATTCTGTCCTCCTGCGAAACCTTTGATGCTCCTAGCGTTCGGACTAAGGGCAGCTAATCCGCAAAGGCGACGCTTCGTTAAACCTGTCAACTAACGACAGCAGATCGTTTTACTGTATGTATAGGCCGATGTATGTCATTGGATATGTCACAGTACCTAAGGCAAGTAGACATGTATTGAGCAAGGACTAACTATCGGTCCTTTGTCAATGTAACGTAAACAAATACCGACACGTGTTTCCCGTACAGGATAATTTTTTACCCTTTATAACACCAATGACGATGGCCCCTTGAGGCTGCACCCGTAGAAAACACTTACATTTTCGAATTGGATATGATCTATTAGCCACTGTTAATCTTCTCACTGTATATAGGAGAATAGGAAAATAAAATGTCTATATCTATACCAAGTGGATGTAGGTTTCTATCAAAATCAGTGCACTTTCTTTTTCACTTCATTCAGTAATCTCATTACGAACCCAACGATAGCTCTTCTAGGGCGAACCAGTATCAGGAAACACTTATATATGTATATATATATATATATATATATATATATATATAAACTACGCTTTCGTAATCCGTGGATCACTCGATGCATGCAATCATTGTCGTCAGTTGTGACTAGACTCTCTATGGAACATCACAGCTTTTCCTATATTATCGTTAAAATATAAAATACACAGCTTTAGAAAAACATCACACTGATAATGGATTCGCAATGTTCAACAGGGCGCGCGCCCATGCGTAAAAGTGAACAAACACCGAGGCGATTCGTTGGCATGCGACGCAGCTTGGCTGCGTCCAAACTCTCTAAGCTGTTTGTGTCCGGTTGACGAGGGCACCAATCACTGCCTTCAACGACACCAAAATGTGCCCACGCATGGCGAGCGAACAGAACATCCATTGAGGCATTTACGTTGTTGTTGCTATTGTTGTTGTTGCTGTTGTTGTTATTGCTGTTGTTGTTATTGCTGCTGTTGCTGTTGTTCGGCTACCACTCGTTACCATCCACTAAACTACTGCCTGCCCGCATGCCTTCCTCGGTTGATGAGTTTCGGGGGAGGGTTGAGAGGTCTCATGTGCGGCAGATGTGCGTTCCAAGAGGAAATGCCATTTCGACGACATGTTCCTCTCAAGTACTTTCATTACTGCCGTTCTGTTTCGCTTCCTATCATTAAATCTGACTGGGTCAGCGCTACACGCCTTAGCCTCCAGCATGAAGTCCTTGCAGGAGACGCCACAGCCACATTATGCGCCGACAACGATACCACCAGACATAGTTTCTAGTTGAATGCCGTGGGCTTAACGGCTTGTATCTTTGGGTCGCCCTTAAACGACCTCTTCGACGCGCTCCTTGGGCATCAGCCGCTGCTGGTCGGCGTGTGGGTAGTGGTCGTTGCGGGGTCCGACGGCGGCAGAGGACGCGGTCCTGGCCGGCGACGTGCCTCCGCCCCTGACGGACTTCCGTTTCCGCCGTTGGCCATACCAGACCTTGAAGAAGATGGCGCCGAAGATCACCACGATGCCGGCGACGCCAAGCGCGCTCATACTATGCTGGTAGATGAGACACGAGAGCGGGATGGCCACAGCCTGGCGAACCGTCATCATGATGACAAACGTCACTGGGCCAAACTGCGAGATCGTATAGAACACAAACAGTTGCCCTGTCGCCGAGCAAATCGAGAGGATGACGCAATCGTACGCGAACGCGTGATAGGCGAACGCGAATCTCAGCGACGAAAGCAGGACACCCTGCTGGAGTAGCGACACAAACGTGAGCAGCGTCGAGAAGAAGTTCACTCCGCACATCATCTGAATCGAAGACATCTTGTACTTGCTGAACAGCTTACCCTGCCAGTTCGAGGTGAACGAATCGGTGATCATGTACGCCGCGAGAATGATGGCGCCCGACAGCGAAGTTGACTCGACGCGTGACTTGTTCGGGTTGACCGGCCGAGACAGCAGGAACATGCTCATGCCGACCGAGATGAGCAGCGCCACGACGTACTCGTACGTGTGGTAGGTCTTGCGCGACACCACCTTGCCCATCAGCATGACGGGTATGATCTTCGACGCCTTGGCGAGCACCTGCGTCGGAAACGAGACGAACTTCAGCGCCTCGTACTGAAACCACGACGAGAGAATGTTGGAGAGCGAACAGTAGAAGTACTTGTAGAACGGGGCGACGTGCGGCGGCTGTTTAGGTCCGATCGTCAGATAGGCGACGGCGAACAGGAACGCCAGAACGCGGTTGACGAACACGAGAAACTGCGAGTCGCGGAATGATTCCCCCACCTCCGAACCGGCCGAGTAGTACTTCTGTGTCATGATCTTCTCCTGGAGCACGCCCCACGTCAGGTAGGACACCTGCAGGCCGAGGAAGCAGAACGCTAGCACAGATGCCGTGCCGGTAAGCGTACGCGGCTGGCCATCGCCGGAAACGGTGGCCCTTTCCGGCGTGCCGCCGAGCTCAGGCGACAACCGCTCGTAGTCAAGTTTACCGTAGACCAGCAAGCGGGAGACCCGGAGATACCACGTGCGCGGTGTCGTTTCGCTCTGACACAGCCGGCGCTTCTTGACGTACCACACGAGCACGCCCATCGGCAGTGCCACCGATCCATAGCCCAGCACGTTGTACAACAATCGGAGCAGCCAGAACGTCTCGGCATGCGCCGGCTCCATGGCGGCTCGCTGAACTGCTACCTGAACAACAGCTTGAGCAGCAGCAACAACAGCAACCAGCAATACAAATCTCCCGATGAACAACAGCTTGTGCGTCAGCAGCAGCACAACGTATCTCCCGATGTCCGATTGACCCTTTCAGGTTTTAAAGATGTCGAACGGTCAAATGCTTCGAACCGTCCGTAAACTCGCCGTTGTTGTTACTGTTGGCGGTAGATGAACGTACCGATATTTCTTTTGCCCATTTGCTCTTGTTTAAATCACGGTGTGAGTAAGAGGACAGCGCAGCACAAGCCTCAATATTGATTCATGCATGAATGCAAGTGAGAGTGAAGTCCTTAACGAGTACAGAGAAAGAGCCATCTGTCATCACCACTGTCCATTGTTCATCAATCATTGTCCGTCTACATTCATCCATATACCCGTTGGCAGGGGCTCGAAAGCTAGAGAGACGTGAAAAAAATCTGCTGCATTTCAGAAGTCAGAAGTCTTGTTGTTTTTGTTGGTGTTGTGGTAGTCTTTCATCATTAGCACACCACAGCATTCGCGCCATCAGCTGGGAGAGCGCATAACTCGACGTCCTTCCGACTGGTTCCGCGCGGTGCCGCTCATGCGGCCTGTTGTCCAGTTGACAATGATTTTCGTCGGTTTTCAGTATTCACTTCCGATACGACAACAATTTGATTAGAGTCGAAAACGACCAGCACCGTTCAACAAGAAGCCGGAGAGCCAGCCTCAAAGCTAGCTAACAGGAGTGCGACCCTTCAATTCCAATTTGCTCTGAGCGGGCAGCAGTAAGTGAGCAGTAAACAAATAAGCGAGCGGGCGAACTCTTCTCCATGGGAGTCGCCATCTTTGTTGTTGTTGACAGTCTGCCCGCCTGCTGACACCACCAACCCACTGGAGGACAGCGAAAGGAAAGGACTGCCGGGTAGCCCTTTCCCGTCAGTGCATCGAAGGAAAGGGGCCATTAGAGGTGGAGGCAGAGGGAACTAACGGGAGAGTATTTAGAGAAGCGAGCAGCTGTCTCGACCCGACACAAAACCTAGTACGCATACATAATACTAGTCTTGCCATCATAGTTAGCAGATCATCAGTTGCACCCGTGTGGTGGACGGCCCACAGCTATTACTGTTTAATAACAGTTGATTTGGCCGGTAAGGTGCCGCCACGCCAAGTATATATATAAATATATATATATATATATATATATATATACACATACATCCCCCAGGAAGACTTCGAGAGCAATATAAGAAATTGTAAAGCTCGTTAAAGGAGTATTTTTTCCTTTGAAATTTGGTTTTTGAGAGTCTTGCTTCTGAGTGAGAATCATATTTCCAAAGTCCGTGACACTGGCGTTGTTGTCCGACATAGGAGCACAAAATGTGGAATTGCGAGACTGCCAGTCCTCCTACACAGAAACTAAACACACTGTCGTGTTTGTGAGCAAATTCTTCCGAAGAACACCGCCACGCGCCGGCCAGAAAATGCGACATAATCGATTAGGAGAAAAGTCGCAGAAAATGAAGTTCCTTTATTAGCTTTCACAGCCAAGGCCTTAAAATCAAAACCATACGACCCCAACTAACACATTTATTATTGCGCGTTTTATGGAAATGTTTTTAATACCAAATCTATAGAGGCGTGATTGCAGTACTTAAGATTTTTCGGCGGGCATGTTGAAATTGAGTGCATGCATAAATGACCTATCGTAATTTATCTGATGGAGAAGGTAATTTATGCATGCATTCAATCTCCACACGATCGCAGGAAAACCTTAATTACTCCGCAATGATTTTATAGGATGGCTAGTTGTCTCGCAACACCAGTGTCACGGGTTTTAGTCATTTCACTCTCACTCGCAAACAAGACTACTTAGAGACCATATTCCATTGTCACAAACAAAGTTGCTTTCACGACCTTTGCAATTCCTTATATCGCTCTCGAAATCTTCCTGGGACACCATGTATACTGGACTTCATTGTCTGAAACTCTGGGGTTTGCTCAAGCTCGGTGAGAGAATCATTTTAGCTAATGGAAAGGGATGGATGCAAATGGAGCGAATTGGAGCGAAGATGTTTCGTACAGGAGTGAGATGATTATTAATTAATTTTTCTGAGTTGATATTTAAGGGGCGCGCACGATGTGGTGATAGTTTCCGAGTTTCCGGGTGAACTTGTGGACCACGTAACGTGACGCCAACAAGACCCGTGTGTCAGGGGAGCTGTAGAGCTGACCAATTTTGCGCGCGAGCTAAGTATTACGTGCTTGGTACTTGGTGCACACTAACACAAGGACATCTAGTGAATATTTAATGGCGGCGTGGCCTAAGGGACTGGTGCGCTAGTCGTGGTTGTAATCTACCGGAATGTCGCCGGTTCGATCCCTGTTGTTGATCGAATTTTTTTGAGCGATGCTTATTGAGAGTAGATGATAAACCATACCGCTGAGAGTCAGCGGCCATGCTGCCACAAGAGCTGTTGGGGAAACCCTAGATATCGTAACATGTCCGGCCCTCGGTGCATTGAAGATATACCTTAGGTTAAGTTCCAAGCCCGTAGGGAACAAAGGGTGGTCTAGAAAATACAAGAACATCAGAGAGATATGAGGCATGAACAGTATGCGATGAACACTCCTTTTAGGGGCTAGTACAATATAAACAAAACAAACAGTTTTGTTTTCCAATGTAACGGGTGTGAGTGTAGGAGTGAGAGTGAAATTACTGATTTCTATATTATCCCGACTGACTGGCCGTACATTACTCCACAAAACATGCAATAATTGTATTAGAATGAAGGAAAGGGCTTATTAACTTGTTGAAGACGCCGAGCTTATATTACCTGTTCTGGTCGAGTCGGACGTGAATCTTACGTCGCAAAGTGTTCGCTGCTAGAAACACCAGTATTTCACTAAGCTTATCGATAATGAGCTTCTCTCATCCGTTGTTAATGCAATGTTTTCATACCCCGTAAACCCGAAAATGAAAGGTTGGCAAATACCATGCATTACTAACAAGGTGGGTACAGCGACGAAAACGACGAGATAGCCGTGGATGAACGCATAATTGTTCAATGTCAAAGGCGCTGCAGTTTCAGACAACGTGCTTAGAAGAATACTTATATTGGCTACGGGAAGGCAAAGAGTCGCACCGACAATAGGTCGCAAAAATTGATTTCCTAGGGTATGCAATTTTCGAAATTGCAATTATTTTCCACAAAAATTTACTTATGGGAAGAGAGTTTAATTTATTTATTTAGCTCCTTTAGGTGTATATATAATTTTTTGACGCCGACTTGATTCGGCTACGGCAGAAAGGGGAGTCCCTTGCCCGTGGGCAATGAAGATGCCCTTAAATGCGAAACAGCAAAAGTCTGTCTTTGGTCAAAAATTATATATATATATATATATATATATATGGTGTAGTATTCAGGTATATGTGCCGCACACATTTGTATTTGACAAAGTATGTTTTCATAGTTAGTTAGACTCTCCTTTCATTTGACTAGCTAGTCTCGGCTACATGTCGGTCTCTTTTCATCATTGTGGCTACTAGTTTGTGCATGCGTAGTAAATATATAGTAAAGTCTGCATTCTACCTATGAACTTCCTAAAAGCTTAAAGACTGGGACGTAACGGTCATGTTTACAAGGCCGTTTTAGCTGCGCAACATCTCAATTAAGCCTAAGTGGGTTGCAATACACGTAAAGTAAATAAAAGCTTACAAAAAACCTAGAGTTATCAAGAAATTACCGGTTGCCTTGCAGACATAAGGGTCTGCAAGGCTACATGGGTACTAACGAAATTCTTAAAATATCGCTAAATACTTAAACGACATCAATAGAATGATCGGAGGCTAGTAGCTTCTAGGACAAGTGCTATAATCTGAGCTCAATAGTGGGAACTCGGCCCACCACGATGCTATCAACCGCTTACATGCCTCGTGGCAACCTAGGTGGATCGCTTCGTTGTTTCTTTCGAATATCAGGAATATTCGGATTCCAGAATATACGAGGTGTGTTCAAAAAGTATCGCGACTTTTGAATTTTCGCGGGTTACGTATATTCGAATTTCGATTTTTTGTGGCATGAGACGGGTCGCCGCGAAATTCGTACCAAAATTGCTCAATTGCGACCAAAAACAGCATCGCATGAACATTGCTAATGAGATGTTGGACTCTGTCTGCGACGACCCAAATTTGCTCCAGAGGGTCATAACTGGTGACGAATCGTGGGTTTATGGTTATGACGTGGAAACCAAAGCTCAATCATCTCAATGGAAGCTGCCGCACGAACCAAGACCGAAAAAAAGCGCGCCAAGTTCGGTCGAATGTGAAAGTTTTGCTGACAGTTTTCTTCGATTGCAGGGGCGTGGTGCATCATGAGTTCTTGCCACAGGGTAGAACGGTCAATAAGGAATATTACCTGCAAGTTATGCGCAATTTGCGCGAAGCAATCCGCCAGAAACGCCCGGATTTGTGGAAGAACAAAAATTGGCTTTTGCACCACGATAACGCCCCTGCTCACACATCGTTGCTTGTGCGCGAGTTTTTGGCCAAAAACAACACACTAATGATGCCGCAGCCACCGTATTCCCCAGATCTGGCCCCCTGTGACTTTTTCTTGTTCCCTAAACTAAAGAGGCCCATGAAAGGACGACGTTACGCTACGCTTGACGAGATAAAGACGGCATCGAGGGAGGAGCTGAACAAGATTAAAAAAATGGTTTTTTGAAGTGCTTCGAAGAATGGAAAAACCGTTGGCACAAGTGTATAATATCTCATGGGGATTACTTTGAAGGGGACAAAATAGATATTCATGAATAAATGAATAATTTTTGAAAAAACACAAAAGTCGCGATACTTTTTGAACACACCTCGTATCTGGAAGGTGCTTGCTCGCAGCCACTTCGAGAACATTGAAGCTTCTAAGTTCGCCATCGACAAGGTTGTGAAACAATAGGTGTTGCTTCCGTTGTGACTTGCATGCGTGTCGTATGCGCGCGCAATTGCACATTTCAGAGCAAAGTAGTCCAACCACTGGAGCAACACCTGTCATTTATTGCTAGTAGCTGCACCATCAATACGGGCATTGAAGTCGCTACAGACTTGCACCATCACCGTCACCAGGCACTACACAGAACACGGCATCAGCGCCCTGTGTCCACACTTTAATTATTGCCTTTACAGATAAGGGGTTAAATACTTATACAGCAAAGCGTTGACTTGAGCAGATACTTACAGAGGATTAAAAAAAAAGGGACACCTATATTCACGTATGCTGGTTTCATCAATATTGAGCCTTCTTCTGAACTTTTCTTGCCTAAATAAATCAAATTGAGTCAAAGATTAGTTAGAAGCAAGTTAAAAGTATACGTTTTCCTTGAGAAAGAATAAGGTGTATAGCGAGATATAAAGAGAAAACCCAAATAAGCCCAGCATAAATACGAGACGGCCTGGCTTGCGCAAGAGACAAAGTGATGGCATATAGTAGTCTTCTACCAGCTAACATTAGGTAAGAGACCTGAGTCTAAAACACTCTCCTAACTACAATTTTACGCCCTTATTGTACGTCTAGTAATCTCAATCAACTGTTCACTTTAATCGATCATCTGTGTAATGTAAGTTAATGAACGCGCCAGGTTTTCTCCGTTTAGTTGTTGGATTTAACGTACGAGTTCTTTGCTATTGCTTGCGTGCTATTTTTTAGTTAATTTTTTTAAAACAGAAATATTGTCGTTTTGCAATGCACCTATATTTTTTAACGACAACAATATTACTAAAGTAAACAATAATTAACTTTATTCCGTTCAGTCCAACACTTCGTAGGATTGTGTTTCGTGTGTGTCGCGTTGCAATTAGGTCAACAATTGAACGGCTGTATCAAATTTGCTAGCCACTGTTTTAATACATTCCTTTAATGACAGCAATAATAACTATATACGTAGGCAAATAACGAATCGTAATGTAACGTACGTACCTAGGTGGGGTGGATGTTCAGTGACTTTACCAAGAGCTAGTGACGCTGCATCGATTAAGGACGTGCTGGCAAAATACCACTTCTACAAGCTTCAGGATCTGAAGCAAAATGTCATTGTATCAAGTCCAGGCGATCGTGACCGAATCTTCAAGGAGTTTAGCTGGACAAAGGAACAATTAACTTTTGTACAAGGAAAGTACAGGAGAAAAATAAAATCGTTGTTGGTATTGCTGAGCACCTATACCTTCACTGGCTTGAGGTGTATATGAGACAGATCAAAATCCGCCTTAGACGGGACCCACAGGTAGGTTTACGAGGTGCATACGTTATATATGGGAACGTGCAGAATACTTATACCGCGGTTGGCCATAATTAGTAACCCAAAAACAGTTTTCAATTCTTCGTTCTTTGGGTGAACACATTAGTTCTTTACGAGTCTGCTTTTCGTAACAGTCGTGCTTAGAAATGTGGACTCTGACACTTGTCAACCTGTTGCTGCCATTGCTTCTACTGCTGCAACTGTTGCAGTTTTACATGTTTACATATCGATGTTTAGTAAACCGTATTACACGTAGTTTACGATCGTGTGCCGTCGACTAGATTGTAGATTGATTAATAAACATTTGTCTTAGTTTAATTATATAATTGTTATATTTGGTCAATACGATATGCGTATATATAGTTCCTCTGATGTGTAAGATGATAAAAGGATCGTAAAACGAGTAAGTAATACCACTTTTTGTTGGTCTGGGCGAACTCGCCCAGTTATTCCTAAACAACAAACCATCTAATGCACGTAGTTTATTGACATTGTCATTTTTCTTGCTTCAATACATTTTATCTGTATTTTACAGCTCTGTATTATCACATCGAACGTAGCAATATGTTGACTCCTCCTCTGCTCGGTTTATAGATAAAATTTACTTTACAATAACAGCTTACCCTTACTTACAACGAAGCATAGTTCAACTAAACAATAAAATACGCTTGAGGCAGTCCATAAAGCACGTATGACTTGAATGACACCTATACAGTTGATCAGCAGAGCTTCGGCCATATGTCACAAACTTTAGTGTTGGCTTATATTGCTGCCAAAGGAATCAGTTTACCACCTAGTGCGTCGCACACCTTAAGCGAACGAAACCGTAAAACGGTCAACACGTACGTCAACTTCAAGGTTGCATAACTTAATGAATGATTAAATAGTTACTAAAGCCTGGTTGAAACTGACAGCGCGAACTGTGCACCCAAGATCTCTAGTAGAGCAGAATTGAAGCCAAAGAGACCATTATCATGATTATACGCGAATAGACACAAACATATATGCATGATTCAATAGTTTAACTCACTGCAATGGTATATAACAAACGAAGGCTACATTCGTTCCGGCCTAAATATGTTTATATATATATATATATATATATGTGTCTGTGTCTGTGTGGACATATTGGCATTCCACGACTCACACTCGCAGCGGAATGCGATCTCCCGACAAGAAAAAATTGTGATAATGACTATAGGGACAAAACGCTTGTCTATTTGGTCACGTTGTGCCGTGGTCTGGAAATCGAAGCCTGGATGACCTCCTGCCATAGCCGTGAAAATAGTTGTCAACCTTATACCAAACTCGCTCAGGGTCGTACGCATTAGTGGTCACATCATACGTTTCCCCGTAGTACTCGTCCATCTGGCTGCCTACGGCGCTACCAAACGGAAGGCGTCCATTCAGGCCAGCGTGGTCCGTGCGCTCTTGACCTCTGTGCTTATCGGCCAGTCGACCGGCAAGCGTCGACCTCGGCGCCAGGATCTGGTCGTTCCGCGCCCGCTCAGCAGATGACCCTGCCGAGTACGCCTTATTAGAACCATGCCGGCGGTTAGACGACGCGATCGTTGTTAACGCAGCTTTGTTTGTCGTCCTATCTTCGGTACCTTTGGCCAGCACTTTCGCCGGGCTGTTTCTCTCTTGGACGCCTGGCATTGTGAACTGGAAGGTTCTCGTGATGTTCCGATTGAGAAGCTGCGGTAGCTGACTGTAATACCGCTCGAACCACGAAGGCGGCAACCCAGACGAGGCCGGTCGGGGAGAGGTCCTTAAGTGGCGCAATACGTCGCTGTCTTGCTGAAAAATCTGTTTCGAACCAGGCGCAGCGTGAACGAAACGTCGATTATTCGAATTTCGAACGCAAATAGCGTAATTGCAAATATTGTTTTGGTATTTAGTTGCTTGTCGGCTCCGTCCGTCTTTTCATGTGCTAACGCCTTAGACTGGCCCATGAGAATTACATACATTCTCTCAAGCTGACGACTAGTTAGCGCCGTTGCATTGAAAGACAGCAGAAGGCGAAATAGTAGGTGTACAGGAAAGCCTACAATAAAAACAACGTAAGTCGCTTTGCACGGAAAATTCAAAATAGCCGAAATAAGGGCAATACCGCACTTCATCGTTCTAAATATATATATATATATATATATATATATATATATATAGGAACTTTCGTGGGTGTATTGACTGTGCCCTACCTACCTTATCAAACTTCGGAGGAGTCTGGAATCCTGTTGTCAGTCGCTCTCCAACCTTACTGTTGCTTCCATTTATAACTCTTTGTGACTCTTTATTAGCCTGCAAATATAACGCATTTCACACAGTGCAATGTCCACGTTTAAGTTTGGAAATAAATGAACAGATGTATATGTATAGATACTTTAGGGCATGTATAGTGGTACATCTAGAGGCACCTTGATAAATCACATAGCATTGTCAGCCATTTTGACACTCGGTCAGACAGCGGCTAGCAGTAGGAAATTGAGTTGTTGCTAGCTGTAGAAAATAGAGTTGTTACGAGACGCGTACCAGCACGATAGGCTCCTTGCGGTTGTTGTTCACTCCGCCGACGACCTGGGTCTTCTGTGGGAGGCTCTCAAATTCAAACACGTTGCCAACGGCTCCGATTCCGGGCAATGCTGCACCGGCGAAGTTCGTCTCAAAGCCGTTAAAACTGGGCAGATCTGCGAAACTAGGATAGGCCGCTTGTACAACTTCTGGCTCATGGTTGGCCACCAGATAAGGCGTAGACGCCGACGTGAAGTCGGGTGGCAGCGTCGGCAGGTAGCTGGTGTGAAACGACACGCCAGGAAGGAACTTATCTGTATCTGCGTGAAAAACATAGAGACAAATAGAAAGAAAGCTTATTTTGCAATGAACAAACTGCGTCAACGGCCTTAACACTGGCGAAACGAGCGCCATGTTAGAGCCTAGCTCTAGGGCCATAGAGGCGTTGGAGTTGAATGTTTGTATGTATGCATGTGTAACGCAGAATATGCGTAAGTATGTCTGCCGGATGACTTAGGAGTTCAAGGTAAATGAAAAAGACCGTTGACGCTGAAGAAGGTCGAATGCTCGGCGCGAAACAGCATCTAGGAGAGACTGGTCAAGATAGGTCAGATCAGATCTGACACCTCGTCCCAGGTCAAAGATGGGCAATCGTCAATGGGTGTGCCTTGCAGAGATGACTGCACACGCGTCAAAAAGCGGCAGCAGAGGGCTCTTATATATATATATATATACACACATAGTGAGCGATGTTCAGAGCGAGCCGCTTACCAACTGTCATTAAACTGACATTGTCACATCATACGTTTTGCCCTCTCTTTCTACTTCGTTTATATTGGGTAAAGCGGCAACCGACCTATAACTATGGACTCGAAAGTTGTCACATGAGAGAGAGGGAGAGAGAGGGAGAGACAACATGATGCAGGAAAATAATTGTCCTCAGGAAAAACTACAACTACTACGTTCAGAAAAAAAACTGTAGTTAAACACTATTGAACAGCTTTAATTTAATGCAAAAGTGACCTGAGCTATTGTTGAAAGTTGTATTCGTACAAAGAAAGTTCTAATGCGTGCATAACAATTTTGTTCTGAATATGTTCAAATTTTCAAACCTTAGTTGATGACCGAGTCTAGTTTGTTAGCAAGTAAAACACCAACATAGTGCTAACCCGTTGCTCATCGATAACGAGACTCTGACGAAGGAGCGAAGGCGCCCATTGGCTCCGTGGTCTCCAACCTTTCTCTAAGCTTCGTTAATAGTTACATGAACGCTCACATGCAAATAAAATCATCATTCCTGCGTGTGTCTAAGTTCGGCCATCGGGCGCTACTATACGCATATAGTTTGAATTATTTGTTTTCGTTGTCACCACGCACGATTCTGCCAGCATGTAAAATGCTCATGTAACGCTCAAAGTAAGCACTGGTCTTATCATAGTCTGCGCCTCAACCTAGCGCGCGAACGTAATGCGTAACCAGTAACTACGAGCCACTTGACCACATTTTTTGTTTGTTTTATTTGCGTTTACATGTGCGCACATGGTCATATCGTATATATAAGTAATCATAATTACATGCTAATATAGAAGGTGTTTATATTTGAAAGGTCACTTACCACCGATGACGAGCTTCCGGTTTGGACGTGTTCCCTTCGACTCTTCGGTGGCAGTTTCTACTTCGACATTAGCGTGCACATTTGGCAGATAATTTGTCGAAAAGGGCTCTTTGTGAATACCAGCGCTGATCTTCACCTTCCTTTTCGAACTCTTCTTTGCCTGGCAGCGGAAGTCAGAACAACAATACGAAATAAACGGCTATTTACCGGAAACCGGGAAAAATCTTGAAGATAACTACCGGAAAATACACACATAAACGCATGTACATTTGCCATTGATGAAACTGTGCTTGTATAATATAGACGCGTACTCGACACGCCTGAAGCTGGACCCGAAATGGCGTCGTCCTCTGGCGCTTCGTCCATCGCGATTTTGTTTCCCTACCCCTCGTAATCCCCTGAGTCCAAAACCAATTAACTGACTTGTTTAAAAGTTGTCATTATCTGTTGGATTCAAGCTGGTGAGACAACAAATCATCAAATTTCGAGTATCGACGAACCGCGCTCGTAGCGTCCTACAAGCAATCCATGTTAGAGCAAGCCAAGCAAACATTTCGTCAGACTGCAAATCGTTATTCACGGCAAAGGCGTTTACAGGGGAATCTACTAAGCTAGTTGTTCTAGTAGCAGCTAGTGCCACTAGTGATAGGTATAACGGATATTTTTCCAGAAAAAAAGAGAAGGAAGAAGCTCACCAAGCATACGTACCGAGTCACGCTGCCCTTCGGAGTAATCGTCGTCTTTGAGAATGTAGTCGACAAGTTGATCAATGGCCTTATGCGTATGTGGGTCATCGCTCTGAAACAACATCATTATCGCTCAGTTAATGTCTAAATAATCGGCGATTTCATTTTGTATGTATCTCGTCATCACCCATCTTGTTAGAGATGATTGACGCAAGATTAGTTACAAGTGCTATGTGGTCGTGCTGCAGTGTATTGAAGCTATTTTAGAACATTGACACTTTTAAATAAAGCTTGATGACGAACCTAGTTTTTCTGTGTCGTTCTGCGCTTTTACACACAATTATATATATATATATATATATATATATATATATATATATATATATATATATATATATATATATATATATATAAACACAGGTCTGAAGCTTCACCAATAGTGGTGTAGTGTGTGATGCCTCGCAAGCCAACACTCGAGGTAACCCCTTGTCTTTGGTAGACAGCTTAGACTGCCGAAAACTACCCTCGACAACCCGCAATCGGGTTGCGTCGATATTATTTAGTGAACGGAGTTCTCTTCCGCCAAAGCAGGTACATTTCACTAATTTAATGTATTTTGAATACGCGGAAAGTTTAGGGCTCCACTGCCAAGGTTATTCCAAAGAGTCCCACATCGTCTAGCGGTCTGCTGTTAATGGCACCACTTAAAGGTTAACTGAGAACAGTATGTTACTTTTTCGTTATGCGCCGTCTCTTTTAAAGAATGGCACCTGATTATGGTTGTGCGACATCATACTATCTCATGCGTACAGTGTGCGATAACACACTGTCGTCTCCAAACCCTTGCTTCAACTTAAGGTGTGCGATTTACTTAAACGCTTCTACAATACAAAACCCTACAACCTTAGGAGTCAGCAGTCTATGATTTGAGTCCACAAGATTCCAAAAGAACAATCTTCGGAATAAAGCCAATGTTCGGGAATTGATCTGTTTGATTTGCGTACTACTAGACGTTACGGTCTGTCCTCGATTACGTTGGATGGACGTTAGCTGAAAGCTAGGTGCCCGGCGCTGTGCCCATTTCAGACAAGAACCGCTGCTAGTAAAGTAATGAACGTAATGAGGCACTCGTCTAATGACGGCCATTCATTAAACAGCTAGGCATTCTCTAATGCGCTGACAGCTTGCACTTGTGTGTGTGTGCGTGTGTTTCATTTACTCGTTACGATGGATTCGATCTTAACGCGCGGACGTGCCGAACCAAAATGCATACCTGTCCTCTCCAGCCGTTGAGGACAGAGCTCGGCTGATGCTATCCGCCGTTGAGAATTGTGCGCAACACCGACCGGCCCCCATAGCGACATCCGGCACGGCGGCCCGGACACGGATAGCGACTGATGCAGCTGGCGAACTGAAGGTCGCACTCACACAGCTGTTGGCCGCAGCTCGCGTGCGGACTCAGCGACTCCGAAAGCGCTATCATACATTACGCCATATATATATATATATATATATATATATGCAGAATATAGTCATTATGAATTGCATATATACATACATATATATATATATATATATATATCGAGCGAGGGTATCAGATAAAATGGTGAAATTGAAGGTAAACAAGTCATATACAGACAAATGGAAATTGGCGATGGGTTCCAGATCAAGTTTGCCAACTATGTATGGAAAGGAAAAGCGGGAAAGGGGCGGGGTAGAATGGGTATACGATAATTCAAGAGCGAGTGGGCTATTGGCAGATGCCAGAGCAGGGATGTTGGATACAAGTATACATAGAGCTAAAAATAAGGAGGGCAAAGTACAAAATGTCGAGCGTGTGGGCTAGAGAAAGAGTCAATCAAGCATATTATTAAAGAATGTATAGCCTTAGGAGGGAGCAGATATATAGAGCTGTCAGAGGCCCTAGCTCTAGAACCAATGTTAGAAATGACCTGGTCGATATTACAAAGAAAAGGTTGTCCCAATGAAAAGCGAATACTCATGCGTAGGTAATATATGTATATGCTGCCCCTCCAAGCGCCCCTGATATAAAAGGGTGACACGTGTATTTAGGTATACATGCCAAGCGAACAATAAATCAATCATATATATATATATATATATATATAAATGCAACAATAAAAGATGCACCTGGATTCTCAGATCCTTCATTGTTAAAAATCCCGAACTGTTTATAGAATTATTCGATATTTATGTGCAACCAATCCTGACGTATGCCTCTCAAGTGTGGTATCCCATAAACGAGAAAGATAGGCGACAACTGAGAGGTGTGATCAAGAAATCATACGCCGAGTTTCTTATCGTTGTGACGTCTCACCGACGCAAACCGTTGTTAAAGATACATAGACACTTTTAATGAATTGAAGACTGTAAATTTGCCAACTATGTTTTCTCCAATGAGGAGTTTTGCAGTTTATTTTTTAATCGCATACCCACGACCACAAGAATTCTAGTAAGATACAAGCCCAAATGCATACAGATCGATATGTCGCCGTTCCCCTGGAGGCTTACCAGGACATGCACGTGACGCACACCCGAGAGGAAATTGGCCATTTGATGTTAAAACAAATGTCTATTCTTTATGTAAGCGCGTATATATATATATATATATATATATATATATATATAGCAAAAGAGAGAAATACTTACACTCCCGCCCTTTAACCGCGATTTAATACGCGCGGACCCGAACGGGAGTGCCCACCAGCCCGAATTGACAGGCCGGCAGATCCCCCACCCTCCCCCCTATCGAGGTTTGGAATGGGGGTACCACACTACTCCACCATATATAAGCATGAATATATATATATATATATATATATATATATATATATATATATATATATATATAAGCATGAATCTAAAATAAAAGCATAATTCTCGCATAAGAACCTATACGCACAACAGTAAGCGAAGCGTGGCCCAGCACAGTGCCAGTGGTAAGGCAAGAGGTAGGTTGAAATATGGGAGCAGTGCGTGGACGAATAACACCAATCGTGTTCCAGGCAGCACCTGTAAAATTTTGACGTTTTCAGTTTAACGCAGTAATGAACAGGTCGAGCTTCAGCAGCAGCAGCCGACGCAGAGCAACATTAACATCACTCACAACAATAACAAATTACAAAACAATTTTGCACACCATTTTACACTAGATTCTAAAACGCATGGATCCTCTTCGTTATGCGCCTCTTTTATGAATGAGTCGTTTATCAATAGTGGCTATTATTCCTATTATTGTTATTATTAATATTATTACATTTGTAGTTGCTGTCGTTGTCTTGTTGTTTGTTTGTATGTTTATATTGTTGCTTAAATTACTTTGATCTCAGTAGTGCTAGTGTTGCATTGCATAACTGGGTACAAGATTATGTGAATCGTGTGCAAAATCACGTCAGTCACCCTATTTGTTGTTGTTGTTTTTGTTACGTCATGGGTAAGCAAAACGCCTGCACGGAAAACGCCGCCATTCTAGCCGACAGCTCTGGCTGCGCGTCAGTAAAACGTGACACGCGTTGCGCGTCGCTCTCTACGTACGTATCGATGGGATCGACGGGGGCTCCGTCGCCCAGATAGCCGCAAAAGCAGCCGTAGCCATGAAACGATAGTGGACTGCAGCCTGTCACGCACTTCAGCATCGACGCAAGCTGCAGGACCGATCGCCGGCGACGGGACAGTCTGCGCCGAGAGGGCAGATCGGCGATCACCACTAAGCTGTCGTTCGATGGTGGTCCACCCTGGTGACGATACCCGAGTGCCGCTGCTGCCGCTGCGACATGCACCGATAGCAGAGATATGAATGAGCATAATTGTTTAAAGTGCGTTTTATTAATACCATGTACGATGACCATGACTTAATTATTCCGCCAGGCTAATGCCAGTGCAAGGTTTTGCACAGATGCGTCTAAGCATCATCGACAAAGGAATGATGATACTATGTCTAAACACGCGTACTTGTATGTAATAAAGTACATGCTTCTACTTAAATACACCAAAGTTGTATATTTTGGAAGGCTTATTTTCTGCTAGCCTAAAAAGAAGAGAAAACGTGCCTTTTTTACTTACTTTAAGCATCCAGCGTCAGACTATATATATTTGTTTTTTTTTTTCGATTTTAATGCGCAAGCAATAAAACTTACGGCGAGATGACGAAATATGCTTCCCTTGTCTTCGATGTGTTGGGTCCATCTTGAACGTATCGACGGATGTTTGCTTCAACGTAACGCTGATTTTTCTGTTTGGCAATGTTCCTGTAAAGACGACTCTAATAAGAACTATATATATGCATATATATATATACCACCTCAAGAACAAAATTGTTTATTTACCTATTAGCCTAAAATTAATTTTATGTTACGGTATACGATAAAATAAATACCACTTTTAGCATTGATAACCTAGTGGTGGGTTGTGACGTCGACACCTGCTGTAAACTAATAGAGAGAACTATAAGAAGTGCTGTCAGGTAGAAGTACCCGAAGCAGAGAAGGTCACGACAGTCGTTTTTTTAGGCTTGCGTCTTTAGATGTGTCAAGTGAGGGCAAAGACCCCACCGCACTTGCTAGCCAAACAAGGCATAAGAACTTCAATAGCAGAGAAGCTTACCAAAAGCTATACTATGACCACACGTGTCAATACTGTAAGCGGTAGGGAATCCGATTGCTCGAAAGAGCAGAACGGAAGCCCTCAGCCTACCCCATCGGTCTTCTATATAACTGTGAGACAATATGTCTGGCTTCAATGATTGAGCACCCGTTCTAATTGGAACAGGATACTAGAAATATTGAGCCCTTTCAGGTAGAAGAAGTAAATCAGGACCTGTGCTCTCTTCCGAGAGGAAAAAGTGCAGCGCCTACCACGTGTACTGTGAGCCTTGAGCGTAGTCTGAGCTGCTCTTGACAAACTATTTCTGTGATTTCTTCAAAGAGATCATCAGAAGAAGATAAATGCCAGGCGCTTTCTGGTATCTAAAGCGTTCTAAAAAACTCTGAAGAAATTATTTTGCGAGATGGTTATGAAATGGATCGAGTAAGTGGCCGGCTAGACTCTTCTTCCAGAGCGATCCGGCTTCCAAAGAGGTCAGGGAACGCGTAATGCAATTCATGTATTTCAGTCAGAAATAGAACTAGCTTTATATGCGCTAGCCCATTTATTAAAATAGATATCGCATATTGATTATAAAGCATTTGTAAATTATTAGCTGTAATGATCGCGCTGTTGCTGGGCGGTCGTCGCTCGGCACGCCACTTTAAACAATCCACTTAGGCCCCCCGGACACATTTACGTACTTGGACCGCACCCAGAGCCACTGTAGTGATAACGGACCTGGAGCCTTTTGAGAAGTTTCGTATATTCGTCTGGGGCAGCACAGTTACCGGCTCCCTAACGCCCTTAATTGTCGGTGGCTGTTCGACGGAGCCGAGTTATGCTGTCAGACATGCTCCAATTTGCAAGTCGAAGAAGACCTCAACGATTGCTTTGTTTTACTATATTTCGTCGGCTCGACGAAATCGCCTCGGTGCGCCAGCATTTCTTACGGCTTAGTTCTGGTGCTTTAATCCGACTTGCACGTCCAACATGTGATCTATCTGTATGTAACCTAGAGTGGCACTAAGCGACCTCGACGCAGTACCTAGCTTACACATTGCGGGCCACAAATCTACGCGTCAACTGCAAACAAAATGGCCAGAAGCAATAAACCTCCGCAGGGAGCCTAAAGCATACAAGTTGCGTCTCAGTTTGCGGCCGAAAACGACAAAGGTACCTTGTTACTATCCGAAATCTCCACAACTCAGCTTTCTCAACGTGGACCTACATTAGCAGCAACTTCTTTGTGATCAAGGTATTCTCCACAAGAATATTGCTCACTTCAGTCGGGCAGAACACAAACTTCTCTTGCATTACCATTTCTGATCTCGCAATATATATATATGTATATTTATATAATGGTATATATATATATATACACGCAAACTTGGATTCTCGGCTACGTATATAATGACTCGTATCGCAATGAGATTAGGCTCCAGTCGCGCCGTTGTCACCGCTATCCCTGACGGAAAATGTTGAAATGACGAATGCATTATGTGGGGCAACACTCACACTGCTCCCCACTGATATGTAGTTCAACTTTGACGTAGGTAGGCCCTAGTTACGACCATCCGATCTTCGTCGCCACTGATATGTAGTTAAATTGGGACATATATCTATCTATGTGTCTACCGAGCTGCACTTGTCTGCCGTCTGGCCGTCCGTCGTCTTGCACGGTTGTTTCGCATTAACTGGCGTTAACTAGCACCCAGCTAGAGGTCAGTCGCTTTTCTACCGGCTATCAGCCTATGCCGACCGGTCCGTTACGATCCCGCACATGAATGAAGCGCACCCCACCGGCAATTGGGCGGCCCCGTCATAACACCGCCGCTATGTTGCTATGCTGGCTGTACTCCCCCGCTCTGTCCCCGCTCACCTCCTCATCATTACATGATGCATCTCGAAAACGAGCGTATAATTCGGATTCAGGTCTCATTTGGTAGGTGGATAGTTAGATAGATACATAGATAGATTGCAGAACAGTGCAAGCAAGCCACGTTTGCAGATGGAACTTGATGATGACCTTCTCGGTTAAGCTTGACACGTGCCATGAGGGGGTGCTATGCTCGCACCCCCCCCCCCCCACGCCGGGAGCGTCGCCTCTCTGATAGTTCTGTTACATCACCTACACGCGCGCGCAATAAGACAATGACCACAATACATGAATGTGCAACAACTATCTCGAGTGGCCACACTTAATGATGGCCACGTGTTTCGCCGCTGTCCCAATTAACTAGTCGCATTATTGTCATGTCCCGGCATATATATATATATATATATATATATATATATATATATAACACCCAATCCCGCTAGCTATTTGTAATGTTTTGTTTAGGAGTAAGAGTGAAAGTGCTACCCTTTGTTGCACCGATGTCGCTGGCCAGACATAACGATAAATTTCTGAATTATGTGAAGGATACGCAATTCGAGAAGCAAATGGTGCCATTGTGAACAGTTCGCAAAAATCGGGGTCCTGGGGTAACGCAGTTAATTAGTAATTTACGAACGGTCACGTTAAATACCCCGACAATTTACTGTTACGCTAACAATTCATAGGACAAGCATAAAATGTTCATTTCTCAGGCATCATGTGCTGGCACTAAAATGACGGTGGTTCGATTCGTGCGTGATATGCGGTTTCCCCCGGCCCCTGAAGTCAGACTTCTATAGAGTCCCGCGTTAACAGAGGAGGCCGCTAAATATGTACCAGTCGCTACTGTTGTCCATGTTAACTACATACGACAACAATAAATGTGCTTAACAGCGAACTGTATACGATTGTGTGGGAGCAAACTCAACATGCTCACAAAACGCTCTACGCTCACCGCTTACATTAAATAAAAATTACCAAAAAAATAAATCTAAATTGAATATTTAGTGTATTATAAACACTGGGAGCTGTTCGTGACTGCAGTCGCGTTTTCAGGGGACAGATGGAACGTCTTTATATATATATATATATATATATATATATATGGAGAGAGAGGGGGGGGGGAAGGGAGAGAAACAAGTTTCTTCCCTCTTATGTTATTATTCATATGCTCGTTTTTTTTAATAAAGAAACGCTATTCTTTGTGTGCTAACAAAGTCTTATAAAGGCAAATAAGTCAATTCAAATGCTTTACTAACGCAACTGCATTACGTACTGCGAATGCTGCCGAGAAGGTAGAGTTGTAAATCATTTGAAAAGGTAAATATATTGGATCGGTCACATGAAACCTCTAGGGCACAAGTAAACATCTCATATGTGCGTATATTCCATATATCAAGTTGTAGGCACGAAAGAACATTGTTATATGCATACCGATACAGACGGAGTATATATATATATATATATATATATATATATATATAAACAGAAAGAAGGATATTCATTCTTATAATTTCCAATCCTATATGCGAGAGTAGTTTTTTCTTCATACAGTAGATAAAACAAATCATACGAAGGATGTTAGGCAACATTTAGACGAATCGATGTATACTCCACCTAACGATATGCTGTTAACGGGGACGCTGTTAACGTCAAGCCCGTCCCTGATTTAACGTTGACTGGATGGAGCACTGAGAGAGCCCTATTTACTGGGCACAGCTACAGGGGCTGAGGGGCCGGAGCGGCGGCTGCAGCATCAGCGATAACGACTACATGACGGTCCACCGGCGATGGCCCAGACAGGCAAAAAGATGACAAGTTTGCAATTTAACTCCGCTCTTTTGTTCTCCACGAACTATATGGCGGGCTAAATGTACATCCGCCCACTTCATTATTATGGTCATTGCCATCATCATCATCATTATTATTGGCTCACTGAAAATCATTCGCGCTACACTAAGCTGAATACTAAGCTTAATTGGGGGCAAGGCCATATGTTCGCGTCACATTTGTCGGTGCGTTTTTCCTTCGCATTCACATTCTCTGTAGCATAAAACGATATGTTTATAACCGTATATATATATTTATATATAAATATATATATTTATATATCTCTGTAGCATTAAACGATATGTTTATAACCGTATATATATATTTATATATAAATATATATATTTATATATCTCTGTAGCATTAAACGATATGTTTATAACCGTATATATATATTTATATATAAATATATATATTTATATATCTCTGTAGCATTAAACGATATGTTTATAACCGTATATATATATATATATATATATATTTATATATAAATATATATATTATATATATATATATATATATATATATATATATATATATATATATATATATATATTTATATATAAATATATATATTTATATATACGGTTTGAAAGTCCCTGTATATATATATATAAAAAAAAAAATATATATATATATATATATATATATATATACAGGGGCTTTCATAACCGTATGCACTTACTTTAAGGTTTGGTAAAACTCGGCAAGAAGGTAATTTTCCCAATAAAAGGAGATGGCAGAAACGTCTTGTTTAGGAGTGAGAATGAAATTTAAAGAAATATCTATTTTGCTTTTTTTCTCCTACAGACTTGTGCAAAGTCTACGTTTGCTGGAGAAACAGTCAACGTATTAAGGAATCAATCACACCGGCGTGTTCGGAGAATTCTGCATAATATGAATGACACCCAACACGCAAGTCAGCGAAAGGCAGATAGCGGGATGAAAAAAAGTCCTAAAACTTTGAAATGTTGTAATATCTTACGATGAAGCTTTCACGTTCGGAACAGTAAAATTTTGCCATTACGACCAAAAATGTACGCCTGAAAGACTACTCTCAGGCAATGGCAAACTTAATGCTATCATTTTCGTACCAAAGCGATGATGTTGCGCTTCGTAAGTAAGTTTTTTCGACAGCCATAGTTGTTATGTTTTACGTTGAAGTTTCACGTTCAAAACCGCAAAATTTTTGCCAAGACACCCTTGCTGAAGCAGGCCAATGTGCTAATTAGTATGCATGCTTTTACTTTCGATATGGCGATAACTACACAACGCAGCACGATCACTTTAGTTCGAAAGTAATGGGCATTAAATTTGCTATTACCTGAGGATAGTCTTTTGGGCATACATAGTTGGTCGTAATGACAAAATGTTATGGATCGGGCCGTGAAAGCTTGAACGTAAGACATAACAACATGCTAACTTTTTATGACTCCCTCTAATCCCGCTATTTGCCTTTCGCTAGCTTGAGTCAGGCGCCAGTCCAGATTATGCAGAATTTCCACTAAACACGCCTTTATGATCGGTTCCTTTATGCGCTAGCTGGTTCTCCCGCAAACGTAGATTTTGCACATCTATGTAGGAAAAAAGGCAGAATAGCAACTTTTGAAATTTTCATCCTTACTCCTAAAGAAAACGTTTTCACCCCTTCCTTCCATTGGGGCAAAATATTTTGTTGCTGAGTTCTACTAAAATAAGTACATACGGTTATGATAAACTATATATATATATATATATATATATATATATATATATATATATATATATATATATATATATATATATGGTCTTTTTCCACCGTATGCTCTATGAAGCATCCAGAATAGTCCATACAAGGATGCGAGTCCTTCTGGTGGAAGACAAATCCTTTACTGCTGATGAGTTCTGGGTGCAAGTTTCAGTTGGAATCAATGAAGGGCAATAATGGTTGTCTGATTTATTTCTAAATGTTTCAACTAAAATATACCTCCAATGTCCACACTACAACACAAAAAGCTTTCTTTAAATAGAATATAAATCTTAGAGCTCGCTAGGTTAGCAAGGATATGCTTATAACAATCTCGACCTGTATTTAATTTTGTGACATTTTGAAAATGGATTTTTTCGGATTTTGTCTGCAGGTGGGCATTCTGGCCCACTTGTACTCTCTGGGCAACACTTTTGTAAGTGCCACCGCACACGTCTATACAATAGTCGAATGTGTATTTCATAAACGCATAATACTCATCACAGAGTATGGGACCCAGATTTGCGCAGTCGATAAGTGAGGTTTCACTTCAAAAACTTTGCCCATCTCCTTGAGGAATCCTAACACCATTGCTGTAGCAATAAAATCTAGCACTTCATTATTAGGTCTTATATCTAAAGACAATATATAGGTATCGATACTAATGTTCCCAATTGAAAACTGCAACTCTAGCTTTTTGTAACATTAAACTGCCGTTCAGCTTATTTCAGTGCTATGTTTATGCTCAGCGTAGCATTTGCCCAACGAAGTTGTGCAGCGGTTGCTCATATGGAAGTCGCATCCCACGGCCCGACCGTGTTGAACCAGAACCGGCAACCCTGTTACAATAGACTAAAAAAAAAGACTCAATGGCGCCCGGGAAGGACTGCACCAAACACAATCTGGACTCCGCAGGGGGATGTAAAAATGGCAAATGGCACAGAAAAAACACGGGATACCAAGGTAGTGCCGCGGAACCTTGAAGGACATGACGTTTTAGAACTGTTAAGCGCGGAAGCACTCCAAAGAGTGGATATTTTCATTTTGACGGAAACCTGAGCTGTAAAAACTTTTTACTCTAAGGGGCTTCTATGGATATCACACATTAGCACAAATACTTGCGGGACGAGGCAGGAATCATTTTTGGATCTTATAACGGAGGTAGTATGCGAAAGAGCCAAGCCAATATACTTTGAAGTGTGACACTGGAACGTCAGGCATCGACGTTTTTGTTACAGACGAAAATGTAGATGATAAAACGTGTGTAGAAGAAAATATCGAGTAGACGTGAAGCTTAGAAGGCGCCTACCTATAGGGAGGATAAGAATAAGAAGAAAAGTTCGCAGCAGTAGCAGAGGAGGGCAGTTGTAGTAATGAGCGCAAAACGGAAAATCTGACAAAAATGTTAGTTCCACGTCAGTAATGAAAAGAAAGGCCTTAGCCATCAACTACCGGTGAAAGACGTTTGCCAAGTAGGGGGTTCCATATCGAGTGTGAAAGTTTTTAAGATCGTTCTAACGGAAAGTACAGTATGCATCGGAAGTGGTATAGGAAATGTAAGAAGACGGTAGAAGATTGAAGGTAAACTACAGGAGTGATCCAGGGCGACGGACGCAGCCCGTAGCTTTTTTCGGTACTGTTGGGGAGGCTACTTGACAGAGTAAGGCAGGGCTGAACCCGAAAGTGGCCAAGTATTTCAATATTGCGACCTATAGCAGAAGTATAATTGGGGCTAAAAAGGGTATGGAGAGACTATTTGAATATGTGAGCGGAGGATGACAACATTTAAGGACCAAAGTGCAAATATACTAACATATAGCTGATATCCGCTTAGTGTCAGAAGAACATGATGCTAGTGTATATACAGGTAGTTCAATAAGTTCTTAGAATGAAAACCGAGAATTTTCCAAATCATGTTTTAAAATTTTTCTTAATCGATATACTCCCCGAGAAGCTCAATACACTTTTCCCACCGAGATTTCAGAGCATTTATACCTCTTGAGTAGAATTCCGCGTCTTTAGACTGAAAATAGGCATTGACAGCAGCCTTAACCTCTTCATTGCTGGAAAAACGCTTTCCACCGAGACTATTCTTCAAATGTCCGAAGAGGAAATAATCAGAGGGGGCCAGGTCTGGAGAATAGGAAGGTTGTTCAATAAGTTCGAACCTCAGTTGGGCCAGTTTTGCCGTTGCTTGCCGCGACTTGTGTGCGGGAGCATTGCCCTGGTGAAACAGGACAACCTTCTTCTGCAAAGCGGGCCGTTTCACGATGAGTTCTTGCTTCAGGCAGTCTTGCATAACATTCTCACGTGATCGTTTTACCGCTCTCAAGGTAGTCGACCAGAATTATTCCACGTTGGTCCCAAAAAACCGTAGCCATCATCTTTCCGGCCGATGCCGTTGTCCGCACCCTCTTCGGAGGTCCTTCACCAGGTGCACACCATTGACGAGATGCTTCTTGGGTCTCGGGAGTGTAGTGATGGACCCAGCTTTCATCGACGGTCACGAATCTGAGCCAAAAATCCGACGGATTTTTCGACATCTTGGCCAAATTTCGCTGTGAAGCGGAAACACGCGCGTCTTTTTGGCCTTGGTTGAGCAAATGCGGCAGCCATTTTGCTCTGAGCTTTTTCATCTTCAAGTTTTCGTGCAGGATGAAATGCACTCTACCCAAACTGATCCCCAAGGCCTCCGCTATCTCCCTAATGTTCACTCGCTTATCTGCGGCAACGCTTTTCCGCACCTTCTCCACGTTTTCCTAATCAGTTGCCGTTTTTGGGCGTTTTGAACGTAGTTCATCCCGGTGCTCCTGCGACCTCTTTTAAACTCATTAATCCAGTTGGAAACAGTGGCAAAACATGGCGCAGAGTCACCGTACACCTCGTCTAACTCAGTTTTCACATGGGTCGCATTCCAACCTTTGAAATAAAATGCTTGATGACCACTCGAAACTATTTTTTCTCCATTTTTCAAAATCACGCCGATACGTTGCACGGGAAAAGCTATCAAACGAAATCGCTACGACCAATCTCCATAATATTTTGACTGCTGGCAGTCGAAAAGTTGCCGTTTCCAATAACGGTGAAAGCGCGCCAAAATTCTGATCTCGAATTCTAAAAAGCTCATTCTAAGAACTTATTGAACTACCTGTATATATTAGGCATTATTATGACTAACATTATTTGGAAACGTATAGAACGTTCTCCAAATAGTGTGTCAAGATGGATGCATATATATATATATATATATATATATATACACAAACATACACACAGAAAAATGTTGCCTGGCACACAGTTAAAGTTTTCCTTCCTTTTCTAAAGGCTCCTTGAAGCGTTTAGTCTTCTTTCTCTTTGCGTCTAGGGAGTGGTGGTAACGGGGCGGCGGGAGCGTGCATCTTTGTGAGAATCTGCGTGGTCAGCAGCCAGTTCGTTGGGTTCAGTAGTGAATCCGCCTACTCGACTTTTGAGCAGATTGATGTGGGCCGCTTTACAGTTCGCGAGGGGCTCCGGAACGGTAATCCACTGCGGCATGGTGGTCGAGTCACAGTCATGTGATTCCGGCCCCCCGCGGACCGAGGTAGCGAGAGAAAATGGATCAAAGGGAGAGACAAGTAAATAAATGAAAAGACAGTTAGAGAGTATCACGGGGGGTGGGATGAGGGGTAGCGGCGGGGGGAGGGATGAGGGGTAGCGGCGGGGGGAGGGATGAGGGGTAGCGGCGTGGGGAGGGATGAGAGAGAGAGAGGGGGGAGGAGAGAGAAAGTGAGAGTGACTTCTTCTGTGCTCGACACACCCGACAATTCCGTATGTCGTGTCGCCCCGAAGCAACAGCGTGAACAGGAAGCAGGTGCGCATCTAGTACCATTGTTGTTACTGGTTGCTCGTACTACTGCAGCTGCTGGCACTGCTCTTGCCACGAGTCACCTCTTCTTTTCGTAATTTTCTCGATTTCGCTATTTCTCGATTCGCCACCAACCAAAGGACACATGTCGAGCAAGCAAGCCAGCCAGCCAGGCAACGGCCGTTACAGCAACAACCTGGCACTCTAGAAGACATCGGGCCGAAAGAAGCCTTGCTCTGGCGTGGGGTGCGGCTTCAACAAACGACGACGCAACCACGCCACTGACCAACAATACAAATACATGAATGAGATACGTAAGTAGAATGAACACGAGCAAATATTTGAATAGATAAACGACACAGAGAAACGGACGCAGAAGAAGAAGAAGAAGATCAGGTGATGGTAGTGGTGATGGTGTGGAAGCATAGAATTTGTGGTGTGGGTAACAGCTACCGACTTTTGTCAGTGCGCTCCGATGAGTAGAACCGCGCTTGACAGGGACCGGGCGGAAGAGCGCGTCTTCTTGGGCTCGTTTTTTTTCACATTTAATGTTTATTTTTTTTTATTACTGACATCATGTGCTAGCATTATTAAGATGATTCGATTTGCTGCTCCGCTGCTTCACGCGATCCCGCCGACACTGCCAGCATGGCTAGGGCGGTCACGCTGGGCCGGTCACGCTCAAGCGTGGTGGTGGTGGTGGTGCTATTCAGCTGTGGCAGGGGGCGGCGAGCGGACTCCTTAACAATTGTTTTTAGCAATTCGCACAACTGATATGATGAATATAATAGAAAGTTATTGCTCGTAACGTTGCATATCTAGACAGCCAGACTGCAGAGGCAACTATTCTCCATGCTACCCGCCAGATGCATACAACCATTAACAATAACTGATATATGTATATATATATATATATATATATATATATATATATATATATATATATATATATATATTTGCTTGAATGGATTTGCGCCAGGGTCTATTAAAATAAATAATGCAAACCCTGCCATTGAGCTAGACTCTAAGATTCGCTGTTAGGCCATCACTGTTGTGAGTTTTGTCTACGGTTGCAGTTTAAAAAGAACTACTACGCAAGAAAGAGGTTTAAACGCGGACATACCTGCTACTTGTTAAACTCTCTACCATTGTGCACTGATTATACAAATAGCACGTACTCAGTGTGGTCTGCTTTGCATCACGATATAAATATTAGAAACATTTATAGAGGCACGATGGAGCCCACTGGTAGAAGAGTGCGCCGAGCGGTGATTGATTGATTCATTTATTATTCGCTTGACATGTATACCTAAATAAACATGTCACGCGTATATAGGATATACGTCTTGTATAAGGGACGCTTAGAGCGGGAGCATGTATATGTTTTCTAGGCATCTATATCACCTACTGAGCTACTGAGTATTGCGTTCCATTGGACACCCTCTTCTTTGTAAAATCCATCTGGTCCTTTCTAACATTTGGTCCTAAAGCTAGAGCCTCCGACATGTCTATATCTCGGATAACCGCCAAAACTGTACATTCTCTTACAGTATGTTCAACTGACGCATTACTTAACCCACAAACTCAACATTCTGTATTTTCCCCCTCCACGTAAAATATTTGGCTCGCTGTATTCTTATATCTAGCATCCTTGCCCTGGCATCTGTAATAGCCTACTTCCTCTTGAATTATCGGATACCAATTCCACCCCGCCTATTTTCTGTTTTTCCTTTCCATTACTATCTGCTAAACTCCGTCTGGCCCCATCGTCAATTCTCATTTGCCCATATATGCCTTTTCTTACGCTCGATTTCACCATTACTTCCGATACCTTCGCTTTTACTCATTGCGACTAGCCAATTATATTCTGCAATCCTAATTCGTTTTTAGTCTTAGCGCCGCCTTAACCACCTGCACCTATTTTACCTATCTTTTATTTGTGAGATTCTAAATTCTAGTACTAAACCTTAGCCTATACATTTTGGCATCTCCCCCCTTCCACCTCAAAATTCTTTGGCACAATGAAAATTCCTCGCAAACCCGTGCAGTGGGCCAGCGCGTCAATTCCAAGTATCAATCCTGTACAATTGATATATATATATTTGGAAATGACGCGCTGGTCGAGACGGGTTTGCGAGGAATATATATATAGGAATAGAAACATTTTATCCGGATCAAGTAAATCGGGGTTTGATCGACCCGAATTTCCCAAGTACTAACTATCCCTGGGCATACAGAAACAAAAGGTTATGCCGTCTCGGCGAGATGCGCATACATGCACTATGGGCGCCATAAAGAAAGGTCTGTTAAAATATTCAGTCAGTATGGAAGAGGGTCAGTCATTAGAGAAGACAATTGACACCCGTAGGCAGCCGAATAGTACACACGGCTGCTACAAATGCTGTTACTGCAATGGTTTCGAATAGAATATTTCTCACTGATTACGCTCATAAATGACTACGATGTCAGTGCAACATTAAGAGAGTGAGAAGTTCATTGTTACCTCTCTATTACAGAACGTTATAGTCGAGACATAAGAGGAGTCGTTGGAGGAATGTCTGTTTAAGGGCAAATAAACTAACCAGTGACCGACTGCGTCCATAACATTTTACTCCAACTCCGACTTAAACATATAAACGCTTGATGCAATTGTAACGTTGACTTGGTGTACGTGCGTAACCCTGCAATGTTCATCCACGGTGCTCATCGGCGAGCTCGTTATTGTTATCCAACCTATGTGTTACGAAGGCCCGGTTAGAATTAGTCGCCGACGGGCGTGCAACAGCATGGCAGAGTGACGGGATACTCCGGCTATACGAGGTATATGGCTGTTCATGGCTACCACAGATATCTGGCATCGGCGTAGCGTTTGCCACATGACAATGTGTAGAATACACACTCCCATATATATATATATATATATATATATATATATATATACTAATTAGTGACAAGCTAACTTGACGATGACGCCGACGAGGGCTGAAGTTATGGCAATTCTGCATCATTTGCCAGACCAGAACGTCCTCTGTTCGCCGTAAGTTAATACTGTTACGCAATTAAGTTCCAGAGCCACCAAAGGATGAAATCATTGTTGGGAAGTAGGATCAGTGGGATAGCGGCGGGTCCCTTAATCGCGGCAGTGTCTGTCACAGTAGCAGCTTCACTACGGCAACGAGTGTAAAAAGACCAAACGCCGTGAACAAACAAACTGCAGAGAAAGTATTGTGATGCAGCGAGAAGTGCCTCTTACGATTTTTTACAGCAGTATCTCTTAGCCGTCTATCTGCCTGCATCCATCTAGCTACTGCAGTAGCATGTTGTTGTTGTTGTTGTTTCTGTTGTTGTTGATGTTGTTGCTGTTGTTGTTGCTGTTGTTGTTGTTGCTGTTGTTGCTGTTGTTGTCATTTCGTCGTTAGCGTTGTTAATATTGTTGTTTTTGATGTTTTCATTGTTGTCATCGCGGGTGGTGTTTTAATTATTCCTCTTATGAGTGACGTTGCTGTTGTTATCGTCGTTGTTTGCTACCAGCGTTACTTTTGTTATATTTCATATTGCTGTCGTTGTCCTTCATATTGTTCTAATTGTGATTGTAGTGGTAGTCACGATTGGGTTTCCTACCTTGTATTTTTTTTATTTCTATTCGCATATGTGTGGAACCGTAAAGATGAGATGTTATCCGTGCCCGAAGCATCTATTCCGTCATTGACATAGTAGGCTATCATTATTACGTAACAGCCGCTACGAGCAACCGATTTATTGCCTGCTATTCAAATGAAACGCGGACAACGTATTTGTAATGATAAAGGGGCAGATAAGCAAGCCGAGCGGCTAGGGACCGAAACAGGGTGCTCTGGAGCATTTCATTTATCGTTCCCCCACTGCTTAGCCTGGGCTCAGTATATCGCACATAGTAGCCGTCAAAGCCCAGTATCTTCTCGACGTAGATCAATTTCTTGATTTGAATCCAATATCGACAGCAGCAGCCATTCGTAAAACGCAAAAATCAGTAAATATCCGTTTTTATAAACGGTCAACTTGACAAAGAAATGGGAGGCATGTGTCTTAATTAGCTGTTCGGGCGCCAGCGGGGTTTCTCTGTTGCAGAGTCGGATTGAAAACTCTCGAGAGTCGTAGACTAGATGGCATCCACGTCCGAGTTTTCGAAAGGCAGATGCGTTTCTAACAAAATAGAATAATGCCCTCCTTCATATGTACGGTGACCTTCTGTTCCTTTTCACAGAAATCCGGAGTTTGTCCGCAGTTGAGGGTAATTTTGTGTCAAAGACGACAAGGCGGCCCATCCCATATTGATTAGGCTCAATATAAACGCGCTGGACACCAGGTTGCTACTGGAACCGAGTTAAGTGCATTGTATTCTTGTATTTCCTCTTGATACGAAGGCAATATTAAGCATATTTTTATAGGTTGGGAAACAAATTGAACAAACATTTAATCCAAGCAGAAGTGCTTTTGTGGTGTTCTCAAACAAAGTTCTGCGAGAACCGTTCCCGCTCGAGGAAGAGCGACTGCCCATTCTCATCGGTAGAGAGGACATATCGATATCCCGGCATCATGTCTTCAACCCTTCAATGAACCGTCTAGATATGCAGGAAGCTACCTGAACATAAAACGCCAACGCTCTAAATGCACGTGCTTTTGTTAAAGCTTTAAACGACAGCTCAAAGTGCGGCAGCTGTCTTTACGCAGAGGGGGAGACGTGTCTAGCAGTATACACCCTTAGGTAAAACCTCATTGGGTACGTCACCAATGATATCTTATCAAAGGGCGTCTATTGTTAGTTGAAAACTGTTACCACGTATGACCAGTAGCCTAATCGGCTGCTAGATCTCACCCGGAACGGTTGAGTGTAAACTTTGCACTGTAAAAAGTAAAAAGTGGTAAACAATGCGAGAACCCGATGTCCTTAATAAGCTTAGAAATCGCGCTCCTAAGCTTATTAAGGACATCAGGTTCGCATAAAAAAAACATATAGTGAGCAACCCAGCACTCACTTTAAACACATCACAGATACTGTGCAAAAATTGCACTTCAACTTGGATGTCAACACTGGTTCGAATTTTGAGCGGGTGGGCCGAGACGCACACCTGCCTCCTTGCAGTGTCCTCGGTACAATCGCTCCTACTTCGACTGCCAATTTGTTTACCAATCAGCGTTATAAATGATTCCACGGTTTAAAACGTCAGCCGTTCTGCACGACCAGCGTGTTTACAAACAGACTCTTGAACAGCACATATGTTTTGAACACACGGGCACATACACCTGTATATTGTGTATGTGGTCGCGCAGGTGCATACCCAGTGTACAGCCAATGTAATTCTAATATAACTGCACGGGTCCATATTCTTATATGCTGCAGGTGTACGCACGTATGTCTTCTGTGACGTACAAAAATATAAAAATATGGAAATGCAAGTCGTCCAAAAAACACGAGCTAAAGGCAGGAGCTGAAGGGCAGTCAAGCTCAAAGCCATACACAGAGAGTGAAGCTTGGAACTTGTCAGGCGTCTCAAAACACTGAAAGAAAACACATTACTACTCAGAGGGTCATTAAGGCGGCCATTACCAGGCTTGAGTGTGTAGCTCTGCTGCTCCAGTTCGACAAAGAGGACAAACTAGCGGCCTGTGCCGCTCAAAAGCGATTGCAGAAATGTACGAGCAAAATAAAGTCTATCCAAGATAGCCGATGTAAAATGCTGAAAATGACAGAAAAGGGCATAACAGACACATGAAGAAGCGGCCCCATAGAAAGCCGGGGAGCGGGGGAACTCCAGGTCCACATCGAGAAGACAAGGTCTACGCGGATGTGCGCAATCTGCCAATGAGAAAAAGAAAATGAACAAGGGGGCCTACAGAGAACAAGAGACATATAGATGGTAATCGCATCCTAGTATTTCCTAGAGAAGACAGAAAAACTCGTGGCGGAAGAATGGCCGGAGGTAAGCTTTAAGGCCACTTGTCTCACAAAGGGTAGCATGACAGCGGACAGGGAATCAAGGGCTATCCTTCTGCGCAACAGCGGACAAATAGCACTTGTTGACGCGGGCTCTGAGGATGCAGATTTTAGATAAGAGCTATTCGGCGAGTGACAACTGCACTCTAGCACTATGGAACTATTCGTCTTCACGGACTAGGAGAGAAAGTCAATCAGGAGAGCAACGAAAGCCTGCTGTAAGAAAAATAAATGAAAGGACGAAAATTATGCAGAATAAAATGAGACACAAGTATACAATTGGAGACGCCAGTTGCTTTGGCAACACAAGTGCAAAAACAACGCGAATGACCCAACGAATTAACTTACAGAAAGGCAGATTAAATCTTTTATTTGTGTCATATCCGTTGCATAACGTCATAGTAAAGCACGCTGTACGAGGATTTCTGGACCAGACCATAGTAGACCCTTAACTAAAACCTAGTCTAGCATATATATATATATATATATATATATATATATATATATATCCAGTCGTCCTCTTTGCCCCTTGACGGGGGGTGGCCGCAGTACTGTCTTCTCGAGATTACTTCACCTGGTCACTCTTCTTGCCATTTAGGCTGCTCGGCTTTGTGCGGCGGTTATTTTCGCCTCAGAGATACCTTGTGCGAATCCTCTTACTAGAGTCCAGGATTTGTGATCTTTGAGGAGCGCCTCTACAAGGGCCTGGCATGTATATATATATATATGCTAGACTAGGTTTTATATTGTGCTTACTAATTGGCCAACTGAGCTAGCTTATGATTTAGGTCTCGATAGCCAAGGTTGCCTAATGGCAGTTACCGTACATCAATACCTTTCGTTCAGAAGGCCGTGGCGTCAAACCTCGACTGCTTACTCCTGAACTCTCTTTGATTAGCAATGTTTTCTATCCTAAACTGGCCAAATTAAAAACGTTTTCTATGGTTCACCTGTGAAGAGCAGTGTTCACGTAGTATATATATATTTATATATATATATATATATATATATATATATATATATATATATATATATATATATATATATATATATATATATATATATACCAGCATACATATATACACGTATTGTATAGCAAGGCATCTGAACGTGCTAGTCCGTATAGCCGCCATGGTAGCCATGATTGACGTTGCGCACATCAGTCTGGTCGGCTTAAGTTCGGTGTATGTCCAGGCGTACGTGCGTACGGTGCATGTGCGTGGCCTGGCATACCATAGTAGTAGTAGTAGTGGTAGTGGTGGGAATATGGCGGGCGTCGTCGTACACGCGTTGGACAGCTGGAGCGAATGGCGCCGGAGTGGCTCCGCAGGCGGCCGGCCATGCGCGGACAACAACAACAACAACAACAACAACAACAAATAATCGACCGGCGGCCACGCTGTTACATCCTTGGTCTTTGGGCAGTCATTTCATCGGCATTCCATTCACAGGCCCAAAATGACGGGCCCGAAATGAGACGGACGGACGGACAGACGGAAGGATGAGCCGCGATGATGATCAGACAACGACGAAGGATAAAACGAACCCTTCTCATCTCCTCCCCATTTTTCCTCTGCCTGCTGTCTGCACAAGCAGGTGGAGGAAAGCGCAGGGACCAGCGTACGTGGATTCCATTCGTTCGATTCCACCAACAACAACACCAGTAGCAGCAGCAGCAGCAACAACAACAATAACGTCAATGGCAACAAACAACAGCAACATCAATGGCAAAACAAACAACAATAATAACGTCAATGGCAACACACAACAACAACCACAACAACAACAAAACATATGAACGAGCAATAATGACAACAACAACAACGACCGCAACGACAACTCCAGCAGCAGCAACAACAACATGATGTCTATTGCCCGCTTGCCGACGTATATATATATATATATATATATATATATGTATATATATATATAAACACGCGCGTCGCAAATCGACAATAAAGACGTGCATATTACATGAACTGTTTGTCGCGGCGCAACCACAACAACAATAACGCAAGAACAATAACGGCACCAAACGATCCAAATCGAACGGCGGAAACAACACCGCATCATTGTATATAACACACACATTTACATCTATGTGCCTATGTATACCTGTATATATGCGTATATGAATGTATGTATGCATACATACGGGACGTTCATATTTGATGGACAACGCTTAGCCACCTGCATCATCATCGTCATCATCGCCATCGCGTAATCCGTTGACCAGGAACGCCCTGGTCACTACTAATAAAACCGCAGCGGCAGCAGCAGCAACGACTACAAATACCAGTATTAAAGAACGAACAACTAACTGATCAACACAAACAAATCTGACGGCAACAGCAGCGTCGGTAGTGTACATACAACACGTCTGCTTGCGTATGTGTATACACATTTTATTATAGGTATAAAATTGTGATTAAATATATATATATATATATATACAAATGAATGAGTTGTTTGCAGTGCTACCCTGTAATTAATTAATCTGGTAGTAAGATAAGAAGAATACGGCCGCGCCGACGGTACCAGCGGCGGCAGCAACAGCAACAATAAGGGTAGAATGAAAACAGCGAGAACAACAACAACCACAACAAGAGGATTAACAATAGCTACAACAAAGGCAGGTGGATCGCTAAGAACTGTAGCAACACCAAAAACGCTAACACCAACAACCGCAGCAGCAGCAGCAACAGAAGCAACAACAATAACAATAACTGCAGCGTCATTTACTGTAGCGTCTAAAACAGCAACAACAATAATGATAAAACCAGCGGAAGCATCATCAACAACTTTAATACCAACGACAACGACGATGAGAGCAACAACAACAACAGCAACAACATCAACCACAACAGTAACAATAGTAGCAACCGCAATAATGCCACTAATGCAAACGACAACGGTGAGGTGATCGAAGTGACCTCTAAGTGACCTCGTCGTCACCGTGATTGCGCACCGGATTGCTCTGGCCTGCCAATGTTCACCAAATGGTCATCAGACTTCAACTCACTCCACAAAGTCCCTGCTTGTCCCTCCTGTCCTGCAGGAAAACGAGTAGGCCGTACCACCAGGTGCTTTAAGAGCGCGACACTGGTATCGTCAATACACTGGTAGGTGGAGCGCGGTAGTGGTGAAAACAATTCGGCTGAAAGCCATAACAGTGGAAGAACACGAAGAAGAAAACAACAACAACAACAACAACAAAAACAACAACAATCGCAGCAGCAACAACAACAACATCAGCAACAACAACGGCGACAACAACAACAAACGAAGATTCTCATCATGATGATGACGACGACGAAGAAAACCACGACAACGATGACCATGACGAGCGGAAGCAGACCGAGTCGATAGATCGATAAATACATACATAAATAGATAGATAGATGGATCGATATGTATACATTTAGGAAGTCTCCACTATGTCTGCACACGACCTGCTGGTGCTGGTGCGGGTGCTGCCGCAGTAGGAAACAGCGAGCTTCGCCGTTGACCATACGTACATACACGCATACAAGATCGTCGTCATGGCTTTCATGATGATACAATTCGTACAAACAGTCGTCAGCCAGACTGATCGACGCACGGACGCATGAACACACGGGGGGGGGGGGGGGGGAACAGGGACAGTCGTTTACAGCCGGGACAGAAATCCCATTCGAGGGATCCAGTAGAAGCCGTAGCTGTAGTAATTGTTGCAGCAGCAGCAGTTGTTGTTGTTGGTGTTGTTGTTGTTGTATTGGTCGTAGTAACTATGCTCTACAAAGGTAGATTTGCACCACCACTACCACCACGTAGCCACAGATATACATTTTGCATACACCCACCCACCCATCCATACACCATATAGCACGTTTGCCATGATGTACAGTGCTCTCTCGCTTGTGTATATGGAAACAGAACGATCGGGACTATAGACAAGTGTACCTAGCTCGAGGTAGGCGGCGCGGCTCATTAACACAGCCAACTGTAACAGCTAATTACACACAACACTACGGGCAAGAACTATCGGCCTGTCCGTCGTAATATTCAGTACAGAGGCTGTATACTTTCGAGTGTATTTGCAAGTACTCATGAATAAAGCTATGTGTTTCATTCATTCATTCATGCCATTGAAATGCTCTATACCGTGTTGCATCATTGAGAAACAGTTTAGTTAACCACTGGAATAGTCTCTTAATTTTAAACCGCTTGATTGACCCTGCCAAGCACGGCTTCAGCACCCGTCTATAGAAATATGTCTCTAGCTTTTGGAAAAATGACTCAATACTGGCTATGTTCATAGATGCTCGATGAATGTTGCTCTGCGTTTATTTTGACCAAAAAAGCGTTATTCGACAAAGTATATCAAGGCCTTCTGCTTTCAGATGTTTGTACCCCCTGCTGTATACGATTTTTGTTTTAGACATCAAGAGGTACGCGCCAGCTAGCGTCAAATGTCTTGAATATGAAGATGGACTTGAAGCTTTATTATCCTGTTTGCTCGGGTAACTCTCCTGCTGTTCTGCAGTCGGCTGTCGACGGCACTGCAAATGCATAGTACTGAAACATAGAGTACTTGACATTGACTACAAAAATAAACGACTGCATTTTACCGACCTTTCGACAATGCACGTGACCTAGACTAGTATATATTACACCTGATCTCGATTTCAGCTTCCATATAACCACGGTTGTGGAGGCATCATTGCGTCTTGTTAATACCATCTGCCGCTGCTTCATTCTAACGATTTCTCATGTGTACATACAATACCTTGTTCTTTCCAAACTCCCAAATTGCTCTCCTCTCGGGGGCCCATCAAACTAAATATAGAATTGAATTTGCATTCGCCCACCAGGCCAAGTGGGCGGATGCAAATTTGTAACCGCCTATTTGGCAATTAGTTACTTTCTGCTTGCAGAATTACGCAGGATCTCGTACGTATCGAAGAAAGACGTGTATGGCCTGTTAGCTTACAACGTGTTGCACCCTGAGTTCCTGTCTAACAAGACAGTTAAATTATCCGGCTGACCCTCAGCCAAGATTTAACGTCCACGAGACTGCATTGCTTCATAGACGGACTTTTTGCATTGCTTCATAGACGGACCTTCATAAATACAACTGTGCAACGATGGGGCTCGAACCCGCGCACCTATGTATTTTCTCCGGTCGCAAAGCGCAGGCAAATGCACCACGCCGTGCATCGTATTAGAGGATGGTGGGCTTACTCAGTGATTACAACAATCTGCACACCAGGAGGCCATGGGCTCTTCCTGTCACCAGGCATCAATTTCACTTTCTAGACTCAGTACTACCAGTGAATTGATTTCTTAATGTTGTGACGACGCGCCCTATGGGCAATACAACAGTAGTCCAACCGCGCACGTTCAACGGCCCCACACAACGTTCTGCGCCAAAACCCCAACGTTCTTAACCGTCGGTCGAAACCGTCAATCACCAGCCAATGACGACGACACGTCTCACACCAGCCAATCATCAGAGGCGGACCGACTCAACACGCTCAATCCAAACCAAACCCCAACGAACCCGTATTCAAACAAACACAAACCGATGTTCCGACTTCCGGCCGATTTCAGAGCGAAAGCTTGCATCAACTTGGGGGTGCAAGCATGCCGCTGTGCCTCGAAATCAATGAATCAACCGAGAAGAAATGGGAACCATCCCCTTCTTGGCTGTGCTCGGCTGGGATGTGATGCGGAATTGCGAGGCGACCGTTTCGGTCATATGGGCAGGAGTAGTGTTGTGGGTCCTTTCTGGTTCATGATAGCAGACGGATCGGGACGGAGCTCCGCCGATTTGTCTCTCCCTGTCTCTTTGAACTGGCGGCGCTCTCGGCGTAGAGTTAACGTATGAGTACGTCCGTGTGTTCTCACTCATTCGTTCGCAGGCTACTTGTGTTGCAGCTGTTGCCATACTGAGTTCTAGATCCTCGGATCCTCGGATCCTCAGCGTAACGGCATCGTTACAATACCGACGACAATACCGTAGATAATACAATGTATTATCTACACTTAATTTAAACAGCACAAACAAAGAACTTACAAAAAAAACATGTATTATTTTCAGAAGAGATCCAGAGGCATGCAAGTGATTCCTCAGTACAGAAGTGATTACAGTACAATTTAAGACTACATTTAAAAATATAACCGTCAGGGCAGAAGGGTGAGGAGAGCATTACATAGTTAGTTATGTAATGCCTAGATCTCACATTACACGTCTTTGTGGTAGGGTTAAAACGAATAGGCTATTCTTGTTGGCCTATAACATGTATTAAACTATTTTTATTTAAAAAATACGGCTTCAAAAGAAATGCCATCGTTACACTGACAAGGTCTTGTGTCAGGGTAGCCGGCCATCTCTTTCCATTCGTCCTGTCGAAAGAAAATATTTTCTGTTGTCTGCGATTCAGAAATGTCTTGCTACTCGCGTACAATATATATATATATATATATATATACTCATTAGCTTATTGTAACATATATTTAATTAAAGTTCGCGTGATTCTACTCAACAGCGACAGCAACTACCATTATAATCACGATATTGGCCTGCGTCTGCTTGGTTTGTCAAAAGGCCTGCCATCGGCAGCGCTTAACTGCGCTTCAAGCAAATTGGAAAAAAGAGCAAAATCAACAACAAAATGGGTCTTTCGCACAGCTCGACAAAACATTCTTCGTACACGGGCTCTAGGAATAGGTAGTGGCACTTTGCATCTCAAACGAACGATCTATGAGGCGCGTGGACTCTCGGAAAAAGAATCTTCCTTCCTTCATAATACTACTGCGGCGACAAAGACGTCGTATTCAAGCGATATCAGGCACAAAGAGTGGAACAGATGTGTCCGTCTAGAGCTGAACCGGCATCTAATTGGGCCTAGCTGCAAAAGATGCGCGTTGCCCAGCATTATGATTCGTCAGGCGTTAGTGACAATACCTACAGCAACGACGACAAAACGTCTCTCAAGTGTCTCTTTCGTCGGGGCGCTGCTGGTGAAGTAACAACACAGCAGCACTCTACTGCTTATGCCTCGTAGCCCGAATCCGTCAACTGAAAGACGTTGTCAGTTCTATTACCGGTGCTGCTGGTGCTGTTTCATTCCATGACGCTCTGGCACATCAGTATCAAGATCTCCAGTGCCTATGTTCAGTGCCGATCTCCAGTCCATTATCGATTAAAATCGAACTTTCCTAAAGCTTGCTAGTGATCTGTTCTAGGTTCTAAAACGTATTAGCAGCAGCAGCAAAAAGAAGGACAACAGCAACACCGATATTTGTAGGTATAGACAGTGTGTATCTGGCTGTCAAGGAAACCGAAACGAAGGGAGCCTAGACTACATAAATTCGACAAAGAAAGCTGCAATTGATACAACGGAGCCAGCAGCAGAAACAGCATCAACAACAGCAATAATGTTGCACGTGTTGTGAGAGAAATCGAGCCAGAAAGAACATAACGTTTACAATCTTGACCGTTGTTTGCTCATTGGGATGTTTGCAAGCGACGCAGGTTCTGCTAGCATTGTCGATCGCCAACGGTTTAAAAAAAATCATCTTCAACGCGTTGCTTCTTGAAGAGTTTAAGCGGTCAGCACTTAGAGGTCGCGCCGGACCATGAGCCTCAAATACAAATTTGATTCTAAAAACTAATTGGGACTGATTCGAGCTACTCAAATGAAGTAAAAAAACAACCAATATCCTATTCATTAAAAGAAGGGAGAGCACGCCCAACAAATTATATTCAAGAAAAACTGCCGAAAACTGAACAGATATGTGCGTCATTCTTCTGAGATGTTACAAGCGAATACATAGAAATATACAAAGATACAAAAGTATGGTCCTAAGGGCCCAACACAACGTCCAGAAGGTCACGCCAGGCACTCTTCTGGGAAGATACTGTTCTAGCTATAGCATTCCTCCCAAAACAATGCATAACCATTTATCATGCCCAGCAGTATCTCGTGCACATTTCAATGCATCTAAAATAAATGCAACACTGTTCTTAAGAATGTTCCGCGTAAAAAATAAAAAGGTTCGTTTTTCAACATAGCCTTTATATCGAGTAAGGCATGCTTTCCAGGTTTTCTAGCAAATAGTGTTTGCTGAACAGCTTTTCTGTATACGAGGGCCGATCGACGAGTTCCACTACTATGATTTTTTTAAATTAAACGGACACCAGCTAAACGGACACACAGGTTACATTTCGATAAAATTTCGGCGGCCAATCGGTGGCGGCGTTTATTGTTTGAATTTGGCTCAAAGAAGTGAAGAAAACGAGGTTCAGCGATTTTTAAGAAGCTGCAAATGAAGGAGCAATGAATCTGCATACAGTTCTGTGGTAAAAACCAAATCATATGTTCTAAAGTGGTGGAAATGCTACCAACTGCTTATGATGATCAAGTACTATCTCGAAACACTGTGTATACGTGGTAGCATCGATATCGCGACGAACGTGAAGAGACCAAAAATGCACCCCGTTTGAGAAGGACTTCGGCGTCAATAATAATAGAGGAAAACGTTGAAAAGTTCGTGGTCTCGTACTAAACAGTCCCCGAATTACTATTAGAGAAGCTGAGGAATTGGAGATATCTTATGGATTAGTTGTAACATTTTTGACCGAACTTGTATGCGTCAGAAGACTGACATCGAAGTTCGTTCCAAAAGCGTTGAATTTCCAGCATGAACGTTCGTAGAGAAATGCCCAAATTGAACCTTCAAGCGAGAGCAGATGACCCTGGGTTGCTTTAGAGAGGTTATAAGAGACGAGTTATAGCCACATGGTTACGACATCGAGACCAAAGCCCAATCCTTCATTCATCCCTCGCAAATAAGAAAAACTTTGAAAAGACACAGTTTCAAGGCTATAGAGGAGATAAAGAAAAATTCGAAGAGCAACTCAACTCGATTTCGAAAGCCGAATGCTTCGGAGACTTGAAACGGGAATAAGAACTCTTTGGAAAATTAAATAAATATTTGTTTTTTGTTTTTTATAATATTGTATCAGAACTTTTTAATCCGCCCTCATATATATATATATATATATATATATATATATATTTGGGACCGTTTTCTCCGGACGGCAAATTTTAATAATGATAATTAATAATTCTTCATTGAGCTTGAAATTTCCATTATTACATAAAATTCAAACAATTATAACTATTGAGGTAATTTTGCAGAAAAGGCTATCGCCCGTGTATATTTATAAATATATATGTACATATTCATACATATATAGGTAGATAACCATCCATATATGTATATACACATATATATGTAGATACACCATGTAGAGGGTACTGGATAAGCACATTTGAGACAAGTAAAGTTCTTGCACTTGCAAGATGCTTTGCATTAGCACGAAACGATCAACTTTTGACGTAAAAGTTAACCCAACTGATGTCAATTGATTGCTGTTGTTGGTGATTCTTATTTTAGCCATCACGTGTCATTTTCATTATTGTCTCTGTAATCGAGTCTTTTGTGTTATGCATATTTAGGTCTGTTTAAGGTAGGCATATGTTTAAAAATCAAAATGGATTACTATTAGCAAAAATAGATATAACTGAAGGATCGCGCAAATGGCCACATTACTACCTAACCCATCGATTAGATGATGATAGTAACATGATCCCAACGAAGGGTGTTTAACGGTCAATCAACAACCGTTGCAATTCACGATTATTATCTCATAAAAGAACGGTGAACAGCAAAAATTATCAGCGGCAGAAAAGAAACGATGTAAACTCGAAAAAAACGGTGCAGTTGGATGAGCATATACTTGTGAGATAGTAGTGTTCGAGATCTTCGCACAAAAGAAAGAAATACATGCCTTTACACATATATATATATATATATATATATATATATCGCTCAATCGTTCGACACGGGACACTAGAGCTGTCGAGTACCTGCACCAGAGACTATCGCTGGACAATATGCACCATACATATATAGTATCCACTGGATCTCTCTGGGTTAGGAGGTCGAGGGAAACCCTTGGGGCAAAGGATACATGATTGTGCGAAAAAAAAATGCGCCACGCACAGCCGCCTTTACCTGTAGAAGTGGCGCGACCGATTGTGAATGCGCTCTTTCCACAAAGACCATTGCCGGAGTCGGTACTCTTTGAAGAAACCTCAGATCTTTCCTTTGAGCCAATCTCAATTCAAGAGATCAGAATAGTGGCTGAACGCATACGACCAGGGAAAGCGCCGGGCCCAGATGCTGTTCCCCCTCAAGCAGTACGCGTACTCCTAAAGAACCATCCAAAGGTATTCAAACGCATGATGGACACAATTCTCACCAGCGGAGAATACCCAAAGTCTTGGAAAACGGCACGCCTAACCCTTATCCCGAAACCCGGGAAGTCACAAGGAGACCCCTCAGCATACCGCCCTATAAGCATGCTCTCCTGCCTATCCAAGGCAGCTGAGCATATTATCAACGGGCGACTAGTTAGAGAATTAGAAGACAAGAAAGCGCTGTCAGAAAACCAGCATGGTTTCCGCGCCGGGCACTCCACACACTCGGCTATCAGCAAAGTTCTAAACATAGCTGAAACACAAAGAAATTCACTTATCGCAAACCGGGCGCACTGCCTGGCCGTCCTTATTGATGTCAAAAACGCGTTTAATACGCTCTCGTGGGACGCCATAAACCAAGCACTTGGAAATAAAGGCGTGTCTCGCTACCTACGACGTATCCTAGCGTCGTATCTAAAGGACCGAGCATCTACATACGATGGAGTGGACTACGCCGTCACTGCCGGGGTTCCCCAAGGATCTGTACTGGGACCAACCCCCGGGGTTTTTTTCTATCGCCTACGCAGACGATCTGGCACTGATCGTTACCGCCAGTGACGAGGATTTGCTCGAAGGTACAGCCAACGGAGCCTTGGCGGATATCCGACAACACCTCCGCACGCTTGGCCTCGAACTGGCTTCACAAGAAACGGAAGCAATCCTTCTAAACGGTCTGAAGCGTTCTCCACGCAACCTAAGTTTACACCTAGAAGGCCATCCAATAACACCCACGCCCGTGGTCAAGTACCTGGGCGTGATCCTGGATAGAGCTCTCACAGGAACACCTTATGTGCGCTATGCAGCTAAAAAAGCAGCCAAAGCCTCAGCAGAGTTACGGAAAATCCTCCCACGGACCAGAGGGGCAAGCGACTCTCGGCGCCGACTTTTAGCATCAGTAAAAGACAGCATCATGTTATACGCCGCACCCTTATGGGAACTCACTACTACACGAGCTACAACACGTCGCCTCCTCAACAAGACCCTAAGACCTATGGCGCTTAACCTAACACGAGCAAGTCGCACGGCCTCCACAGCAGCCGTACAGGTACTCTCCAGACAAATTCCCTGGGACTTGAGAGTAAAAGAATTGGCATCAAGAAACCCTGTAACCAACGTTCTGACGAAGGGCACACTAGTCAGCAGAACCGACACACTAAGCGAATGGAGCCAGCAATGGGAAGCAATCCAGCCGGGACATCCTGGATATTGGACAAGATCAATACTTCCTGATCTTAAAAAATGGTACAGCCTCAAACACGGCTCGCTTACCTACCCACTCGCGCAACTGCTGACAGGCCATGGTGCCTGTTTTCAGCAGTACCTACACCGCATCGGTAAAACTGACTCCCCTGTATGCCGCATGTGCAACTCGGGGAAGCCGGATGATGTTAGGCACAGCTATGAGCGGTGCTCCTTCTTCGACACTGAGCGAGATATATTGTCCCGGAACCTAGGACTGCAGAACCCCCTGACATGCCAGGCCCTTGTAGAGGCGCTCCTCAAAGATCACAAATCCTGGATTCTAGTAAGAAGATTCGCACAAGGTATCTCTGAGGCGAAAATAACCGCCGCACAAAGCCGAGCAGCCTAAATGGCAAGAAGAGTGGCCAGGCGAAGTAATCTCGAGAAGACAGTACTGCGGCCACCCCCCGTCAAGGGGCAAAGAGGACGACTGGATTTTAGTAGGTGCGAGTCCCACACTTTACCCGAGGCTTTAACAACGTCGCCCGGTGTGCATAACGCATTTTACCAGTTACCTCTATAAAAAAAATACATATATAGTATGTGGTTTAAAAGGTTTGTAGCATCGCCTGTTTACCATTTAAAAATAACGTATGCCGACTATAGCGCCGGAGAGAGACGTTCTTCGGATGTAACAGAAGTAAGTATCAGGCATTTTGTGCGTAACTGTAACATGTCAGAAGTAACAATAGAGCAGATTTAAAAGCCAAACTGCAACGAAAATTACAACCAGCCTAAATGCGGTTTGCGGAACTGATGCACCGGCGTGCAATACTATTAACCAATGGATTGATTGCCTCATTTAAAAGAGCTAGTATGGGCGCCGAGGATGCACCACGTTCTGGACGGCGAAAAACAATTTTGGATAAGTAGACTCTACTAAAAGTCCTTAAACTCGTTATTGACTGATCGTCGGTTGATACTGCTCAAAATAGCGGAAGTTGTTTGAAATACTTGCACTTGCAACTCCCGATCGATTGGGAGGATAGGAAGATGACTGATTTTTAGTGCGCATTTCTCAGTTACTACACTTACTCTACACAACAAAAAAAACCGATAAAAAGATAGCGGAAGAGGTGGGCATTAGCTATGGGGCAGTACATCAAATATTATCGTAACAGCATTTGTCCATGAAAACAACAATGTAAAGTGGCTACTCCATGAGCCAACAATTGAGAAAACACTGACACGCGTGGCATCTTCAGAGAAACATTTGGATTACTTGAGATGCAATCCGCGTGATTGTTTGGGCCGATTCGACCTAGATCCACCACTTCACCCCAGAACGGCAACATGCAATCAGGGAGCGGACCGCATTTGGCGAAAGACCTCCTGGTGAATAGCACATCTCGGCCGGAAAGTTTTTGGCGATCGTTTTATGGGATGCAACAGATATTCTTATATATTTTATGCGCAGGACTATAATGCGTACATCCGTCGGTACTATATGACTACGTTTCTACAGGAGGATCGATAACTGGGGAGCTGTACGCAGCACTTTTGGACCAGCTGAAGGAATGCATTATCATAGCGCTGCAGCCCGCGATGCAGAAGGGGACTGTGCTGTTTCACCACGACTATGCAGCCGCCCACACGAATCTTTTTGCCATAGCCAAATTATGCTAACTGGATCTCCAACTAGTCGAGCATCGCCCATAATCTTCGGAAATAACCCCGTGCGGCTATTATCGGTTTTAAAACATCAATAATAGTATTTTTACGGAGGGAGATGCCAGAGCAACAATTATACGATCTGCGCCGTAGACCAGTATTTCGGGTTTAAAGTCTCTGAATATTTTGCGCGTGGCATAATGGCTATTGAAGATCGTTTGGACTAGATGTGTTGAGCTTGAGGAGGGGGACTCTACTGAACAAGAAAAGGTGCTGGTTATTAGTCAACAGTATCTTTTATTGAAGATCCATTGTGACGTGTACAATTATTTTTATCACCCATATAGATTAGCTACATGCTGGCTTTAATAGCGTACGCTGTATAAACCAACCAACACAGTATCTTGCATAAGGTGCAGTTTGAAACTCAAATAATATTATAGTATTAAAATAATATTCGCGCACAACACAGATTGAAAATAATTTAGGATATATAAGATTTGTGCAAATGTTTGGATAATTACTCATTTACCTTTTTTTACACGCCTGTAGGCACAAGGTCAGCCGAGAAATGGTGACATAATAAGACTAAATTCGGACTGTTTGCTATGCGAGTTCTGGAAAAAATCTCGAAATCAGTAGGGTTTATAGGAATATCGCCCTCGTGTCCTGTGAGGGAACTGTGTGCAAATTGAAAAAAAATATCGCTTTCTTCTTCTATGAGAGAACTGTGTGCACTAAATGTCTTCAAGCGGGAGTGGCATGAGAACCCGAAAAAATCCTGCATGGTACGGGAGGTCCTATGAGGAAAGTACCATTTTACTCCTAGGTGTTCAGTGGCCACGATTGCATTTAGTACTTGCACCGTATCTGCAACGCGGTTTTGCCTGACTGCTTAATGCGTGACAGTAGAGAGGATGACACGGCAGATCATATGGTGTTCACACGGCAAGGATTCAATGAAGCGAGACAAGGGAGTTTACATTAAAAGCTAGAGGAGAAGCCGTTTCTCTAAAGCACATGGTGAAGATACTAATGGTCGAATCTGAATACGCGTGGATGCAAGTAAGCCACGTTGTCCGACAGATTATGACCAGGAAAGAACTCGCCGAACAGAGGAAAGCCGAACGGATCCTTTACACACCCAACGACAAAGGAACTAGATGTCAGCTAGCATGTACCGAAGCTCTAATCAGAAAAAGTATTCCCACGTAAGGCATTTTGACCTCTCTAGTAATAAAACATTCTGAGTGTCACGAGGACTGAAGTGTGTACATCCGTCGCTACTATTCGCAGCAGTGTGTTAAAAACCATCTAGTTGACTGTCCGGCGCTTACTCCATTGCATCCAGTTGCGCTCCAGGATACTCACTCCATTACCTCTTTCGATGGAGCGGTACATTCAGTCAAATAAAATAAATAATTACGATATCTTTGAACTGAATCACTACGATAGAGATCATATCATTGGTCTATGCATAATTGGCTCCATTTAACATAACATAACATAACATCACTTTTATTTCACATAAAAGGATTGGTATCAATATACATACTTCTGTAAGACAATCGTAATTAATCACCAAATAGGCGAGCACTATTTCGATTATCATGGGCCCATTTGGCCATACGCCAAGCAAACAGTCCGTTAACGAATTCTCCGCGGGCCACGGCTTTTGAGGTGATTAATCGTTGACTCCTTAGGTTATTGGAGCGTACATCAAAAAAGTGTCCTAACAAGTCACATTTTTGTAATTGATGTAGAACAGATAAGTTGCACTGCATGAAAAGTGTGTCGATACTTGGAACAACGTCATCTAACACGCTGTGTGGGCACCTGATTCGCAGGCGTCTTAGAAACATGTTTTGGACGCCATTCACCAACTTCCTATATTTGGACAGATAAGGCTCCCAGACAGGGGAGCAATATATGAGTTTAGGAAGAACAAGAGATTTGTAAAGGCGAATGTACACATGTGGAGTCGTTAAAATAAAACAGCGAAAGATAGTATTTATTGTGCGCAGAGATGTCTCCACAACCTTGGTAATGTGAAGGCTAAAGTTAAGATCAGGCGTAATATATATGCCTAAGTCCCGGGTATAAGAGAGGGTCGGTAAAATGCAGTTGTCAATTTTGTAGTCAAAGTCAAGTGCACCATTTTTCAGTACAATGCATTTAATACGTTTCATACAACTTACGGTGAAACAGGTTCCGTATGCGTGTGTTCTGACCAATATGACGTGGTAGGTTGATCGTCGTAAAAGCATCACAACTTTGAAACGTAAAAGCTATGAGTATTAACAGAGTTCGATTGTATATATCAGCGTTAACTTGAGCGGTTTTGTCAATAAGTTATTTTGTAAATGTCGTTCTCGTTGTTGCGGTTATTGTTGTTGCCTCGATTGTTGTTGTTGTTGCTTCGGTTGTTGTTGTTGTTTTGGTGGCGGTTGTTGTTGTTGTTGTTCATGTTGCTGTTGTTGTTGACGTAGTTCATGTTATTGTGGATGTGGTTGTTGTTGTTGCTGTTGTTGTTATTGATGTAGTTCATGTTGTTGTTGTTGTTGTTGTTGCTGTTACTACAGCTGCTATTACCAATGGTGACTGCCTCAGATGCTGAAGCTACTCCTATAGATATTACCATCATCATCATCATCCCCAGAATGATGATGATGATGATGAAGTCGAGGCCTTACTCGTGTGTGTTTATGGGGCTTCTTCCTAATAATAATAATAATAGAAATAATAGCCTGCCTTTGCTAAGCAACAACGGGTGCGGCGCATCGCAAGCTGCTTCTCAGGAACGATGACATGATGACAACGGTCGATCGCTGTTCCACTGAACAGTTCCAACGAACATCTCGACAACTTCAACGACGGACGACTGACTCCCCTCGTGACGCCCCCCCCCCCCGCCCCCCCGCCCCCCGCGCGAGCAGTTCAGCGAATACGATGACAACGACTAACCACGAACCGGAGTCAGTCACACCGTCGGTTCGGGCGGCATCGCATCGTTGTGATGTTACGTATGGTCACTTCCAAGTCACCACATTACCATCATCATCATTATCATCGTCGTCATCATCATCGTAATCATCATCATCATCATTGCGTTCGATACGCAGCCAGCCATCGCTACTTCTGCCGCTGTCGCAGATTGAGCGAGGCACCCCTGATCGGATCTATCTTTCTCGATACTCGATATTACTCGTATATATACCCTCTCTCTCGCTCTCTCTCCCTCCCTCTATCTATCTCTCTCTGTATCTCTCTCTGTATCTCTTGCTCTCATATTTACCCGCTCGTTCACTGGCTGCTCTATTGGCGCTTTTCGTTACTGTGTGTGGTTCGGTAAGTGCACAACAAAACGACCCGGACAGTCAACTAACTGGTCCGGACGGACTCCGCTTCAAGGAATTGCAAATTGCAGTGACACGCCAATTGGCTATACACACGTTGAACACGGCGCCGGATTACGGCAAACGTATTTCGAGCCAGCCGCGGCCGCCAAGTGAGCGTATGAGCGTGCCTATTTATTTCACTACTTCAACGATCAATTGGTGGTGTGTTTTATTTTCGTGTTTTAAGCCGGGAAACCTTCCATTGTGTACGTGAAAAAAAAAACCTTATCTGGCCATGGCAGGGACTAACGGATACTAACCGGTGCTTAGTGTTATGCTTATCGGAGAGTGCCGTAGGAGGAATGGAATGGAAAATAATGAAGCCTAAATGTTCCACTGGTCCCGCCGGAAGGTATCGCGTGTGGGATTTTTAGATTGTGCTTCAAGTAGAGTAACAGGGTAGGACTGCTCTATATATATATATATATATATATAGACTTAATATTCGCTTGGCATGTATACCTAAACACATGTCATCCTTTTATATCAGAGACGTTTAGAGCGGCAGCATATACGTTACTATATATATATATATATATATATATATATATATATAGTAACGTATATGCTGCCGCTCTAAACGTCTCTGATATAAAAGGATGACATGTGTTTAGGTATACATGCCAAGCGAATATTAAGTCTATATATATATATATATATATATATAGAGCAGTCCTACCCTGTTACTCTACTTGAAGCACAATCTAAAAATCCCACATATATATATATATATATATATATATATATATATATATATATATATATATATCTATATATATATATATATATATATATATATATATATAAATACATAATCAATGTATCCTCCAATACCTACTGAGTATTTGCCTTGCATCGGGACAACCTCTTCCTTGTGATATCGACCTGGTCCTTTCTAGCATTTGGTCCTAGAGCTAGGGCCTCCGGCAGGTCTATATATTTCTGCTCCCCTCCCCCCGAGGCTGCAACATTTTGCAATGTGTTTAATTGACATTCATTCCCTAGCCGCTGTTTGGCTGACCTTGATTATTGAGTTGGAGGATGGCGCAGCAGAAATTTATTTTTTTATGGGTGTGTTGCGGTTTAGTATACTTGTTCTATACAATCATTTTTGTGGATCACAAAGTTGCAATCAAACTTTGTGGATATATCCAATTTTTCCTTCCGTCAGCTCTCCAAATACGGTTAGAGTGTACACGATGGTTTGCATCACAATGTGCTATAAAAATATTGGTTATAAGCATCGCCAACAGCTGCTGTGTAGCCGTCCTTGCATTCAAAGAGGTGTGAACGGCTTAACACCTTGCATTGCTCAAAGCAAATAAACGCCGTACCTTACGCATGCAAGTTCTAGTTGCATTTCGTCCACGATTTGATTTCTCTTCATCTCGACACTCATTCTACGGCACCGGACTTTTGAGAAACATCTAGTACAGTATAGCTATCACTGGACTGTATGTCGTTAGCTTTCTCTGGATTGGATAAGCCGAGAAATCTTGTTTTTTGTTCGAATTTAAAAATACTTTCTGGGCTGACTCTCAGCCAAGATTTAACGTCCATGGGACTGGAGGCTTTTCGCATTGTTTCACAGACAGACCCCATAAATACAAACGTGCAACGGTGGGGCTCGAACCCGCGCGCCCCTGTGTCTCCTCCGATCGCGAGGCGCAGACGCATGTCACCAAGCCGCCGGGCTCGAGTTTTTGTTTTAATTATAGCTCGATCTCAATCAGCGAGCATATCCTTTTCCCGATCCAGGGTCATCTAGTATAGACGTGCAATATACTTGTTTCCGTAGTCTCCAGATCTTTCACAACACTGCTATCATTATCCGGTCTAGGTCTCTTGCCGTGCATTTGGAGACGATTTCTAGAGCGCTTCATGTGCTCTGTGTGTAGAGATGCCTATAGAAGATACTTCATACCCACAGGTTCTAGCAGGTTCACAAATCTCTCACACATATCAGAATCGCTGTCTATCTCCACAACGCACTCTTTACTGACAATAAACGATAAAATAATATTAATAACTGATAAATTACCGTTTTTAGAAATGGACTAAGCAATTTTTACGTATTACTACAGGTGATACGAACGGTGACCTTGCACTAATACAACGTCCAAGAATGGTCCATTGATAGCGTTTCTTTACTGAATTACTGGGTTCCATAGGCAACGAATTGTCTAGTGAATATAGTTGAAGTCGTGGCTCATCACATTAAAATCGCCAAATCATCTCCACCACACCATCAAGCCGACAAACATTCTTCGTCACAAAGCCTTGCTGTTTGCTAAAGCAACGCAATTCTGTATATGATAAGGATTAACTACGAGTACTAAATGACGTAAGTACTAAGTGAAAGCAGGTGTCCCGAAATAACGTTTTCTTATATATGTAAAGGCAACGCAATATATATATATATATATATATATATATATATATATATATATATATATATATATATATATATATATAGGGGTTCCCAGGACGTTCCTCAGAGCGATGTAAGGAATTGTAGAGCTTGTTGAGGCAAATCTTTTTTCCAATGGAACATGGTCTCTGAGAAGTCTTGTTTCGGAGTGAAAGTTGTCTCACAATTGCACATTTAGTGCTCCTATGTCGGGCAAAAACACCAGTGTCACAAATTATAGTAATTTCACTCTCACTCCAAAACAAGACTTCTCAAGGACCATGTTCCATTGGGAAAATATTTGCCTTAACGGGCTCTACAATTCCTTATGTCGCTCTCGGGAGAATGTTCTGGGAAACCCTGTATACATCTATATATATATACATATATACATATATTTTGTCCCAATTTCGTAGAGTAATTATATATATATATATATATATATATATATATATATATATATATATATATATATATATATACATCGACTAACGCAATAATAATAATAATTTACACAATATGCTATGCGCAATTTCGATACACATCTTCAGGTCACTCTCGCTCATTGTGATCCATCGACTTAATAGAGAGTCCTCAAAAAGCGTCGTACGTTGCGGGTTTTTCTTTCGGACCATTACGCTATGTAGGGTGCAGAGGCTCCTGTCGCGGTACTTCCTGAAGCGTGTGCTAATCCACATCCCCACAGTGGCTACCTACAATACTGACTTGTTCAATTCAATTATATTTACTTCACTCAAACTGAGTATAGTGTATTCGTACATTCCATGCATAAGTTTGTCCTCATAGTCCTTTACCTGTATTCACCTTTGCAACGAGAGAAGCAGTGCAACGATTTTTAAACATACTAGGTAGGGACATCCATGCTACCACTATGTACCTGGTGTATACGTGGCAACTGTCCGACTTAAAACCAGAGCGTAGGTGCCAGGCATTGACTACGTCATGGTCGCCGGTTTTCCGTCTGGCCTGTTTGATTTTTAGCTTTCTACTTCGAAATTACCCTTCATTCGTAGGGTACTCTCTGTACGCGGTACCTTAGTCGAATTGATTGAGTAGCTGGTGGACAGCCTGGCATGACGTACACATAGCGGCGTCTGGCTCGCATTGACAAATTCGTCTACGTGAGGTGTTCCTACACCCTGTCAAGGCCTCGACATCAGCTCCAGCTTTTAGCATGTAGAACCTCACTGCTGAGAACGCTTCGGACAGTCTCCGGCTATCACTTACCCCGTAAAGGGACACAAGAGCCGTATGTATGTTTCGTTTATGTGTGCTGTGAGCGTCGTCCCCGTGTAGTAAAACAGACGGCCAAGGTACAGAAAACATTAACGAACACCAGCAGTTGGCCGCCGTGAACGTATAATGTCACTGGTAGCCAATTGACTTCCACTTAGATTTACTGGTATTTATCTCAAGAGAGAAGGGTAAACGAAACACGTGGTAGCGAACCCGCCTGCGGAGTTTCCATATTTTGCTTAATCTCTACGTTACCAATAAGATGCTCTCATCACACGAATCTGCTATTACACTAACATAGCGTTAAGCCTGAAAGGAATATTTGTAACGCACACTATTTAAAATGATCCTGCGACACAAAATCATTTTATACACTAGTTGGTTGATGCGCGAAAACGTGTTTTGCTAAATTGGTTACCACGTGTGAATACTGGAAGCATAACATTAGGTATGTTTGTACGAATGGAAGGCCTATCTCGAATTATATATATATATATATATATATGCAGGGCCGTAGCTCCAATGTCGGCACATACTAATACGACGAGATCTTATTTATGATTTAGAGATTCTGACTAGAGTTGGCGGCAATTAACGGGTGGGAAGAAGATCGATAACACTTACCAATAATCAGAACGATCATGATACAGATGTGGAGGCTGGCCCAACACAAACGGGGCCACATGGTGGTTTGTGAGGAACACCCAGGAGGCCCCGTTGAGTTCATTGTAGTCATCAGGCCACCATCGTGCGCTTCGTCGAAAGTCGCAGTTCATCAGGAGACCACCATTATGCATTTCGTCATTATGTTACGCGTTCACAATGCCGAACGAGTGGACTGTAACGTATGGTAACGTGTAAGGTAAGCTGTTCTCAAAGTGCTATAGCAATTTCCAACGTTTCGACGATTTCCGACGAAGAAGTTGAAAATCTGTAGACGCTACGCCTCTCCGTTTCCCTGGTGCGGCGATGCTGATAGCGAGAGGCTAGACACGCCTGTAGGTTCGATGAGATCTTGCACAAACGCACCACCCTCAGAGAGGAGAGCGGGCTCACAGTATTTCCATTTTTCTTCTTCCGAATTGTAGTGTACGAATGTCGAAACGTTCTTAATTGCTAACAACTATCCCTGAAGGGGACACGCACCTCGTGAACACGTATGTCGTTTCCTGTTTCGGTCACGTTTCCCGGCAGCGTGTACCCTGGCTTCTGCTGGTCATTCACGGCGTATCATTGTGTATGCAGTAGTGTGACGCGGCACGTGTCACCCCTGTTGGCACAGGTAATAGACGCCTCCGTATGACAGTTCGCGCGCTCCAGCCAGCCAGAGTAAATCCGGCATGACCATGATAGAGACAGTCAGTGACGGTCAATTCGTAAAACGTATTAGTTCTGCTGCAAGTGATCGATTCCAAAAAGGTATTAGTTCTGCTACAAGTGATCGATCCCAAATGCGTAATAGGGCGATCGGTTTTGGCGCCAAAAGATGGATCGATCTCTCTCTCGATCGTGACCAGTCAGTATGCTCTAGCGGCGGCGCCGGCGGCGTGGTGGGTTCTCTGTCGTTCAGTCGTCTCGCAAAGATGCGCGCACGTATGCTATGCGATGGCAGCAACGGTCACTCGTCCTCGTAACGGTCTCTCCGTTATGGCGGTGCAGTTGGCAACTGATTCGTTTGGTGGATTCCGTTTGTTCGGCGGTCGGTTGACTGTGGTCGCTAGTGGGGTGTCGTGAGGGGATGGCAGCAGATCGGGGAGAGGGAAATGCGCGCCATCCACCCCCAAGGCAAGGGCAACAGAAGTGCGGTGAAAGCGGCGGTAACAGCGACAACGGCGACGACGACAATGCATTTGCCCGAGTCTATATACGCGCGTAGTGCAGCTCGCCACAGAAATATCGGTTAAACGGCTAATTCAGCTGTTAGAACGGAAAAACAAACTGCGGTTAAGCTGGGTGCTCGAAATGCGAGTCAAAACAGACTCAGTCGGCCGAATTACTGTGAAAACTTTATTGCGCGGTTACTCAGTCATCGGCGGTATATCGGCCGCCTTCAGACCCTGCAAAACCTAAAACACATAAAACTCCTCGAAAAGTCGTAGAGACTCGGTTGGATAGTGGCCGACCCAGTAGCGTGCCTCATTATGGCACAATGAGCTAAGCGCCCCAGATCATGGAAGGGTACATCGATATAGAACAAACATATTAAATCTATCCTCGCTCGGTAAAAATTGCTGACTCGCGGATAAGTAAAACAGTTGTTAAAACCATAAAAAGGGCGCGCATATAAACATATTGCCCGAAACCTCTGAGTACAAAAATAAATAAGAATGTTTTCGTGTGTCTACATTGCTTAAACTGAAAAAAATGTGTATATATATATACATTAGGAGCAAAAGACATTCTGTTTCTGTCTTTAACGAAAACAAAAATAAGGTGAGTTTTTATTAAATTGTTTATGTGATATTATCCCTTTTTAACGCCGCTTTCCAATCATATGTCTTTAATTCCTGCAAGCGTACAGAGCTGAAAAACCCCTTCCCCGTTGTGCACTTCCTAAGAAAACGCGGATCAGACGTTAATGACTGGCCCTGATACGGTAAGTGCCCAATTAGTTCACACACCACCTTGCTCACTGTGGTGGAAGACCCACCGCTTTAACGAGTGGGTAGCGCATTGGACCAATGTTTCTCAATCTTGGCGCAGCAGTCGACAGCATACAATCGTATTAGTTATCTGATTCCGTACTACAAATATAAAGCTCTAAGACCTCACCTCTGTGTATATTGCTCAGGTTAAGTATGGTTAGTGTTCACACATCTGACCAGCTGTTGTGAAGGAAATCCATGTTCCTAACAAGTAACGAAACAATCCATGTGAGGGACCTGAATCTGAAGTTGTGACATGATTATACTTAAGCAACCACATTTTTTGACGTCACTGCATGTATAAAAAAATGTACTAAAAATTGTTAGCACTTAAACGTTCCTGCAACGGGTTTTTATTCAACTACAATATAGATCGCAAAGCCCAAACGTTTGCTCAACTGCGAAAGTTTTTGCACATCAAATGTAAGTCTGTAACAACAAAGCTTTCTCAGACTCTGGCGTGGACGGTATGAGATTATTGAGTGTACCGATGTATGAGGCGAGCACTGCCGAATGTGCAAACGTATTGTAAATGATTAATAAATCATCACAATATTTTCTATATATACATATATTTCTGTTTATATATATATATATACACACACATGGTAGTGATGCTGTTTTTTGTGTGGTGGTGCGTGACGAAGATTACGCAAACTGTTGCAGAAATGAATTCTAGCCAAAGGGAAGCCTGTTCCGTCGCTGGGTTGGGGACGTCCCCTTCGAGAGGATGGTTAAGGAGAGTTTTAGTGCGCCTGGCGGTCCAAGCCCCCGTAAGTGACTGGCCAGTTCTAGCACTGCAAGCGTAGTGGCAAACATACCTCTACAAGTGCTTCTTTGGAATTGTGAGGGACTTAAAGGGGCAATGGACCTTGCACGTGATGACATGTTTAAGTTGGTTGACATTGCACTCCTCACGGAGACATTTCAGCGGGACGATGCGGGGCTTTCACCAGCTGGCTGTCTTACCTGCGGGAGGTCGGGAAAGACCTGTGGGTGGGTTATCTATCTACCTACATAAACGCTTACCACCGATGCAATGCGTCAGGAAAGATGAATACTGCATGGTGCTCTCCTCTGGAAGGGTAAACGTCGCTGTATTCTATTTCCCACCCACATTCGATTCTGCGGAGGTTGCTGAGACGGTAAGCTTTGGACTTTCAGAGTTAAACCTGACCATGCCAACTATCGTCGGCGGTGACTTCAATGCCAGAATCGATTGTGGGGCCAACGATGATAAAGACGAGGTGCTGCTTCAGGTGATGAAAAATATTGATATAAGATCTGCAAACGCGCGCGAAGACTATACATACTTAAGTCACAATGGAAGCAGCACCATCGACCTGTTGTTTCACAACCTTGTCAGCCGTGAAATTGAAAGCTTCGATGTTATCGATGAAGCGGTCCGAAAACGCCAACCAGTGTTGGCCGTTGTCGATGTTCCCGGTATTTGGCGAGACCGACATAATCCGTCGCACTGGTCTGCAATGAGACAGATTAATCTATCTCTTTTGGACAGAGCGGTGGGCGGTCTTGAGGTAAGCCCTGACATCGATACCACCTGCGACCAGCTGGAGAGGACGATGAGAAGTGCAGTGAAGTGGAAAAGGTTATGGCAGAAGTAATCACGTCCGTGGTACTCTCGAGCCTGCTACCTCGCCCACGGTGAAGTGCTTGGACTCCTGCGCCAAGCAAGAGCCAGAGCACTATCATCACTGCAAGCCAGGCGGGTCTACTTTGAGCGTAGAAAGGCCTATATAAGACTTTGCTATGATCACGCGAGGCGGGAGGAGCGACGGCTGCTTGAAAGAGCAGAACGAGAGCCTTCAGCTTACATCGTGCGACCTTGTAGGGCGGGGAATCAGCTTAGTGACGGACAGGTAAAGAGCCACCTAACTAATCTCTTATCCAATCGTGACGTTGCGGCCGTATCTCCAACGGCCTCCGCTTACATTGGAGCAGCAGAGCATGAATCTGCCTTTCGGGGTGGAAGAGGTGTGCCGGGTCCTACGGTCACTCCCTAAGAGAAAGAGCTCAGGACCCGATCAGGTCTGCTATGAGCATTGGATCCAGTCACTTCCTCTCTTAGCAGAAACGCTTTGATTTTCTTTAATGAAATTATAAAAAGGGGGCGGATGCCTAAAGTCTGGCATGTCGCCCCAGGCTTTCTCTTCTGTTCAAGGGTAGGCATGGTGATGACAAACAGGATCCACATCTCTACCATGGAGTGGCGTCAGAACGCACATTGAAGGGTGTTTTAGAGATTAAGCAAAATGTGGGACCTCCGCAAGGAGACGCGCTGCGTCTCGTTAACACTTCTCCTTGCTGACCTCGTCGGTTACGTCCGACAGGAAAACCAAAAAACCGTAGTGGTGATGTATGCAGATGATATCGTGGTCGCTCATCGCGACCTAGGTGCCATCAAGCGCATTACCTTTATGATAGAGGCGTTCCTTGTCTCGAAGGGACTTGATATAAACACCAGGAAGACCAAAGCCATGAAATTTAGGCGTGGCGGTCGATTGGCTGCCAGAGACGTTATAAGTTGCTGCGGCCAAGCATTGGAGTTTGTTAACTCTTTCCAGTATCTTGGCCTTCGGGTTCATAACATACATCATACCAAACCAATTATACAGGAACGACGTTCACAGCGCATATAAACGAAACAGTACGGAAGGCACCTGTCTCTCTTTACGGGGAAGTAGACAATGTCCGAAGACTGTCCGTTTTCTCAGCAGTGAGGCTCTTCATGCTTAAGATTGTTCCGGGCCTGATTTATGGTCTTGACAGGGTATGGAACCACCTCAAGCTGGCGCACTTTAACCAGCTTGAAAGGTGTTTTTCATTATATGTGAAGCGAGTGCTTTGCTTGCCTATTCGAGCAAGGAGCCGCTTTGTGTATCTCATGTCAGGCTGTCCACCGACGGTTGAAACAATCCGACTAAGGCTGAAGATGCCGCGTACAGTACCTTACGAATGTTTTATTTCGGAGTGGGAAGCTAAAGTCGAACAGGCCAGACGGGAGGTCGGTGGTTTGGACGTTTTCAATACCTTGCACCTTTGATCTGATCCTGTAATCGCCACCAGGTACAAAGTGCATGGTTATCACTACCTGGTATGTTCAAATGCAACGTTTCACGAAGAGTACGAGCTGTGCACCTGCCGTTTCTGCCTGCAGAAGTGTGCCAAGTACCATGTAGTGGAGTGCACAGCGCTGGACCGAAAATCGTTGCACTACTTCTCTCGTCGGAAGCGTGAAAAAGATAGAGCTTCATGAAGATACATTTTGAAATGTGTATTATACTCAATTTGAGTGAAATAAACATAATTGTATATATATATATATATATATATATATATATATATATATATATATATATATATATATATATATACAGGGTCATTCATATCGTTATGTACTTAATTCGAGGTTTTGTAGAACTCGGCAAGAAAATAATTTTCACAATGCGGCGGAAACGTCTTGTTTTTAGGAGAGAGAGTGAAGTTTATAAAAGTAGTTATTCTGCCTTTTTCTCCCACATAGTTGTGCGAAATCTACGTTTGCGGGAGAACCAGCGCATGAAGGAACCGAGTATACCGACGTATTCGGAGCAAAGTTCTGCATAACGACGGACACTTCACTAGCTGGCGTAGCGAAAAGCGAATAGCCAGGTTAAGAAAAGTCATAACAAGTCTATATGTTACGTTAACGCTTTTTCGTGAAAAATGGTGAAATTTTTCCACCTAACTTTCTCATACACCCTATGCAAGTATGCATGCCTTCGCTTTCAATATGGCTATCAAAAAAACTTAGTTGCTTGACAACTACGTATCGCAGCACCATCACTTTGGTACGAAAATGGTGGACATTAAATTTGCTATTGCATGAGACTGGTCTGTTGGACTTTCATGTTTGGTCGTAATGGAAAATGTTTACAATTTTTTGCGAAGAAGTGTTAACGTAAGACATAACGACATATCGACTTTTTATGACTTTTCTCAATATGGCTATTTGTTTGTCGCTACGCAAGCTAGTAAAGTATCTTCCGTTGCTCAGCATTTTCCGCCGAACACGCCGGTATAATCGGTTCCTTCATGCGTTAACATGAAATTAGCTCAAAATATAATTCTGTAAGAACGCCGTAGCATAGAACCAGTAGGAACAGGAGGAGTGGGCCATCCGTGGCCCACATGGTTAACACCAATTAACTTTACACGACGCAGCCCAGAGGTTACCGCATAAGACTAGACGGAGATTTAATTTAGATGGCGCTGCTACTCCATATTTTCTTGGAGAAGGAGTCCCAGGCACTTGGTGGTTTGAGGAATTGCGATTTCTCGTGCAAGGGGTAGGTAGAAGGTTGTAAGGCATGGACAGCACCGTTTGAGTAGTGCAAAAGACAGCGAAAATGATTTTAGTTCCATTAACAACCGGAGCGAAGCTGGTAAAGAAATCAAATACTTGCTCAACTTCTGAAAGTGATTGACGGACGTCGGTATCTAACCTTAAGTTGGTTACACCGAACACTAACGTCGTGACATCTGCAAATGCTATTGCTAAGTCAAGCTTTAATTGAACTAATTTCGTCATAAAATAAAGTTAAGGATCAGAAGTATAAAAGACCAGAGTTTCGTACCTTGTGGGGTTTCTATATGGACTTGCTGCCATTTGGATTCAATCCGTCCAAGACTAACTACCTAGATCCGACCAGGTAGGTAATACTTCATCCAGGCGACCGTGGTTGCAGTAAATCCCAGGTGAGCTAACACCTGCAACAGAGCAGCGGGCACCCACATAACATTCGAACTCTAACTGACTCTATGTCTGAGCAGGAGCCCAAAGACATCGGACACAGAAACGCCAATGAGCGTTGACAGTGGCCCTTTTTACCTATATCTCATCCCCAGCACAACCTCTAAGATGTCCTATTGTGAAATCTGCAAACATCTAATCTAGCAAAGTGCTAGCTAAGCTCGTATATATATATATATATATATATATATATATATATATATATATATATATATATATGCCATAACATTTACAATGAATAGGAATTAGCAGCATACTTCAACGCTTAACAGCGAACTTAGACGAAAATGTCAGTTTCAAGAGTCGGCATATGAGATGACTTCAGGTGCCGCACAGGAGTCCGTATTAGGACTTACGCCGTAGAATCTAGCGCACGGCGGGATACTGAAGTTAGTAAAATCCCCTAGACTTGACTTTATTATGCAGGCGGTTCTAGTTACTGCAAAAATGATTATGAAAAAACAACCGACTACGGGAGAATAAAACCACTCAAACTCTTGCAGATCGAAAAAATGTCGCAGGAAACTGAAAACAGTCCCCACATCCCAAGGAACCCGTAAGTGTAGCAGCTTGCGGTGCTAGCATAAAATAAGGTTAATACATAGTTCAAATTTAAATTATAATGGTTACTCAGCTACGCAATGGGCTACGGCAGTGTTTAGGTGTCTTTAGGTAATTGAGTAAATTTCAATACGACGAGTGACGCTAGATCATCGCCGGGTGGGAAAGGATCAACGACGCACAGCCCAATGGTTTCAACGATGAATCGCCTAAGCTACACGCGCAGTGGCAGCTTAAGATACGTACGGGCCAGTTTATTGTCGAGTTGTAATTGTGGAGGAGTGTCAGAGAAGAGAGAGGTTACTGAGCGCAGCCCTCCATATACAGACAGCGCCGCCGGTGAGAGGCCACCGCAACTGACAGCCGAGATGAGGCTGGCGAAGAAGAGCGCTGGAAGATATGGTGCGATGCGGCTCAAGCTATGCAGGATCGCTGGCAAAGCATTATGGCAGATGTCCAGCAGAGGCTAAACAGAACCGAGGAGAGAGACTCCCAAGCTGCGGAGATGAAAAGACGCGCGCAGTAGTCATACAGCAACAACTGGCCGTAATGATCGAAGAAATCAAGCATAAAATGACCGACAACAAAAAACAACGGCACAGTTGCGACAGCAATCAAATGGTTGGTGAGCGCTGAGAGAAATGCCGGCCGCTGTTGACGAGATAACGTCAACGGTAGCGGCAAATGTCAATGAAATGGAAAACTGAATCCGGGCAAAAAGGATAAAGACGAGAGGCGCGTCGTTGAAGAGGAGACAGTGGTGTTAGACTTAAGTCAGAAGCAAGGCAAAGCGAAAGAAGAAAGACAAGGCAGAGAGGAAGAAGAAAGACAACCGGCGACCGGCGGCAGCAGATGACAGTAACAGAGAAACGCGTGACGAGATCGCTAGAGGGGGTGCGCGAATACGGCCACAAATGGAGAAGAGGAAAAAGAGGCTAATCAGCGAAAGGAAAAAGAACAGATGCTAGCGGTCGAGGAACAGCAACAGCGACGGCAACCGCTACAACAACAAGAAGAGCAGATATCTCAGTTAAGTTTACCCAATCGACCAGGAGATGCGGTGGTTATTAAACCAGTGGAAACTGGTGGCAGTTGCTGGAAATTTGAACGTACGCAGAATAGAGGAACAGGCTAATCGGGTGGCTACTATTACAGGGGGGGGGGTTATCATTTATATCTATGAGGGCCCGAGGAGTAAGGAATTTTGTAGCAGCCACTAAGCAAGATATTAAAACGTTCAATAATGTAGAACTTAGACTGGTTTTTATGGGGAACTGGTGGATGTTTTTCAGGCCCGGGGTATGAAGAGTGCTGTAAATGAGATTAGCACACACGTGCAACCCCTAATAAAATTTTGCAAACGGTAAAACGTGGTGTTGACAGTGTGTTCGCCAATGGTGTGGATGCTAAGGAAGGACGGGGGTACGTGCAGGGCAGTCAATAGGAAGATAGTGCAGTTCGTCAGGGCAGCAAAGTTCGAATACTTGTCTCTTGAATACATTCAAGATAATCCAACGGCCATGGCCTCCTATGGGGTGCGCTACGGGGTGGTAGGTGTTGTACTAGCGGCACGGCCAATTGGTAAGAGGGCGTGCGATTGGCACAACGTTAAACCTATCAACATAAAAGCGGTGAATGCGCAAGTAGGATATTGGAGAACGGAACACGATAGGGGGACGCAGACGTGGAATCAACAAACTTGGGGCAGCGCACCGAAAATGCGGCAATGTGGATACAGGAAAGGGCAGAACATGAGGTACAGGGAGATCGTGACAATGGGAGCTACTTCCCGAGAGAGGGGGAACACACAAGAGCAGTGAAGAGCAAGAGGGAATTAAAGGTCATCAGGCGGTTGGCTATCAGTGGCATCGAGAAGCGGAGGTAAATGTTAATATAAGACGCAAAAGAGGCAGCAGGACAAAAGGAAAGCATAGGATCAGTGAGCCTTTTGAACGGGTTGCCATGTTAAATATGAGAGGGGGAGGCGAAGAATTAAGTACGAGGAACTATATAGCTTAGAAAAAACAAGGTCTGTCGACATCATGATAGTGACAGAAACGCATTTGTGTGGGACGGAAGTGCCGCCGGGCTTAAAGGGATACATTTGGTATGGTACAAAGTTTCGGAAGTTTGGATAATAACCAGAGACGTTATTTCGTGCAAAGAAGTTAGTAATGCCAAAATGAAGAATCTAGTGAATATAGATGCAATGTAGGTATACATGTGCAGCACAATTTATCGAAAGGGAATTCGGAGTCTCCAGCTTCTGGACAAGGAAAGCACAAGCTAAGATATCGTATGCAAATCGTCTAAAAACATAGCCGCAAGTGAGAAAAAACAAAACTGGGCGGCCGAACTGCTCACAGCAAAACTGAGCGGTAAAAATACAAGCAAATAGGATAGGCGGCTAAAGTTCCTTGAACGTAAATTTAAGTGCAATACGATGGATTTTGAAGAATACCAGGTGATAACAAATAAACAGATAACCAAATATGTGAAGAAGAAAATTGACAAAACAGCCGAAGAAAGATGGAGAGAGGATATAGAGAGAAAGACATCCTTGCAATTGTACAGGCAACAAAAAAGGAATACGGCCAAAAAGATATAATTTATTTGAACTCGCAAACGTCCGGGCTGTTCGCTGACTTTAGGACCGGTATGCTCAACACCAGATTGCTGGCGGCCAGATACTCGGATATTCAGAGAGTAACCATGGGAAGACGCCCCGCTAAAACAGACTATTGTGTAATTAGGTAGTAATATAACTATCGTGATAATCCAATTCATATTATGAATGCACGATAGACGAGGATATTTGTTAAAATACATATAATGATACCATAGCAATAATATACAACTATATACGAAGCCAGCAGCACGCTGTATGACATACTACACAGCGAGCGCATCTAATTCAGAAGATATTCCACAAGGAATGGTAAATAAAACTTATCGTGTGTGGCAGGGCTTTTAGATCATAAAAAAAACATATAATATGGTGGACAGAACAAATTTGTATCAAATTATGTTGGAGGAGGATTTTGAGAGAAGTCACTGGATGGAGTAACTAGAAGAAATGTACAGGATTAATAATAATAATAATAATAATTTTTTTGGAACAAGGGTTTATTTTATCAATATGTACATGCATCACAATTATCAATATATTACTTATATAAGATCTACAATATTGCTTATATTATTCTTATTGCTTGAGTGTCGGTGACCACTCAACATCATTTTGGCGTTGCCTCTCTGTAATTCTAATGACACTCTCTGTCGGAGGAAAGCGGTCGATCTTGGCTCCGCTGTGGCCTCGAAGAGCTTCTTCCCAAGCTCCTTTGTCAGTTTGAGTGCATCCTTGCCCCAAACGCCAGTTGACTCGAGGCCGAACGCCATTACAACGCGGTCCTCAAGGAGATGCGCAAAAAGCGCCGTTTGTGCATCTCCCGTTGGTGGATAATGTTGCCGACGCCCGCGTTGGCTAGTGCACGATAGCCGAGGGCGTACGTGTCGGAGACGGTGACGTCCCATGCCAGTGGCCGATTGCGGTCCCAGTCTCGGCTGGTAAGGCCGTCTGGTCGACGCTTGTCGTCGCTCTGTAGTCCACCAGGCTCCAGTGTGACGCGGTAGCCGGCTTGTCTGAAAGCGCGCCCGAGGATGTCATTAGTGGCATCGTGGCGGCCCTGCGTAAGCCCAGCCAGCTTAGTGCAACTAAGTCGGTGCAGGCCACGGTCATCCACCGTTCCACCACACGGGCATGCCTCTGTCTCAAACATGGCAATGCCAAGTCTGAGGCCACTGGCGGCACGGAAGTGGTCATCAGCCAGCTTACTGCCGACTAGCTCGGACGGAAACACGTCAAGCCACGCTCCGGCAGCGTCGGATGAAACCGCTTTCAGTCTAATGCCGTCTATATCTAATTCACAGGCAGACAGAAAAGTTAAGTGGGTAGCCTGAGTGGCGATTTGGTCCCACCCCTTCTGCCTAGTGACCTGTTCCTCAGAAGGACGACCAGACTGACGCGCGTCCCAGATCCGAATGGCGTCTTGTTGGTGGCTGATGAGTCCGCCGGTAGTAGCGGCTACTGCAGAGGCGCAGCTATGCGACGAAGCATGAAAAGCGGGCAAATCCGTCCGTGGCCGAGCGAATGCCCATTCCACCAAGCCGGACCGATAGGCTTGCCTGCATCCATGCCTTATCATCGAGCGTCAGGTCAAGGATGTTTTCCAAGGCTCTCCTCACTTGGTCGTCGAAGTTCAAAGTTTCTGACGGCAAAAGGAAGGTAGGTGAGGTCCGTAGTATATACAGGACCTTTTGTACTCCCATTGCGTGCCGAAGCAGAAAGTAGGCTTGATGTCTACCGAGATGACCCAGCCTCTGGTAAAGTCGGGAATGTTGTTCTCCCTTCTCGGCCAGTACCGGGCCGATCATTTTGGGGAAGACCGCCGTACCCAGCAGGTCCAGTTCACACCGGTTCTTTACAAGGATGCCCGGGAGGTAGTTATTAAATTCTGCAATCACCTGCTGTCTCTCTTCGTCCTCGAAACCCTGTAGGAATAGCTCGCATTTAGATGGGTTAAGCTGCATCCCGCTCCATTGCTCGAACGCTCTGAGATCCTTGATGTCTTTGAGTAATGCCGAAGAATCGTTGCCAAGAAGGGGCCCATCGTCGAGGTAAAACAGAGGGACCTTGGATGTCACCTGTTTGACGTACTGATGCAACAGCAGGCTAAACGCAAGAGGAGCCGCTACGTCTCCCTGCTGACAACCGGCTGATGACCTGATTTCAACTTCACCGAACATTAGAGGAGTCAGCCTGCTATATGCCTGGTGCATCATTGGATAGAGGGCCGGGGCGTGCTTGGAAACCGCTGCCAAAAGTTGTCCTCGTTTGTTCAAGTTAAACGCATTTTTGAAATCTAATTTTAAGAGGCAGCATTTCTCGTTGTTTTCAAGGAAGGTGCGAGCAGTGTGGGCAATTATTTCTGCACCATTATGAGTGCCGTACCCCATTTGCCGAGGCTGCAGGTAGTTTTTCACATTGATCTGGGGAAGCAGGGTCTTTGTGGCCAGTCTACGCAAGGTGCAGCCAACGGCTATGGATCGGTATACTCCGGTTTTCTTCTTCAGGGCAATAAGCCACCCTCCATATATGACGTTTCTCACAGTCTCCGGAACTTGCCCGTTACGTATGATGTCGCATACCTTAGCGAGTGTTTCCAGCACATCGTTGTGGTCTCCGTTGGCAGGGAGAAGGCATTTTAGATAGTCAGGCGTGAGGCCGTCGAGGCCTCCCGCCGCACCGGATGGAAAGGTGCGAAGTGCCTTGGCAACATCCTCGCTTGAGCATGACCCAACCGCTGGCAAGCCGATAGGGGATGGTGGCACCACGTCTCCTGCGGGAGCAGGAGGGTGTTTTGCGATCATCTTATCAATCGACTCCTTTGTTACGGGCGCACTCGTGTCATCGGAAGACAAGATTCTAATGGCGCTCGGCACATTAAAATCCATGGAAAGCTTGAGAGCAGCGATCTGGGCGCGAGCTTTATCCGTCAATACACGTTTGCCTCGCCCCTCAGCCTCCATGCAAGTGAGAGTGGCAGACCCGAAAAGGGCCACCTTTTCTTTGACTACGCTGGCCAAGCTATGGCCTCCTTGGGTTTCCTTGTCGACGTGGAGGACTTTTGGGGCGAGGGTGAACAGCGCGGTCCAGCTCGCTTCGTCATTCTTTTTCACGACGTCTTTAAGCAGACGGTGGAAGAGTCCGCGCCAGGGAATTCTCGCTCCCTTTGGGATCCTGCGCAGCACCTTGCGTGTCATCTTGGCGTTGGCGAGTAACTTGTGAAAAGAAGGCGGCAGGTGATGATCAGGTGTCGGCCCTCCATTTACTGGCGGCTGGCTGGCGGGTTGAGGAAAGAATTCTGCTTGTGGAGCGTGCGAAGAAGGCAGCGGTTGTGAGATGCTGCTATAGTGGTAGCAGCTTGTTGGAGCTCTGCTGGTCCACTAGACTCGGCTATCTTCTTCTTATGAGTCCTTCCTGCGCGGATCTGGACACCCCGCTTCGTAGAAAAACACATAGAACACTACTGGCATCGAAACTCATAAGCCATCGCTGCTACCTCTTTGAAGCTACACAGTTGCTGGCTTTGCTGTGGCTGTCCACTTCACATGCCTCGCCGTGCCAAGTGAAAATGGCGTTTTAATTGTCGCCGCGGTGAGTTTTTTTTTAATAGTAGATCAGACGCTCCTATCTCAAAATATCGGTTGAGCAGCCGTTAAGAATTTGAATAATAATAATAAGGTTTTAAAATAAAGAAAATAACGGTTTCATGCACGGCGGCGTTATCGTATTTACACCACAGCGCCGTTGAGTCGGGATGGGTAGCCGAGCGCGCGGATTCGGAAAAACGAAGGAAGTATCTCGAGCTATCTAGAAGCTACCACTTTGTACCCATTACATTAGAGACGCTCGGCCCCATCAGCTCAGGTACAGCGAAAATCCTGAAATATATCGGAAAACGCATAGCAGAAGTTACGGGCGATCGGCGCGAGGCCATGTTTTTGAGACAGTTGATTTCTTTGGCCGTTTGTAGAGGAAATGTGGCTTCCATCATAGGAGCCATGAATTAATAGAAAGCGACCGGAGCAGGATAAACCTGGCATAAACGTTCACACCTCACAATTGTAATAATAATAATAATAATAATAATAATAATAATAAGCCGGACAATCTAGAAAGCTTATGGGTTGAGAATGACAGATAGAGGAAAAGGGTGTATATATCAAAACACCGGTGCTGCTGTTTGCTGACGATATGGTAGTGTTAGAGGGGGGCACTAGCGGGGTTCAACAAATGTTGAATGCATGTGGGGAAGCGGCAGAGAAACTGGATTTGGTGTTTAGAGAAAAAATAGCGCAATGTTAGTATTTAATGAGGTTAGGTGGTGGAAGCTTGTATTAAAGAGGAATGAATTAGACTATATAAGTTAGTACAAGTACCTTGGAATGACAATGACTACAGGAGATAATTACTTAGAAAAAGAACAGATACTACAGAGGAATAAGGCTGAAAGAGAAAATGCAGTAAGGTGTAAAGGCCTCTAAGGGTTTAATAAAAATATAATAACAAGGAATATATGGAAAACCATGTATATACCAGGATTGACTTTTGCTAATGCATATCTGGTCCACAGCACGGGATCGAAAAGAAGTTAGAAAACATACAAAAATAAGTGATTCGATTTGCATTGGGTGTCCGTTTATTTGCGGACAATTTGCGTCAAGAAGGTTTTTTTAAAGGGGAGATGTCAAAATGTACGCAAAGGGAAGTACAAAGTAAGCTAAGTGTAGTATTGGGATTGAAAATGTCACAAAAAGATGGGTTATACAGATACAGCTGGTGAAGACCGCACTAAGCATCGAAACGAAGTAGGATCGCAGAGTAGAGTTCGCAGATTGAGTACAATAGGCAAGACCGAGGGTATTAAAGAAAATAGTGAAATTAAGGGTAAACACGTCATATACAGAGCAAATGGAAATTGGCAATGGGTTCCAGATTGAGTTTGGCAGGTATATATGGAATGGAAAGGCGGGAAAAATCGGGTAGAATGTATATACGTTAATTCAAAAGCGCATCTCTATTGGCAGATGCCAGGTCTGGGATATTGAATACAAGGATACAACGAGCTAAACAAAGGGAAGGGAAAAGTGCAAAATGTCGAGCTTGTGGGCTGGGGAATGAGTCAATCTAACATATTGTTAAAGAACCTACAGCTTTGGAGAAGAGATATATATCTGTCAAAGGCCCTAGCTTTAGGACCAAATGTTAGAACGGACTAGATCGATATTACAAAAAAAGAGGTTGTTCCAATGGAAGGCAAACACTCACTAGGTATTGGAGGAAAGATTGCTGATATGGATGCGTAGGTGACACATATGCTGCGGCTCTAAGCGCTGATATAAAAAGGTGACATGTTTTTTTACATATTTAAGAATTGTTCCCAAGCAAATAATACATCAATCAATCATAGTTAAGTTGCTGCTCTACTCTTAGTATCACCACTTTCGTAAAACCTTGATGACAAAGTCCACCCGCAAAAATAATGGCTCAATTTTCTTCTCGTCTAGCTGCCTGGGGGACTGGATTTCAATTCGGAGCAAATTTTCTCACATCGGAAAAAATGTGCCATCTTGAAGCCTGCTACCGGGAAGCCAGCGGTAGATTTCGTGGAAAACAATTTCTTGTAGACTTTCCGACTATTCGAAACCACATTTTTTTACCTGGGATTTTGTGTGACCCTTTGCAATTGACACGTTCGGGCAAATTTAAATATAATTATAAAAAAATCCATCGGCGTCGTGAATTTAAACACCCACATGTATATATTAAATTCCTAAATGAATAGGATAATATTAGATTATATAATAATAATTTATTTTTATGTATATAACATTTACTAAAAGTATCATCAATATGTAATCAGAACAAACATTTATATATATATATATATATATATATATATATATATATATATCATTTACTAAAAATATAAATAAACATCAATATATTATATAATCAGAACAACCTTATATATGTATATATATATATATATATTGTACGGACCCTCATCATCAACAGAAAACAACAAGATGAACAAATACGCCTTATTGACATGAGCCCATAACTTCAGCCCAGTAGCCTTCGAGACCTTGGGACCACCGGGCCCCCTGACTCATAGACTATTTACTAAATTGGGCGAACGCTTGAAGATAACTACTGGGGTTAAAAGACCTGCACAATTCTTTCGAGAGAGACTTTCCATTGACGTCCAGCAGGGCAACGAGATCTCAATTCTGGGATAGCTTGCCGAATGGTACATACCAAGATTGTTGTAGGCTAAAAATTCACACGTTCACTTACACAAGATTATAATATAAATTGATGAGCAAATATTGTCGCCATTATATATATATATATATATAGAGCATGTCGCACCACGCCTCTAGCTGACAAAGGTACTTACCTTTTATACAATTTATAAGGTTTTACTAGACTTTATATATTTTATTATTTGACTGCCTTCAACTTATGTGCTCCGTATGATTCTATGTTTTCTCTTTCATTCTTCGCCATGCTTCAATATAAGATCTTGGGACCGCTTCATGGGACCTGCTGAACTTTGTGAATTCTACCAGCATAACGTTTTTGGCCCAATTTAGTAAAATACTCTTTCTGTATTGCTAAACTGTAAAAAAAAACGTTCAGTAAACACACGCACGACGTAAAAAAAGTCAGTTTTTGTTGTTAAATAGTTGGCTCACTAGGAGTTAATTTATGTCACTGATTAAAAGACTTTTTATATAAGACCGCTGCACGACAGCTCTTCATGGTACATGAATCACTACCCTTGGTGGGACTTAACATACGATTTATTTGGTTTTAATCGCTTAGAAATACATTTAGATTCACAGTACACCTGGATACGATGCACTAAAACCAAGCCCTCAAATTACGATGATGTACAGGGATTGCTTTCTGCAAACTATTTTCTACAATGTTTCAGTTCTTTTGGTTTGAAACTTGGTAGCACATGCTACCATTCAACTGATTATAGGCGCAATTGGAATCGCCTCTAGATTGCACCCGCTCGGATCATCCCGGAAATGTCGCTCGGACTAACATGTTTATATATACAGGTATAACTATTTTCTGTGCCGATCTTGCTCCTACTCCCAGGGTGAGAATAAAAAAAATCAAAAGTAACCATGTCCCGCGCCAGAGCCATTGGCACTACCAACTTGTGTGCAATAATCAAAATAATAAATATCATCATGAATCCTCATATGTGTTCATCAACTGTATCACCGACCATCAGCATTACACTTGTCACGAAGGTATAATCGTACGACTTTCGGATAACATTACCTGGTCTGCGACATGACAAGAGCATAACACTACAATCAAACCCAAATGTCATGTATATGTATATCTAAGTATACTTCATTTTGATCAAATTGATCCGTTATCATTTAGACTAGTCTCAAAAGATGACTAATCATAACGACACTTATCATGGGAGCGTTGAGGCAAATTCGGTGTGAACTATAACAGTGAACTCTCATCCGTTTTAGACAGGTTCCCTAAAACAGGTCTCTTGTTCATGTTTTTATTTCTGAGATCTCGATCAGTCTTTTTTTCGATTCGGACGCCGCTGAGCGTCGATCAACAACGAGCTTTCACGAGGAACAACAGAGTTACACCGTCTAGACTTGCATTTCATACGTCACATACATCATAAGTCTTTTGCCCTATCGTACGTACTTCCTCTACGGGACTTTGCCAACCATATCATCGCAGCACACTCGTTTACCAGTCACTGACTGGTGTGTATAGACACAAGGCGAGCACCTCTGCAGGTCATCACAATCGGAAATCGCAATACATGCGCGCAAACTATGTACCTGGTGAACTTATCAGGGCGACAATAAAAACGGTCAACCGTGCCCGCAGGTCTATTTTAGCTCGCCACGAATATGGCACACGTTAATCGTTTGCCACGATGGTCCACGTCAGTTAGCGTTGGTTGTGTTCTGTTACTGTAGTGATATATTCTTTCATTGATATTGTTGCCTTCGTTATATATATATATATATATATATATATATATATATTGTTACCATAAGTAGATCGTTAAAAGCGTTATGTTTGTTGTGCTAGTGTTTTTGTCGTACAGTTAAACAGATTTCACTGGCGAAAGGCCGCCCTAGTCTAGTTAAGCATGGTACGCTTATCGTAGATATTTCTGCGCTGTTCCTGGACCTGTCTCTTCCAGCGATCCTGCTGCGCGCCGACTTTGTCCAGGACACCTGAACCTGATCGAACTCTCGTTGCACCGCGCAGCTGCAGTTCACCCTCCGACGACACGTTACCTGCAAACAAGAAGGTACAACACATTCCCAAGATTACAACCCTCATAGTGTCCGTCGAACTTAAACCACTTGAAATAGTAAGCAATCAGATATTGCAGATCACATAAACGTTCAAAAATGATCTGTATGTTTGTTAGCAAATAAAGTATCAGAATGAATCATTTATTTTCTATATGATCAACAAATACTACAAGATATGTATATCACTTGTTTACTACCATTGCATATTAATGTAGCCAAGCAGACGCTTAAATATTATATGGTTGTACTACTTGTCATCATCGTCGTCACTGCCTTTGTTTTCGACGAATGTTGTTGTTATTGTTGCTCTTCTCTTAAAGTGTTTTACGCCGCCGCTGTTCTTCGTATTGTTACAATGTATTTAATTGTGTATATGAACATGTATATATGAAAGAATAATAATAATAATAATAATAATAATAATTAAAAAAAATGTATTTAATTAAAATGCAGATACTAGTTCAGTCAGCAGGTGGTCTATCAATAGGGGCTACACGTTAGTACACGTTGACGGTGACGACGTAACCGGCAGTAGTGAGGGTTAGCTGCTTCTACAAAACCATCAAGATAGGTTCCAAAAGGTGCAGACAGGCGAAGTGGATTAAATTCCCCAACTGATGTGCGAAAGGTCAATTGCAAAGCGGCGGGCAAACTGCAAGGATGTGGAGACCTAACCATCTGTAATCCAACTGAAAGACCACGATGACGAGTTACTTTACCTGCGGAGTGAAGGGACACTAGGCTTGCAGGATAGCTTGCACGGCCTTCAAAATGCAAAAGGAACATCGACGGGAGGTTCGAAAGGCCGCCGCCAAGGATCATAGGCCAATTTAACAATGGGAGGCGCCCAAAGAACCCCAACAGGAGTAGATAAATATGAAGGTAAAAATAAGGGAGATAAAAATAAAGAACAAAAGACGGCCGTTATATCTCATGAAGAGGCGACTGGACCTTGGCTTCCGCATCCTTCGACTAATCAATGACTTTAGGTAAACCTCAATCGATGTAGGTAGGTGCATGGTGTACCAGATGATGTGGCACACAAACAAGGCACTTGTCTTTGTTTTTTCTCTAAGGTTTCAGGGATGCATAATACATATAGACCATAAGTAGCCTGCAGCATTAGTAGGGGACTTACAAACCTAATAAACTCGGATTTACCCCCCCCCAGGCACGGTGCTACTTGAGAGACAATACCTTAAATAGGCACTGAAACCTGCTTTCGGCCTGGGCCAAACAGTGAGATCACCAAGCGGATGTTAAACTGCGTATCTAAAGCGGATGTCAGAAGCGGATATCAACATCTGGTGGATGGTTCCGAATAAACTCTCGCTATTGAGGAGGAAAGAACTAAGAAGTATCTTCTGGACAGAAATCAATTGCGTAGTGGTGCTCTTCAGCTGCTACTTCTTCTCGACTCAAGAGAACTGGAAATTTGAGGAATTGATCGACTAACTTACCTAGAGCGCGGCGGTTCATGCAAGCTCTGCAGGTGTGGATGGCCGGGAAGGCCTCCGAAGGACGGGTTCCTATTTTTCCACAAGGAATCAGATGGCCTTCATCAACCTCCATCAGCCCAGGACACGAGAAAGTCGAGAGCTGCAGACGCGACTTGCGCGTTGTGGGTGCCACACAAGAACATGCAGCTGGTTCTCGAGGAGAAGAAACAGTGAATGAGAAAAATCCTACGAGGAAACAATGGCCAGAGCTGAATCCCTACTGGTGGAGTACAACACTGCCCAATCGAAACTCTGAGGATTTGAGAGCCCGGGCGAGAGTCTGAGCTACATCTTCAGTGGATCGGTCGCGCTCTGCCATAAGCCAGACCGTGACTGACAGCATTCTTGGTTCTTATTACCCCCATTGTCAACGGTAAAGCCCGAACGTAGAAGCAGCTGGCAAACGCGGTGAAGCTACAACTGAAGCTTGCCGTCTCGGGTGGTTATGACCAAGCTCCGGACGTTTGCTCCGGAAGTTCGGCGGAGTGACCAAGACAAAGAAAAACCGGATTTGGGGGAAATACAAGAGTTCTGTGGTAAAAAGCATATCATATGCCATAAAATGGTGAAATGTTTGTGGTGATCAAGCAGTGTCCATGTGTATACGATATGTCGTCGATTTCGCGACAGACGTTGAAGAGACCGAAAATGACCCCAGCTCGGAAAAACTTTCGACGTCAATAACAAAAGAAAACTTTGAAAAAATTCAGGATATCATACTTAACAATCGCCGAATTCCTACCAGGTTGATATCTGGAGATATCTTATGGATCAGTTATAACAGTCTGGACCGATATTTTATGTGTCAGAAGACTGGCAGCGCAGTTCGAAGACCCTGGGTTGCTTAAAAAAATAATTACAAAAGACAAGTCATGGGTATGCGGTTACGACATAGATACTCAAGCCCAATCTTTCCAATGGTGTTTCCAAGGGGAGAGTCGATCGAAGAAACTCAGACAGAGCAGATCCCACACCAAGGTGTGCTTGACTGTTTTCTTCTTTTTCCTTTGTACTACAAAGGAATCAAATTCCAAAATGTTTAGCCACCTAGTTTAAAGAGTCAATAAGGACTACTCTCGCAAAATTTTAAGAATGCGTCCGACGCAAGAGGCTTGAACTCTGGACAAACAAATCCTCTATCACGATAACGCACCGGTGCACACATAGTTCCCGATATATATATATATATATATATATATATATATATATATATATAATGTAAACGCTTGAAAGTAAGTTGTTCACAGTAGACAAAAATCAAGAACAAACTTCATGATACATTAATTAAATTGATTTTCACATATTTTGGAAGCCACACTCACCATCTTGTCCCCCAAAATCGCCCAGGTTTACGTCCTCATTAAGGTGTTCTTCATACTTTACGGCACCGCCCCGTCGTTTGTTCAACAACGGGTCCAAGCATCTGAAAGATGAGCGCCATAAAATGTTAGACACTTCAACCCTATTAAGTGTTCGGTTCATCAAGACAAACTAGAGGATGAGATGAGAATACCACCACGGGTGCCATCACAATAAATCTAGTTACTATGAGCGCACAAGAGAAACGTCCTGTGTATAACCATACAAACAATAATATAAAGACAAGTTGTAAAACGGACGTCAGCAGAGGCGACTCTTGTGTACCCACCTTTGAAAACTACGTTGGAAAAAAGACCGCCAATAGAAAGCACGGGCTTTCTATTTTTATCACATCGAATTAGTCTATTTGGTGTGATAACCTATAAGTCCTTGTATTGAAAAAATATCATCCATTGGTTGGAGCTATCAGCAGACTACACAACTGCGAATGCAAAAGAGTATGCCTGACTCCTGTACCATATATATAGAGGAACAAAACATATGACAATGTCAAGACTCTTCAATAACCTTAGTTTACAAAGTAGGAATTAATGTCCTTAATTAAACAGCTATATATACATTAAGCAAGACCTATAACTCTTGGCTTTTTCGATTACGATGTACGCTACACCTTTCACATTTCGCAGTAGAAATAATAATGATACTAGAGTGTTTAACGAGATTTCATCATTGTGTGTTTGTGTTTGTGACAATGGCATGTTTCACGTGACCATGTATTATCTTCTATTATCCGTTACGCCATTATCTATACACCATCAAGAACGTAAGTATTACCTAAACGCAGTTCTATTAATCAACCGCATTGTCCAAGTTAAAATGTTGTTACCAGTATTTCTCACGTCATTTGTTACAATTGTTGTGCAATAAGAATAGCTAACTACATTGTGCAGGATATTGCTCTTTGTGGTTATGACAATGTTCGGCGGTAGCAGAAGGGGTAATGAACGCAATGGCATAAACCGGTGCCCAGCACCTACCTGAGGAAAGCCATGTAGAGCGTTAGTAGGGACACGACCCAAATTAGCAGGATGACACAGACTCGTATCGTCATTGTGTTGCGAATTTCGTATCTGAAAATCGAGCGTTTATTGACAGGTATGTACGTGCGTCCCTAAGTGCGTACTGACATATATATATATATGAGATATTGATTTATTGTTCGCTTGGCATGCATACCTAAATACGCATGTCACCCTTTTACATCAAGGGCGCTTAGAGCGGCAGCATATATGTTACCTATGCATTCATATAATCCATGTCTACTTCAATACCTACTGCGTATTTACTTTCTTTTGGGACAACCTCTTCTTTTTTTTTTGCTACAAACATTTCTAATTACGTAATAAAATCCATTATTTTGCTACGAACACCCCTCATTTCGCAATAAAATCTATTATTTTGCTACAAACACCTCTTCTTGTCCATTTTCGGCACGCTCTTGGATGCATCCCTCATGACAGAAGATGCATATACACGAAAGACAACGATTAGGCAGCAGAAGAAGAAGAAGAACGAAATATGCGCACAGCTTTCGATAAATAGGAAGCAGTGTTTACTTACTTGCACTCGCATCGTGGACAAAACTCGGCGGCTTTCTCCTGTAGAGTAGAATCGACATCTGGCATTACCACGCCCTCACAGTTACATCTGCAACAAACGCATACACACACAACGTGTTCAGTTTCTAATTGGCCTATTGAGAATGCTCGACGTGGACAAGGAAAAGAAGAAATACTTGGAGAGCCTGCCGACAGCTTCGTATGGGAAACCAAAAAAATAGATTTTTACTTTCGGCCAAGGCAGAAACATGAACGTTGTATAAAATAGAGAACGTTTTCCAAGTAACGGTTGAGTAGACTCGATCCACTGACGATTACAAGGTCTGCCATCACCGAAGCGTCAGCGCTGGATCGAAAACTCTAAGGAACTAATAGCCTCGGATATTTAATATGTTTATTTTATGAGCAAAATGGCAAAATCTTAATGTATTGAGCTGGAACATTAAAAAAAACATTTCTAGCATTCGCGGGACATGGTTACATTCTCTCTCGAGAACACCCGATGATGAGAGACTTTTAGTGTAGACACTGTCGTTTGTACCGACAGCTGATAGACTTCAAGGAAATCTCGTTCGTCAAGAAAAACGCATGGTTATAATGGCTAGACTTGAACCTCACTGCGCCCTCAGAAAGAACTTTACATCCTCCAGTGGTCCAGTTGCCTCCGACCGTCTCAATCATCACCTTATCGACGTATTTGCAACGACAGATAGCACAACTGGGCACCAGCCAAATGTTCCATCGTCTCTTATGGAAGTTCAAAGTGAGATTGAGATGTTATACAATAAGAAGGCCTTCGGGCCAGACCTCTTCCGGAATGACTAAATAAAGGCGGTAGTCCTCCTATTGACGTGTTGGTTGGCACACTTTAACACGTGCTTAAAGACAGGTGAATATTGCAGCAACTTGGTCGGTAAGTAATGCCTGCTTAAGGCTATCCCTGAAGAAGACCCACTCTGTCCATCGTCTTGGCGAGGTATTGTATCTACAGGACATTATTTCGAGGCATGATGACCGCACCTCAGAAGCTCTTAAACGACGTGAAGTACTCTATAATGGTCTAGCACCAAGCCTTGTTCGCTGCATTTGTAATCGGTATATGTATTGCGCTATTTTCGTGGCGTAGACGCGAAACAAGGTAGCTTGTCGTGCTTGCGATAGATACCGCAAGCAAAAAAACGCTAGTTTATTTCACGGCGGCCGCCATCAAAAATCCGACGCACACATATTATGTATCGGTGTGTCGTGTGTAAAACGTCAATGGGTAAAAAAACGTCGACGGATTAAAAAGCACACTTGTGCATACCCACGGCATTCGCACGTTGACGTGTCTTGGTATATTATTGACATTAACAAGTAATAGTAGAAGCGATTCTTTCGTACTCTGATGTGGAGTGCTCGCGACAAAGCCAACTGTCGTGAGTGGCACAACCGACGTAACCTCGGGTTAACAGACCGGCGCTAGAGAACGAGAGATGCACTTGTTAAGCGGCCAGTCAATGTAAACTGATTTTATCACTAACAGAAATAACGTCTCTTCGGCAGATGCTGAGAAATGCAAAAGCCCCCGTCCATAAACGATCAAGGCGTGCACTATTCAAATAAAAAAAAGCATTTGAAAACCGCGACTCGAATATTGATAGATATATGGCAACGGATGAAACCCTGCTTTTCACCTGTATATATAAATTTTCTTTTTACGGACGGATTAAAAAAAACCTAGACTATGACAACAAACGTAAGGAAGCAGTCGCGCTACGAACATTCGAATCTATTTTCAAGATAACCTCAAGAAGAAGAAAAGAAACGTTCCATAAAATGTCCCTGGAATGCAGCTGTAAGCTGCACATTTGTAGCTTTTCCCACTCGCGTCACAAGACACACCTGCCGAGTGGATCTCATCAATGAGCATCATGCACGTGATACGTATGCATATATATATATATAAGCTCTCCCAGGTCGCAAGACTGTCTGGACGGATCTAGAGTTCCGCTGTTCCTGCAAGAAGCTATCTTTGAGGGGTGGCTGGCCAAGCTAGAATACGCAATGTCACGCATTCACTTGGTTGGTTCTCTCCGTGGCCTTTTTCATCTTCTGAGAGCCTCATTTTCGGCTTTACTGACACCTGTAACCGAGGTGCAAACTCGGACCGAGGGCAACAGAACCCTTCTCGATGCCATCGCCCTTACAGACTTAGAAGCCAGACTGGAAACAAGCCGCTGTAAAGAGTTGCCCCGTGCTGTCACGAGCCCGCCGAAGCTGGGCCCCAAAGGGAAGAATGGTCAGCGATTCTATATGAGCAAAGGGTCGAAAATCTCATTTTACAGTGCCTCCAAAGGGGGCTGGAGCATGGCTCCACGCTCTACCCTGTGTCCGGATCGGAATTCTCTTAGATAATGTCGGTGAAAATAGTGCTTGCAGTTTGTAGCCCCTCAATGGTCAGTACTGGCGCGGCCCGGGCCGGTCAAGCCTCAGGTCTCGCTGAGGCAGGCAAGATGAAGAAGAACAAGAGCATGGAGTACTCGTACGGGTTTTAGCCACTTGCCTTCGAGACTCTTGGCGGGCTGGGCCTGTCCACTCGTCGTTCGCCGCAGAAGGTCGGAAAACAGCTGATTCTAGCTAGAGGAGATAGGAGAGCGGGTGATTTCCTCAGGCAGCGCCTGTCTTTTGCTGGATGCGCAACAGAACTATACGGCCTCGGGACACCTCGTAACGATGCACACGTTTGCAGGGACCCAAACTTCATGTTCCACTATATATAAACATATATAAATATTTAAAAGAAAATCATATATATATATAAATGTATATATATATATATATATATATATTTATATGAATTGCATAGTAGTAGTACTGAGAGGCACTGAACGGCGACCTACCTTGGCGGCGGGACGTTCTTGATGTACTGCTTTCGGTTGTTGCCCGATTGACTGCCGACAACCGACGCGTTCGGGCAGATACATTTACATCGGACGTCTTCGTACTGCGCCCAGCAGGACGGCAAAGTCGCAGCGACCACTACGAGAATGACAGCAGCAGCTTGTAGTCCCGTTGACGAGTGCATGGTGTTGCTGGTGCTGTTGCCGCTGCGTTTCTTACTTCTTGCTGTTTGTGCCGAGTTTTCTTGTTCCGAGACCGACTTCCGCAGAGCCGTCACTGCAACCACCCGGAGCCCACCTCTACGACCACATCAACGCCGCATAGAAGACCTACGTAGGGTAGCTCATTCTCGTATTCGTCTCTGTCGTTTTCGACCGCTCGAACTGTCACTGTGACTTATGACGGTGTTGTTGTTGTACTTGTTGATATTGTTGTCGTTGTCGTTGTTGTTGTTGCTGTTGTTGTCGTGTCGTTGTTGTTGTTGTTGTTGATCATCAATGATGACAATGATGGTCAACCAACTCTGGAAACTCGGCGTGCTGCTTACCTAACTCCTAAAGTCATAGAAACAGTAGTAGTATTAGTAGTTACACGCACATTTGCACATTTGTATTTATGGGGGGGTTCGTCTATGAATGAGCAATGTGGAAAACAGTAGTACCGTGGACGTTAAATCTTGGCTGAGGGTCAGCCCGAAAACTTTACACCTTGTGACAGTAGCAAACGCGGCTGTTATAGTATGGCAATTATTATGGTCGTAAAAAAAGTCAACCAAACATATCAACAGTATACGGACGACCTAATACTAATAATAATAATCACTGGTTACTTCACACAACAGCCGGTCACAGCCAATAGACAGAAGTCGGCTAGCCAAGAAAAAACACCCACCAACCACTAAAATGAGATCCTACTCTCTAGCGGCTCGTCAGCTGACTGTGCAAGAGTCACCATCACTCTACCTTCATAGACGGTCGTCGTTTATTAGTCGTGGGTCGCAGGTCGAGCATGAAACAGGCAGATGCACGCGATATCTGTCCTGCGATATCTGTCCTGCGATCTAAGGCCGATTATTGGAAACTGTCAATGGTGGAATGACACTTACACAGAGAGAGAGAGAGAGATGGGGAAAGCGAGAGGGATGGAGAGATCCACGATACTACGCAGCATTGACACACGTACGAACGATATTCGCACGAACACCGACGATACTCACTCATCATCATCATCATCATCACCACCACCATCATCAGTCAGTCAGTTTCTAGTAACACTGACCACCATAACAATAACAATAACAACAACAGCAGCAGCAGCAGTGTGATAAGAAAGAGAACCAAATCGCAGACACGTTCTCATTAATGAGGCGTCTGTGTGGGGTGTTTCGAAGCAGACCGGATACCCGGAGGAGCCGGCTCTGGCTGTGAGCTATGTTTGTTGTTTTTTTTTCTTCAAAATGGAAAACAGCTGGATGGAGCTGCGACGAGTCGAACGGTCAAACGAACGAAAAGAAAGAAAGAAAAGAGTTCGTCGTAGGAAAAGTAGCAGTTGTACTAGATTTTACCCTGCTGCCTTGGGTAAGAGGCATAATGAGGAACTCTGTTTCCTTCGAATAGTGATTTCGATAGCAACCGCTGTCGTTATTGTGATTTTTATTTTTGTTCTGATCGTACAAATAGTAGTAGTCGTAGTAGTAGTAGTAGTAAAACAGTCGAGCCCGGTGGCGTAGTGGCTTAAGTCTGCGCCTTGCAACCGGAGGAGACACATAGGTGCGCGGGTTCGAGCCCCACTGTTGCACATTTGTATTTATGAAGGTCCGTCTATGAAGCAATGTGAAAAACAGTTCCGTGGACGTTAAATCTTGGCTGAGGGTCAGCCCGAAAACTTTACTAGTAAAACAAATGTCAATAGTACACGGAGCCGAAAAACGCCCACCTAAAACAGCCTAGGTCCTACTCTGCTGCAACTGCTTGACAGCTGACTGTGCCAGCCTCACTACTCGACCTAATAAAAATAAATCATAAATACGAGTGCTAAAATCGACACCATTATGAAGCGTGCAAGGATATTTTTCATTTTGTTGTTCTTCTTTCTTTTCGTGAGCAAATCTGCCACGAGCAGTGCTGCATCGATGCTGCATTAATCTCATATCGATCTAGAAAACAACAAACTGTAGGATACTTGCTACTGGCACGGCTGTTCTTTTTGAACACTGCGTATTGTCGAAGTTGGGCTGATTGGTGTCTTTCGTTTTTGCACTAATCGAGGCAGCTAACTGTCTTGTGATGAGCTGCTGTTTTCTGAAGCCAGTATTCGTATATGGTACTAGGTACATTTGAACCACCACCAATCAATTCTAACAAGAAAAGCTGATTCGACAGGTTCGCCTATGTCGTGACCATAGCCTGAGGCTAACAGCTCGTTGTACAGCAGCACAAACTCGTAGAAACGAAGACGACGACGACGACAACTTCAGCGGAAAACTTTGACATTACACATTTTGTGTGTGTTGGGGGGTATCTCTACGTCTAGCCATAAACTATAATATTTGCATAGGTTGCATCAAACTATAATACTTTGCAGGTTAATCTGCGCAAGCTCACCCATTCATGGGAACGACTAAAATAATCACTAACCTGGCACACCCGCTTGTATTCACGCCAATAGCCTTCACAGTATTCGGTAGGCCAGACGCGTTCACGACGCAGTTACTCAACAATAGGCAACAATATATCACATGCTCGCAGTCAACAAGAGGAGAGCTGGAATGTTCTTTCTGCTGAGACTCCCTCAGCAGAGTAGGCCACATGAACGCAGACCTCCGGTCGAGAGGACCTTCTGGCTCCGTAATCACGGAAAACTCCTGCGCTGGAGTGGGTCAAACTCCCCTTCGGGGGGGCGCGTAATATTCTGGTGTGTAACGCGGAATCGCGAGGTGAACACGTCTAATCGGTACGGTGGAGTAGTGTGGTACCCCCATTCCGAACCTCGATAGGGGGGAGGGTGGGGGAGCTGCTGGCCTGTCTATTCGGGCTGGCGGGCACTCCCGTCAAAGGCTCGCGCGTATTAAATCGCGGGCGGCGGGAGTGTAAGTATTTCTCTCTTTTAGTAGTAACTATTCATATTCAACGCCGTAATTAGGCAGCTGTACTAGACAAAATATGTGATTTGAAACTATGTTAGTATTTATATATATATATATATATATATATATATATATATATATATATATATATATATGTTCAAAGCATATATATATGCTTTGCTTCACCCTTAACGAAGCAAGTCATCGAAAATAGGGAATTCTTTTGTGGGAATACTCAGTTTATTTTTACATCTAACTTACACCCTTTCCTAAACTTAAAACCTAGCATGGGTCATCCGATGTATAGCAGTTATCACGTTTTACACGATAATCATTCAACCATTTTTGGATAACGCCAGGCAACAAACTGATGGGACGGTTATCTCGAAATTGCTTTGATAATTACATTAATTGCCCGGACAACAAACGGGTTAATAAAAAAAAATTACATTGCTTTTCATTTTCTTGGCTAGCGTCCCTGCTGAGCCAGTGCTACGGATTCGGTATACAAATAAATACAGAGGTGCACTGTGGATATAGACGCCTGTATACTGCAATGCCGCTGCCTAAATGAACTGCAAATTTCACTCTAAAGCGATTAGACACACATGCGGTGAAATCTCTGAGTTTTCAAGAAAAGCATTCACTAGATCATCTTCGTAACAACTTCCTAGAACTCAAACGCATCGCGTTCTTCGCGTTAGAATTGTCCCTTGCTGGCTGTTCCTATCTTGTTCGTCCTGCCAAAGTAAGTAAAGCACGCATGGTTCCAGTTTAATGTCATCAGTGAATACCTTTCAATCCTACCCCTTTCCCCGAAGGCCTGCAAGATGCGTATAGTACGGCGGTTGTTTGCCATTAATATGTACGTTAGCATGTCGTTAAAAGTCCTCGTCGCTACTTATCAGTGAATGGCAAAGATTCCTGTGTTGACTTACCGATGCTGGGCAGGTCCACGTCAGCGTATTTAGTGCTGACCTCGTTAAAAGCATCGCGAAGGCGTGCTGCTCCGCCTATGATAGTCACCTCAGAAGCGTGTGTTCTGGAGCGTCGTCGAGTTCATCGCCACAGTGGGCGCACGTGGGGCTGGGAACCTTTCCGAGCCTAAACAGGTAGGCTTGGAAGTTCCCGTGACCCGTCAGGATTTTAATAATGTAAAGAGTTAGTTCTGCGGTGGGCAGATTTAGCCACTCTTTGATTTTTGTCTCAAGTATCCGGAGACTGGCGCCTGAAGCGCCCGTCTCCAGCAGTCCAACTCCTCCTGCCGTTAGGTGGTGCTACTCTGCGGCTCGTCTGCCTTCCTGAGTGTAGGGTCTTCCTACAGACGACGGCGTTCCTACGCCTTTAGATCCCAGAGAACCTTTCTGTTTCTTTAATTTCTGTTTGTAAATAAATGTAAGAGGAAGAGTTTCAGGCTATCATGGCAAAAAAGGCGGAAAGTCTGCCGGACCTGACCAGATTGTTTACAAACATCTTCAAGCGGCGACCTCGGCAACTCAGCTTGCCCTCACGGTGATGTACAACACCTGCCTCAGACAAGGCGCGATCCCAAACCAATGGAAACAAATCGTCCCGGGACAAAGACGGGGCTCTTTGTTGACGTAGCTTTTATTGACTGTAAAGCAGCTTTTGATGTAGAGAGATCGACTTTTATTTAGTCGCCGTGAGAATTTCGGAATTATGGCCCAAGTGTATAACCTCAACCGATATATAACGGGGCTCGCACGCAATCGTCAGGAGGTCTTTCAAACCATTGCTATGACACAGGGTGATACAGTTAACCCATGTTTACTTATAACCTACGCAGCTGGCCTTGAAAATTGCCCCCGAGAAGTAAAAGCTTACCACGTGTTTTGCGCAGACGATTTAGTTATTTCGGGAAAATGAAGACTGAAGACTATATAAGATAAATGGGCACCCGCTAGAATCCCCAAGCTACAAGCACATTACGCAATCTCAAAAATATCGACAAGATTAAAATCATGTTTTTAAAAAAAACACTACGGTTCTCAAAAACCGCCTCATCTAACCGGGTCATGCACATGTGCAATGAATCCACGCTAATAGAACCCGTGCAGCAGATGAAAAAGAGAAAAAAATTTAAAAAAATTCAAAACCACCCTGGAAGGGCGTCGTAGTAAAGTTGGTTCATGAGAAACCTAAGGTAAGAAGTACTACTATCTAACTAACGGCTTGATTCCTATGTCATGAAACGTATGGCCAAATTCGTTTAAAAAACTTTTTAGGAAAACAGCAAGGAATAACTGAATGTCACACACGAGAAATAATAACCACCATCGCAGGTCGATTGAAACCATGATCACAGCAAGCTCGTTTATTCAGTTGACGACGTCCCCTTGCACGGCGTTCCCTACTTGGCAGAAACCCCATCCACGTAGAAACAGTATACTTTATTTATTGTACTACAAAACATTCTTACCCTCTACATCTCTCACTCCGATTGCTCCATCTCGTCTTTGAGTAGCTTTCAGTAGCGCCAGATCAGAAGCTGGCGTTAACCAGCGGAGCCGCTCTGAAGCAGATGTTTCAGCACGTCAACCCAATCGTGACCTCGCGGCAGTTCGCCGTGAACGACTCGACCAGCGAGTTTCCGCTTTTGCGATTTCGACAGCTTCTCCTTTTTGGGGTCTTTACGCTGCGTTGCAGCCCCATCGCCGTGGGCGGGCGAGCCTTCGTCGTTCTGTCGACTGCCGCTCGACTCCTGACATTCTGTTACTCGTTCTGGTTGGGCTTCCATCAGCTCGACGTTGTTTTCCTTCAGCCACTCGAATAACGTGTACGTCATAGGCATACCTGCAAGTTCCCGCGACCCAACAGTACCAACGTGTCGTTACTGATACAAGGACAAGCGCGTATCTCATACATATATATATATTAGATTGATTGGTTATCGAGCATATATTAGTGTTTTCCGGATTAGTCTTCAATACCGCACATAAACAGGCACAGATATTTCCATTTGGTTAGCACAGCAGCAGGTTCTTTTACATATATATATATATACGATTGGTTGGTTATAGAGCACATATTAGTGCTTGCCGAAACGGTGTCCAATAAACCGTACATAAACTGGTACAGATATTTCCATATGGTAAGCACCGCAGCGGACTCATAGTTTATAGAGCATATTCTAAATTAGTGCTTTTCGAAATGCTCTTTAATACCGCACATAAGCAAGTACAGTTATTTCCATACAATCAGCACCGCATCAGGCTATTACGCAGTTAATAGACTTTTGAGCTCGTTCGTATATATAAACATAATTTTTTTTTATAACGAGCGTTTAAATTACTAAGGCGTGCTCTAAGATTTACGACAAATATAGCGTATAATAAGTAGGAGTCTTGAGGGACACCCTTAATAAAAAGGACCGGCCAATTAAATACGTCATGACCCACTCGAGTATTAGGAGCTTAAGTCCGACATCCTTTACCTTTGACAGTAGTATTTCGGTCACCACGACAGAAAGCCCTAATAAAAAATGCAATCTGGAGGAACACACTTCAATTTGTTGCACACTTCATGTGCAACTTCAAGAAGCTGCGTATCTATTCAACGCCATTTTGTGAAACGATGATGCTGTAAGTTGAAAAACCTTGAATTTATAAGTGGCAATTTATCTAATCTAGGATTATTTTTTCCATTACAAGACACATATCAGAAGAGGCTGGGCAACTTGGAATCTGAGACGGCGGTTTTCAGAATATTTTATATATATATATATATATATATATATACATACATCTCACTCGTGGAGCTTACATATGCTATTATCTACTTCTTTACAAACCGAATGAATTTGCAAGGGTAAAATAATTGCGTGTCAAAGTGTGCTACTTCAAAACCTAGCACAGTTTATAGATATATGTTTGTGAAAATAGAATCATTATTTAGACTTTGTCGTGGTTTCCAATGTCAATAGATTTCTTGAGGCGAGGAGAGAGACGACGGTAAAAAACCTAGAAAGGAAGCATCGCTTACCGATATTAGCCTCGGCTTGTTCAAGAAGTTTATTTCGGATAACTTCCCGTATTTCCGGCAAAAGGTGTCGGTTAGCGAACAGATCCAAGTTGATTTGGGGCGCCTCGTTGGGGTAGTTGTCCGTCCAACAGATTTCCGCCACAAGCGCCCGACACGAATCCTGTTCGCCATACCGGTAATGGTACTGAGTCGGCGATACCTGTCGCAACAGCACAATTCAACAACACAAACAACATGGACAATGAACGAACAATGAGACAATACTACGAACGCAATAACATACCATAATCAGTTTCACCGAAAGCCGTCAGTTGCAGCTCGTTCTTCAATTTATATAAAATTTTAATAAGGAGTTGTAGTAGTCGAAAAAACGATCTGGGACAGATAGTTTTCTTGATATATATATATATATATATATAGACGTGTTTTGTTATGTTAAGTGTCTCTTGCTTTGCTAGAATTAAAATTAAATTAAGGAGGTTGTTTTTATCTTGCTTTCCTGTTGCAGAGATGGCACTGATGAAGTGTTGTTAGACTGCATGTCATGTAGCATTAGCCTGCTGATCCTTGCAATAGCAAAGTCACATTCATTTAACATAATAGAAATACATGTACACGAGTGTTTTCAAGGGCGTAGACAAGTAATCGATTTGGCAATACAATGCCATACTTGAAACGTTTCATAGCAGATTTAAGCTCAATTCACGCAAGCATGCCAGAAAAAAATCATGAATAATACTTTAAATCATAAATACAATATTGACCAGAATGTTAATAATAAACAAATAATTACGAGTAGCATATGGATAATAAACACAATAATAATGATAATAATAATAAGACGACTAATCCTTTCTTGGCAGCAGCAACAACAACATAAACTTTCTCAAATGTTAATATCAACTTTTCTACCACTTTCATTCTCATGCGTGTTGCTGTGTATATCTGTTATACGGTTTCGATCATTACTTGTTTAAAACGTTCATCTCCCTCGTAGATCGAGAGCAGGACGTCGGCCTCTTCCTCCTGGTCCTGTTGGCATGACATGACGGCGACGTGAAGAAACACGCCACAAAATCGTGCCTTGGGAATGGGAAAATCCTTGGCGCGGCTTCCCAAGGAGATCGATCAGGTAGAGAAGGGAAACACGCTCGGCCTATGGTCTATTCACACACACACACACGGTAGAAGGCACCCACTCACTCTCTCGAGACTACTTTCACTACACCGCCTTACGATGCCAGCCGGAGGCACGATAGAGATTTACACTGAAAGACATAGTCGTCACGCATAACTAGTGACGACACATCGTCACTAGCTCTGCACTACTGGACGTTTGTACAGTTGTACTGTTAGATACAGTTGTACTGTTAGATACAGTTGTACTGTTAGATACAGTTGTACTGTTAGATACAGTTGTACTGTTAGATAGATATACTTCAATCTCGATAATTCGATTGTGTTACGAATGCTAGTTACTGCGGGAACTAAAGAGTCTCGGTCGTGCTCATGACGATGATTGCATGATGACGTTCAGACAGGTTGTTCGAAACTACTGCCTGACCATCGAACGTAATCGAACGCTCGAAAGAACGCTTCAACTTAGACACGGGAACGTAGCTGGGGAGAGGGATAGCCGTGCGGAGCGGCTGTTTAAAAATACCTCCCAATGTTTCGGTGATCAAAATGTTGTTGGCACTGTTGCTACTTTTACTACTGCGACGACTACCATTACTTTAAACTACACTACAACTACTTCTCGTGCTGCTGCTGCTATGATCTAAGTACGGAGTGCCTCTTTTTAATGGTTAGCCAACTGGAGGAGAACTAACTCTATTGCCCATTCCGCTGTTCATCGCGATACGCCGACACAACACCGATCAAAAACCCATCTGATACTGACGAAGGAGAACGTGCTGACGATGAAAGCGGGGGGGGGGGGAGCGGGTCCCGGCGCGCCGTGTTCGAATCGGATTCGAACACAAACAATCGAACTTTCGAACAGCGCCGGCAGCAGCGATTATTATTATTATTATTATTATTATTATTATTATTATTATTATTATTATTATTATTTATTTAATATGTCTTAGAGCAATACAGTTGTGAGGTGTGAACGTGTATCCTCATTATTTTATAGTTTCTTTCTTGCTGTTATTATTATTATTATTATTATTATTATTATTATTATTATTATTATTATTATTATTATTATTATTATTATTATTATTATTACTATTATTATTAATACTATTACTATTATTATTATTTATGATTATTAGTATTAGTATTTATTACATGTTGAACCATGTTACAGTTGTGAGGTCTGAACGTATTAGTGCAAAGTTTTTTTAAATAATTAGTTCGCTCCATGGCGCCTAAAATAGATGCCGCGTTCCCTCTGCAAACGGTCAAGGACAACGCCTGCCTCAAGAGTTGACCCTCTCTTCGGTCGCTTGTGACCTCCTGAATTCGCTTACCTAAATCTTTGAGAAATGCTTCGGTTCCCTTGCTGATTGGTCCTAGTGTCTCCATGGCAATAGGCACAAAAATATATTTTGTTTGCAGTCCAGCATATTGTTATTATTATTAAGAGCTTTACTCTAGTCAGTCAGCAGCCAGCACCGTGGTGGGTGGCAATGTCGCCGGTGGCAACAATGTAGTCGATGTGATCATGATCGAAGCGTTACGCTTCGTCTGTTGGCGGCATAATTGTACTTGAAATTTCCATAGTATAGGGTATTCGAACTGTAGGTTATAGAATTCGAAACGCAACGTTAGTTCATGGTCTAGGCCATGCCGTCATGCTCTAAATGAGACAGATTGATGCATATATATATATATATATATATATATATATATAATGTATATATATTTATATATATATATATATATATATATATATATATATATATATATATATATATATATATATAATGTATATCCTGTGAAACGTAAATTAGCATATACTCGTCGTTACATGTATGTACTTTTCTTACATTGTACAGAGAAAACAAGTTCTTGGCATGTACCAATTATGTGTCGTGTCGGAATCGAACCCACGACTCGTGACAACAGACTCGCAAGACGTCTCCACTTTACCGTCCCGCCAACTAGAAACAAGGATGTTAGCAAATGCTTAGACGCTAAACATAGTTGCTTTCATGGCCGTATGATTCAAATTTCTGAAAAAGTAATTCCGTGTGCATATATGTATCGCGGGTATATCAGGTACTATTATCAATGTGACCTGACCGTTCCTCGTGACTGCTGCACCGAACCCACGATGGTGGCAAAAAAGAGTGAAAATATTACTGTCACTATGTCAATTTTGATGTGATATAATTTGATGTAATGCTGGTGATGAGAAGAAAAAACGTATTCCTTATTAATAAGGATCGTAAATAGCATCGTCAATAAAAGATGCCACCTCGTTGTGGCCGCCACAGACACCCACTTGCACGTATGAGCCGGCGCGCGAAATTCGTCTGACAGGAGGAGCAGGTATAGATCACAATCATCCATGTGATTAGCCACATGGTTAGCAGCAAAAGAGGGGGGTTCTGTGTTCTAATCGCGTGTAGGGGTGGTGGTGGTAGTTCGAACGTCTTAAAATCTTCGAACCTGTATCGAAATCTCTCTATCGAACAGAGCGGAAAAAAATATAACTATCATACACAGTCGCCTACAACTATTTAGTCAACCTTCAAAAGGGGAAGAGCGTGATCTGACATCGTCGCTCGCAGCGCCTCGGCGAGTCCTCATGAGGGACATGAGCACGTGCGGCGGGAACGCTAAGAGGAGACGAAACCGACATCGGTGAAAATGCATCAACGAACACAGCTGTAGCAGCAGCAGCAACAACAACAGCAACAACAACAACAACAACAACAACAGCGACGACAACAACAACAACAACAGTGGCATGGCGCGCATGGTGAACAGCAGATCGCCGAATAACCCCCGACCGCTGCACCACCCCCTGCAGGACAAAGTTCGAGTGGATTAGTTAGCAAGTTGGTTAGCTGTATTGCTGGTTGAGCTGGACTGGTTCGTTCGAGAGACACACGATCAAGAGAGAGAGACAGGTTTTAGTCGTCGCCAGCCTAACTCTGGGTGTCGTCGACGATCAATCAGTACGACATCGACAATTTGTGAGTTCGTTGAAGTTCATTCCTTCCTTAGTTAGGTAGTAAGTTTTTATAATGGACGTAAGCGCCGCGCATCGTATCGCACTCCGTCCAAGCGAGCTGCCCGCCATATAATAATAATATTTTTTTTATAACCAAAACGTTCCAATATATATATATATATATATATAGTTTGAGATCTAGTACAACTCAACGAAAAAATATTTGTCTCCAATGGAACGAAGGGCGGAAATATATATATTTTTTGAAGTGACAGCAAAATTATCAAAAATGGTTGTATCGATCTTTTTATCCTGACAGTACCTCATTAAATCTGCAATTGATCCTATCACAATCAATCGCCAATCGACACGCAATACCTGTGTGTTTCGAGAAAAAGTTTACATCTGTTAATTTGCATTCTACATTTGCTCAAAGTAGAAAACATGTTTTACTAAAGATAATCCTTAAAAATGAAACTCTTTCCAATTGTTATATTTCAGCTTTTACACGCTATGGAAATAGAAAGCGCGACCGAGACCCCGAGGGCGCTCAGTGCCGATCAGGCAACCGGCTTGATTGTCGCTCGCCTCTTGTCCGACTGGGTGAGCCTACAGATCGCCATAGAACACGGCCTTGGCGGGGGCCGATGCTCGACTCAAAGAACGCTGGATGGCGCAGGTATATAAATATATGTAATTGAACAGAGTGTGTGTGCTATATATAAATATATATATATATATATATACAAGACGATTTGAAATTTTACGTTATCCACTTAACTATGATCAATACATTTTCACGCTTTTTTCACACACACAGACATATATATATATATATATATATATAGTTGAGCGAGACAATGCTACTCGAAGAGTGCACAATTGATTTGATTACGTGATTATAGTCTCATTTTCCATGGTTTTTGATGGGGTTTTCTCGTAGATGGCGGCAATACAAGTGCTTCTGTTCTAAAAAAAAAAGTAATAGCATAAATGATTTACAAAGTAAAATTGTATATATCGACATATGTATTAAACACGTACACCAGTGAGCAAGTTCCTGCACAACTAATAATAATAATAATAATAATAATCCTAATGTCACAGCATCGTAGCAACACATTGTACTCAATACAACTAAAGGTATAATAATGGCAGGTACTAACAAAGCAGTGACTGGAGACCACGCAACAAGTGAAATTATCTCAGCTTTTTGAGATCGTCGGTACAATATATATATATATATATATATATATATAAGAACGAGGATAAAACACGCGTCGCGTTTTTGCCCCCATCGTAAAGTATACTTTAGATGGATGCTCTGCGTCTCAGATGCCCCTTCTTAAACTGTTGTGTATCTAAATTCGTGGCTAGAGGAGGACACTAAGTGGTAGCCCTACTTGGACAACTTAGTGCCAAAATGCAATGCTGTGATTGCTTGGCGTTCCGAGCAACGGTTGCCATGCGTGGGACTGAAGCCGACTAGAATAGAATTCGTTATTTTCCCTTGATGAAACAATTGGGTTCGGGCTCGGTTTTATCATGCTGTTACATTCCGTTGTTCGTGCGTTCTTACGTTCGCGATACGACGCCAACTAACTGCTTTCCTGTCTGCCTGCGTGACGTCTGTTATTTGTTGGCGTGCCTGCTGGTCTGTTCAAACAGGTTGTAGCGGACTTTCTGAACAAGGAAAGCGATCTGGACGCGTCGGAGGTCGAGGACTACCTCGCCGACATCCTATTTAACGAGTTCGATACCGTCATTGACGACGGCACGCTGCCACAGGTAGCGAGCCTCATGTTGCAGCTGCACAGACTGTGCAGGCAGGGCCGCATCCAAGACGCACTTAGTCAGCTACCTAACGAGCGGCCGGCGATGCCACCCGTTCGGGCCGCGCCCGAAGAGCCGGTTCTCGGCGGCTCCGATGCAGACATGATCGATGAGGAGGACGTCGAAGGAGTTGCTCAACAGGTACGTGTTTGCCAGCTTGTTATGGGTGGTTTTGGGTATGCATGGTAAACATGCGTCGCCGGCAACAAAAGCAGCTGGTCCACCAAACCCGGATTCCTTCCGACCCTGTCAGGCTCGGAACTGTGCGGCAGTGTCTGCGAAAATTTGCCTGCGATCTGTGACACAGCCTGGCTATATATATAGATATATATATATATATATTATATATATACTATATTTATAGATATAGATATAATATAGAGATATATATATATATAGAGATATATATTAGATATTATACTATATATATAATCTCTAGTATATCTAATTATATATATATATATATATCTCTATATATTATCTATATCTATCTCTATTATATATCTTCTTTTGAATATTTTTTTTGTTTGTTTCTCTTTTCATTGAAATAATCCTAACTAATATGTGTAGCATTATTCTATTCACTTTCACTAAAGAAAATTTGCTTCGAAATGTATACTCGTAGCGAGCCGACCCGCGATTCCTAGTTTGGACGATCTTGCTACTCCGTCTTGTCATGTATGTATATATATATATATATATATATTAACTGGATACGAATGAGAGTAGCTGGAATTTTTCAACGTTGAAATCAACCTAAAAATTGAAAGAGTTAACCGATTTTATTCATTCAAAAAGTACCTTCCATTGTTAGGCAGAACGCTCTCCCATCTATGGTCCAGACTATCCACGCCCTGCAGCTTGAGAAATGTCTCCGAGTGTGTTTTTACTGCTTCTAGTGAAGTGAATTTATTTTTTGTAAATGGTTGTGCAGACGTCTGAATATGTAATAATCCGACGGTGTGATGTCCGGTGTGTACGGTGGATACGGCAAAATCTCCCAATCAAAGCTTGCTGTATTGTAGAAGCTGGGTAAACTCACATGCGGCCTCGTGTTGTTTTAGTTGAAGGTAACGCCATTCTATTGATATGAGAGATCTACATGAGATTGTGTCTCCGTCTTTAGAGGGCGGCAACAACTTGGTTGAGCTGATTTCAGTAGACACCCGTGTTTGGACCCCTATCGTTTAGACACTCGGAATAAACTCATGGGTGGACGATGTCATGCCGATCCCATCAAACACGGAGCAAAATCTTGCTCGAATAGGCTTGCCTTTTGGCGTCGTCTGGGGAGATTGGGCAGGGGCGCACCAGGCTTTTCCACGTTTCACATTGTCGTAGAAGATCAATTTTTCGTCAGAGGTAACAATTTGATCCAAAACGGACACTCGTTATGTATGACAAGCCAAGAGCAGTATTTTGCTAGACGCTCTTTGTTTTTTGCGCTCGCAAATCATGCGGTATCCGTTGGTTTTACTTTGAAAACACGTGAAGGCGAGTGGACAATGGTTGTGTGACACGCTCCGAAGTCCGTGGCTATTGACGCGTAGTCACTCGGGGATTCTGTTCCACGGTTTCGCGCAAGCAGTCTTTCTTCAGCGTAATAGGCCTTCCAGAACGGGGTTCATCCAAAAAGGCTTAAGTTGCCGGAACGAAACTTGAAGAACCAATTATAGCACGAAGTCTTTATAATGCTGCCCTCGCCGAATGTGCACCAAGTATTTTAAACAGTTTCCGTAGCTGTGAGGCCGTTTTCAAACTCACACAAATTGCCATATAGATCTTTCCATTCACAAATGTGACGTTTGAACTTGTATTCCATAGAGTGTTCTTGGTAGTTTTCATTTACTTGTAGTGCCCAATTGTAGAGACCCAAAAACCGCAAGTGATAGTAATTGGCTTAAATATTCTTCCTTGCGCCGGTTGCCTGTTACAGTTTCCGCTCTTGCCAGATCACAAACTAATTTTGCCGTGGTATAGCTAATAGGGTATTGCTGTAACTCCATATATATATATATATATATATATACATACATACATACATATATGCTGTCAAGTGCAGTCTAGAAAAGATGTAAAGTTTGTGTCGCAATAGTTTAGGGTAGATGTTTTATATATATTTTTTGTTGTGCAAGTACTCGGACTGTGAAAGTCGACGGCGTATGGGACGTACGATGTCTAATCTGTTATTAGGCCCGTCATTGGTGATGGCTCATGCGCACAGAAGAGTCACTACAACTATTCGCTAGTTTGCACTCTCGAATGCACACGAGAAGAGCACACATAATGCGAATACTTATTTCGTTTCCGCATCTCACTTCTGAAAGGCAGATATACAGAAATATGGGAAGCGAATGGGTCGAGTTTTCGATTGAATTTTCTTCGAGCGATGCTCAATAGGTGGTAAGCCATACCGTTGAGAGTCAGCGGCCATGCTGCCACAAGGACTGTCGGGGAAATCCTAGATATCTCAACATGTCCGGCCCTCGGTGCATTGAAGATATGCCTCTGGATGAGTTCCAAGCTCGTAGGGGACGGAGGATGGTCTAGAATTAAAAACAACTGTCTTAAAATATGTTTTTAATTATAGAGGAACTATGGGTGTAATTTCAATATTGTGTGCATTCAGACAAAATTACTCTTGAGAAGCGGGACGCATGGCACGCAAGATCAAAGGTGAACCATCTTTTTTATCGTGTAAGGGTGCTTAGTCTTTTTGATACGGCGCAAAAATAGCCAAGATCGAGCAAAAAATGATATCAACTTCGACAAAAAGTGTATAAAAGATGTACACTGCTACTTTTGCAAGTGGGGATATATTAGAATATACAGCACTAATTATATATATAGGTCTGTGATGCGGTTGGATTGCATGATTTTGGCCGCTGAAAGGGCTACAGATGCATTTTTGCCAACTTACTGACCGTCACGCCTTGTTAACGTTTTACTGCACTAACTTGCGATCACGTCCTTCTGTTATAATGTATCTGGGGGGAGGGGGTAATATCTTAAAGTCTGGTATTGGTCAGTAATCTACCTGACTGCTACACAAAACCTTTATACTTGTGAGGTATACCATAAGTTGCTCCCGTGCTGCATGGTGTATATGGAAATTTGTCGCTTGTGTAGTGTATTTCGATTATCTAGTTTGAGCCATTCTATTTGTTGCCTCAGGCTTTATGAGAATAACACACTTTTGCTTTCATTTGGTCAATTTGCAGGTGGAGTCCTTGAACACTACTACGAGAGCTCCTCCTCATCGAGGTCCTCACAAGCCTGACGATGACGGCTGGGTGACTGTAGGAAAGGGTGGCAGATAATAAATAATTGCTATGCCTGTTGTTTTCGGTGGTCACCGTTGATGTATATATTGGCAAATGAAATGATTCATCGAAGTCTAACTTGTGGCATAGGTAGTAAATAGTGAACGTGATTTACGTTTGCGTTGGCGCGTCCAGGATCATGCTATGAAATCATTACAGGGGCCATAAAAACGCAGGCTGGGTTGCATCATCGCAATTGCCTAAGCCTTTACCCAAGCATTTAAAATCAGACTACATTGGTTTAGGGTTATAATGATTTATTGAGCTTGTTTTTAACTCAACCATGTTAAAAGTCTTCGACGGAGATTCGTGAAGAGGGTGATAAGGCAAAACGTCAAACAGACATTGATTGTGAGCAAAAACACAACCGGATAAGCTAATATTTCCTCTTAATGGTAAACAAAAGTGTTTAGTAATTAGCTGCAATCACCTTACTGTAATAATCGTCCTGGACATGAAGCCTTAGTGAAACATAGCCCCGAAACCCACTCCGCCAAAATTACGTTAATTGCTTAATATAATTTTATGTTTTTTTTACGTTTCAAGGTGTATGTACATTGAGCTCAAGGGATTCTTGGAGGACAGAGGTGGAGCTACTGTGCTCTGCGTGTCAGAAAGCTAGGCACAGACGTCATAATTCTTTGAATTTAAACTTTAGATATGCAATTGAGTTGGTCTAGCGCTCTCTCTTATATATATTATATATATATATATATATATATTTTTTTAACGAAAGGTATAGCGCTTGCATTGAAATGGGGCTCTCCTTACACGCGCACATGTTATATATATTCACACAGCAAGTGTTCTAAAAACAAAAACAACCCCTATGGAGACCAGTTCGCTTTCTGTGTTGCTCTTAAAACGATGTCTGTTATGTGTACAGTGTACAGAGACCCTCCTACCAGTAGAAATTTGCTCTGCTCGGGTTACAAGTCTCTTGTTCCAGCGAATCCTAGGCTTGTCCCCAAGAAATGTGTTTCTGTGGACTTTTGACAGCATTTTTATTTGAAACCTCATTGCCGCGAAGGGAACTTTGAGAGAACCGAAAAGATATGACGGTTTGATCAGAACGATTAGATAAAGACTTACGAATATGTGGGGGCTTATGAAAATGCCAGCAGTGGCTCGTGGGTGTGTGTAAGGCTGCGTCTGACGCGGACATAATGAAACCTCACAGGCCGTGTGTCGGACGTTTCTGAGCAACGACTTTCCTCAAACCGTCTAACACCGTCGTATTTGTTGCATTTGGGTTTTGGTCTTTTACATTTGACTCATAGTAAAGCTCTTGTTTGATCCCTAAGAATCCCAATCGCCCAGATGCAAAACGTTACCATGTGCGATGAAGTACATCCAAGCAAGCAGTTTGAAGGTGAACAGTTTTTCTATCCGCAAGTTCCGTTTCGATTTATGTTATTGTTGGTTGCCTTTTATTCTATTCGAGCAACAAGTCGCAGTCTTGCAAACGATGCAGCTTGATCTTGCTCCTTACTTACCTCGTGCGTAAGTCACACAATTTGCTTTACTTTTATAACGAGCGTTTCTGGTGTATAGCACAGAGCTTCATGTGATACACCAAGTGTTTCCTAAGTTTATAGATTTTGTGAATGCAGGTTTGGTCATAGGCACGTCGTAATTCGGTCCGTCTCCACCATTGAAGTGTGTGAACCCAACCACTTCAAGTCCTTGACGCTAACATTTCCAGCATGAAATCCCTTCATACAGGTGAATAACTTATGATATTTCTCAGAGGTTCATCTCGGATATGCATTATTTTATTAGCAAATATTTTTACCAGAATCACATACAGGGCATACAGGAGACGTTTCGCATATTTTATACACGTTTTAGGCAAGTAACTGAAAACCGTAATAATCCAAGCCATTAGATTCCTATGTCGCAGATGTTTACGCGTAACAGCCATATGAGAAACTGCTTGGCGTTAGAATATTTTGCGTCACATAAATCGTCTTAGTTCAGCATTCCTGACTCAAAACAAATACAATTTTTATAAATAGTAGATATATAAGTAAAATTATATTAACAACAATTGTATATTCAAATTGAAGAATCGCCCAATATGCATACATTTTAACTAGTTAGAAACGTATTAGCAGTAACTGGCCTCCACCCACAGCTTCTAGTTAAGCGCCAATTTTGTGCAATAATCATGTGTCTTGGTCATACTAGTAGGATGTGGACCACCACAGCAGCGGTGGTAACTGAAATATTTAAACAAAATGGTAAGGCTTATTAATCAGATGGCTTACTAGCGCAGACAAATGTGGTTTAATGCGCGATGACCCAAAAAAAAAGATAGTCCTTATACGCAAGAAAGCTATCCAGAAAAGCGTAAACTAGCTGAATCTTTAGGAAAGCATGACTATTTTAGACCTTAGAGAAGAATGCCACCGTCGCATTGACCCACATGAATACTTGCTTCAGATCTACTTTACTGAGCATGGCATGCAAAAAATTATGCATTTATTTGGCTGAAACTTGAAACATACTAGATTAGATGAGCCCTATGCTAGAACCTACAGTGTGGATAGTCGCATATAGTAGACATTCTCTTTTTGTTCTGCATGACGAAATGCTGCATCTTGTAGCCTCCTAGTGTTACATTAAACAGACGTTGAATAAGGATGCCACACTGAAAATACTGCGAAAGGCGCTAAGTGAAAGCTATAAGGCAACACATTCAGGCGACAGCAACAGGTAATGCCATGTTGCAGC